>JAOXNG010000052.1:17861078-17872661 GCA_028566535.1 Scolopax minor | reverse complement strand
CCATTTGGGGTACATATTAATAGGTGCTAGACCTGAAATAAAGGCACATGTTTGGCAAAGAATTCCCAAGTTTGGTCAGACTGGAAGATCTAAGCAATATGAACAAATTGTTAGCTAGTACAAGGAAAAGAAATGCAAGAAAACAATTTATAAGAGCAACTAAGCCTGCAATTAAGCAATTCTTGATGCTTCCTTTGTTATTTGTGTGATTATTTGTAAATATTACTAAGGAAAGAACCAATTTGACAATGCTATTTGTTCCCAGTAGAAGGAATTTGTGGCTTTGTGCTTTGCCCCATCCTCTTTCCTGGTGATGAAGAGTAAAACTGCAATATCTGCACTCCAGGACGCATCAAAAAGGAATGGGTTTCAGTAATATTTTTACCATCTGCCATAGAAAAGAAGTCAATTCTGGGACATATTCAATATTTGGGACATAAGGCAAATTTTTATCTAAAATCTGGCTCCTATTTAAGGGCAATATTACCTCTCTGGAACAGATAACTTCTTTAAATCAGATAGCTCAGGAAATGTCTTCTATTATAATAATAATAAAGAATCTTTCACTATCTTAACCTCTACATTGTTGCAGAGCTTATTCTAATCTATCTTTACCTCAGGCATTAAAAGGATCTGCCAGAACATAAAATGAGTTTTTGAGAAGCTGCACTCCCCTCCCCTAACCATGGATACTAGTGTCACTTGATCCGATTGTTTCTGAGACAGAAAGCTAAAACAAATAGGAAAAAAGAGTGGTTTTTTTTTTTTTTTTTTCCGCTTTTTTTCCTATAAATCTAGCCTTTGGCTTAATTTACAAAAAGACAAAAAGATTCATGCCTACACAACCCCATCCTTCATTGTTGTTTAAAACTAAAACCAGAAATGGTACAGATTCTGGACATTGAACATACCTGCACATTAAACTAACCTACAACCTGATGCAGAGCCAGGCTTCATGCCTGTGCCTCAGCACACAACAGGATAGAGCAGTAATGCTCAGGGACTATGAGAAAGCTGAATGCTTGTGTCACAGACGCGATGTCTTGTTCATGTGGGGTTTGTTCAGCAGATTACACTGCTGTCAAATGAAAAGCAGCCTTATGTTTCTCAGGACCGTTGGCAAGTTGGATGGGAGAGGGTAGAAATATGTTGTCTTCCTGAACGTTGACAACGTGCCCAAGGAGCTGCTGAAGTAGCAGGAGGATGGCTGGGAAATTCTGGTAATTCTGGTTGACTTCTAGTTTGATGACAGGAGGTCCCTGGGGAGAACTGCTTTCTGTAGTTGGCTTTCTGTGAAGAAACCTTGGTAAAGGATATACCTGTACATTCCTGGTGAAGTAAGGAAGGACCCAGGGGAAAGGCATTTGTCCAAAAACAGCTCCTTAACAGAAAAGATTCTGTAACTACACCACCACCGTACCCTTTCAGTTTAGTGCAGCTATTGCAATGCCGTTATTGCGGGTACAAGGAGCAATCTGCCTTCATCCAAAAGGGCAGAAAAAATTCCAATGCAAAGACAATGTAAAGAATACATTAAGATTTTATAACAAATTAGCCATCTGCCTGTGAATCTCATCCAAAATGTGAATTTAAAGCATATTCCATTAAAACACTTCTTAGCAAATAACCTTCTGAATACCATTCCAAAAAGTATGCCTTCCATCACTTTTAATTTCTGTTAAAAAAGAATTAAAAATTACTTGGCTTGCCCTTCCTACACACAAATCACAATGAAACAAGCAAACAAAATGCATAAACTGTGCCTGACTCAAAGCTTGCTCTGTGTGCCCAGTAGGCACTGTGACATCTGAGGAAATAGGAGCCTAAGATAAAATAACTGCAATTTAGCACATGAAGATTCACCCCGTGTCTCCCTCCTCCATTCCCTTCATGGTCTTGGACTATAGCAAGTGCCTTAATCCCTTCTTGTACATATGGCTAAAGATAACTACCATTATTAGGGCATATTTATTCCCACAACACTGAATGACTTCAGCTCCCTGAGATGGAGACACAGACTCTTTCAGAAGGCTACTCTACCGCTTCCACCTAGTCATGGAAACTAAAAAAGCAGAATCAGGCTTTTAGTGAGGTTATTTTTCAATTACTCTGCACTGCAACTGTAGTCTCCTTTAGGAGAAGTCTTACAGTTTTAAACTTTGCAATGATTCTGGGATTTTTATTTTTTAACATAAGTGTCCATCCCTAGGAGCTTGGTTTGCCTTCCTTCAGCAGCTATGGAATGGTTTGGTTTCATTTTTATTTAAAAGTATAAGAAATTATCCACGCCTCAAGACAAAAATGTTCAAAGGCGGCAAGTTTTTGATCATTTAAACATCAATACAACTGGCTGCACAGATACTGCTCAGAATCCTTTCACAGGGTTGGCAGAAAGCAAAAATACTTTTCACAGTACTACTATCAAGTAAGTCTCTTGCCTCCCAGAGGTAAGCTCATGCCTTTAGACCCATCCTGTCCCAAACAGATTTGGTCACAGTCAGCCTTAAACAGAAACAAGAATGTCTTCATCCATTGATCTCAGTTATTTGGTTGTGTACGTTACAATTAGCATTCTTAATGTAACCATGTAGGCTACACTGGACAATGCATAAGCTTCACAGGGGAGAAATACCTATTTTTTCCTCCTTAGATGTAAGGACCACTTTGCTATTTCTAGTCCTTAAACGATTGTAAACAGTTTTATTGCAAGTTTATTAACAGAACTAATTTACCGTCTGAGTAGCCAACAGTCAGATCTGTGTATGTGCAAGGCCAATCCCAATTAGCATTTTCCCAGGAATGTTTCTGTTCTGTGCAGCATCTCTGCACTTCAGGGAAAAATTCAAGAGCTGCAGCAGGTATGATGGCCAAGTCCTAAAGAGATCACGTTCCTTGATTTCACTTAGCAAAGACAGGAACAGGAACACCCAGTATTTCTTTCTCTCATGTAAGTGGTTCCAATTCCTCCATTTCTAGAATGAGGAGATACAAAATGGAACAAGCCCTGCAAACTTGTTATCTAATATTTCATGCTTGTCCACAGAATGTCACTGTACATCTACTCTTGTTTCCTACATTAATTTAATGATGCCCATGTCACCTCCAGGGCACCAGGTAGAAGCAGCCTAATGAAAGCTCTTCTGAACTATTTCACTCACTTACTGTTCTTGACACATCCAAACAGCCTTACAGTCCACCTGGAGCTCAGGCTCTAACTTTTAAGTTACTAAGCAAGTAGTCATTGTCATTTTACTATTACATATATATAATGTAAGTTTACTATTTCATATATATGTATGCATGTGTATATATTTTAGTCAAGTACTGTCAATCTTTTTAAAAAATAGTAACACATTAAGTGTCTGAATGTCACTGTGGTACCAGGAGCATCAGATTTAATTAGCTAGCAAAACAGAAATTGGAATCTGGTCAATAGCTTCGAAAGATGATCTTAATTGGCTTATTAGTTGGAGATCAAGAAATTGTTTTCAGACATCAGTTTAAGTGAATGCTGAATAGGTTATTCAAAATAACTTTGAGAATCAAATAATTAGACAAATAATACACAGTCAGTTACTTGATCATCAACATATGACAAATATATGAACAATGAAACAGTATTATTCTTCTAGTTCTACTTAGCTGCAGAGTTCCTGTGTATCCATCAGACTAATTGTTTATTCCAGTTACTATATTCATTCAAATGTATGAGAAAGCAAACCATTGATTTACTGCCGTCAAGGACTACTTAGTGCAGCAGTTTAAACAAAGCATGGCTGTCTCCATATATAATTCATGTTTATTATAAATGTAAAGTAGAAGGAAAATGCTGCAAGAGTATGTGTAGGATCAGCTATGTAAATTCCTGTTGCTTCTGAACATAATAAATACAATGTTTACCTATAGAAATAATCAAATAGAATTTTCCTGCACTGAAGAGGTAATTTCCAGAAGGAGAGATGGTGTTATTAAAAGCATTCTCCAAACACTGATTGCTTCATTCTAAGCTAAAGCACATCATTTGGTATTTAAAAGCTGTCTGGATTTGGTGCTTTGTTCTTAATATGCTTGACACATACACCTCACAAATCTTCAAATGGATCTAAAAATGTGTCCTGGATTATTTTTTACTGGGATAGCACTAATTTAGAGAATGCACAATGGCACAATCTCTCCCCCTCTCCCAGAACCCTGCTCTTCCCTTATTGAGCTTGTTGTAATTCAAATAGTGTTCAGATATAAAAAGGGCATTCAGATCCTGTCACTCTCACAGACCCGACTGCAAGGCTGATTTATATTTTGGATTTAGGCTAGTAATCTATCAGTGGTTATGTCAAGTCTTCTTCAGAATTTTGAACCTGAAGTTCATCCCATTTCATTAGCAGATGTTTTCTCCTGTCCCAGCTGTGCACACCATGTATGTAACAGCAATGAACTATCCCTTTCCAGGAGTCTGGAATGCCATCACTGAATAGCCCCTACTTCTTATCCTAATAAAAAGTAGGAAACCACTTGGGCTTTATTCCTCAATTACAAGTTCACAAAGGACTTGTTCCTCTGACAAAGGAAAAGTAAAGTTCTAGGTGCATATTTCTAATTAAAATACCTTTCCAATTACTAAGTTGAAATCAGGATCCTACTGTGCAGTAGTTTATTATTAAATGTATCTGAAGAAAACAACACCGGGCAACGCATAGCCCCTTTCTTTTCCAGTGAGTTCAGCAAAACAATAGGCCCAGAACAACAAACTGTTCAGATACAGCACATCAGAGTGAATGAGAGTGTGTACGAGTCCCTTGAAGGCATAACAATGATACTGCTTTTTAAGGTCACCATCTTAATTTCAAACCACAGCAACAGCTATTTAAAAAATAAATTTACAACCAAGAATTTGGAATTAGCACAGTATTGCAGTGTATTAACAGACATTATGGCGTATCATGTCATGTCTATTTAAAAAAAAAAACAACAAACCAACTCCAAACTTCAACTGCAGAAACCAATTTAGACCATAGAGAACTACCAACCAGAAATCATACATGTTCTGGATAACAAATGACCAATCACCATCTGACCACCTGCATAGATGGGCTGTATGCATTTAGAGGCATAGTTGCTGTGTTAATTCTTGTTTCTTTGCCTGCAAGGTCTTAAAAAATAATAAATCTGATCTTGAAATAAATAAGGTTTGAACTTCTCTTATACTTTATTATAATTCTGAGCAGATTAAACTTGGTAAGACTCTTAGCGTTTTAAATCTTAAAATACAGTCTTTAAATAAGCTTGTCTTTGCTGACCTGTCACCTTTAAGTTATTTGCAGAGAACTTTGATTAAGTAGCATTAAGTAAGTCTTCTCCTTAAATGATTTGAAAAATATAACTTTAAATAGGTCATTTTTAAAAAAAAACAAACTTCCTGCACTACTTTCCTCAAGTCTCTCCCCTATGGATTGTCTTAATAGGTAAAGCACTGTCTGCATTTGCCAGAGGTTGCAGCCTTTACTGGCAACAAAGTCAGCGTGTTCAGTGAGACAGATTCCTATAGAGACCTCAGAGCTTTCATGTGGGACCTCTCTCTTGGAAATGATACTTATTTTATAGAGAAAGCACCTTCCTCACTCCCATGCCTGCAATCATTGCAGAATTTGGCTTTCTGCAGAGCACACTCAAAACTCTCTGCAATCCCATTTCATCAGCGACCGAGGTACCCTCCTCAGCTATGGATTGTGCTCAGAGATTTCACATTATTTTATCGTTACTTGCTGCTAAGAATTTTCCATTTCATCAAAACACAAAGAAGGGATTATCTCTTGGAAAATACTTCTTTTTGTGTATCAACAGCCCAAAGCTCAATTTTTGTGTTTTCCAGTTATGGTTGGGATGAATAGCTTGTTGCAGTCTAATAATTATGACAACAGTAAAGGTATAAAGTGGCTTATGTTTTCAAATCTCTGACAATCTACAAGCACACAGGATCATTCTTACACCCACTATGTGAACTTAAATAGGTCTGCAAAACTGGCCTGGTCAGCTTGTGAAGCACATCTCTCTTGAATGCTGTTTTCCAGAATGCTAGAAAATGCTAAGGAGTAGAGTAGCATCTTCATGTTCTCACATTCTCGTTTTTCACAGAGGCATTCAAAAAGAAATTTCTCACTTTTTTTTTTTTGGGCTAAGGACTTGAGCTTCTGTTATTTTTGTCAAGTCACTTTTCAGTAGTGAGTCACCACTGAAAAGCCTTCAGTCACTACTAACGAGAGCAAATATTTATGGAAGCTTTTAAAGCAGTATCTAAAATCAGGCCCCCGCTCTGACAAAGCGGTGACCTAGAACTGAAAGGCTTTTGTGATATTGGTAACTCAGGATCTCCTGAGAACCACCTGTTAGCAAGGCCAAGACTCCATGATACACAATTTCATTAGCAGATACATTTCTCTTGCCTTTGAGAACTGCATATACAGCTAAAATTTGCCATTTCAGTTTATGTGGCTGGTATATCACACTTAATTCTGTTAGGTCATGCACTGGGAAGTAACCTACAGCAAAAGCAGAGCAAACTAGACTTATTTACTTACCAATAAAACACCCTTTTTCTTGGAATGCTTTCAGCTGACCTTTTTGGTCCTGTTAACTCAAGAAGGGGGTGTTACTGAGATTGTTTTAGATGCAATCATTGCTTAAACATGACATTTAGGACTTGCTTAGAGGCAAGATGCAGTAAGGCACCTTTTCCCAACCAGTGAGCCGTGTCTTACATTTCTCCCCCATGCTCCTTACCCTCAGCTGTTCCTAAACACATCTCATACACAAGAACCTCTGTAGAGCATGCAGCAAATTTTCAACTTGTAAGAAGTTTGAGCATAGCGCTAATAAAATCTAAACACTTATAGTCAAATCTTATTCCTGATGCTGCTAAATGGGAACTTACAACTTAACATAATAGGCAATTTAGCATGTAAATGTGCCCCATAAAAGCAGGATGTTGGCAGTGCAAAACTATAAATGTTAACCTTTGGGCAAGCTGTTACAAATGTGCTACAGGCTCTTGCAATTTTAATGAACTTGTCTGCACGTATAAGGTTTATTTTGTACTAAACACTAAGATCATACACCCAAAAAGAGGAACACCTACAGAAATTCAGACCTGTGGGGTTTTATCACGAAGGTTTGGCGTAACACATTTGTTAGCTAGCATTTAATTTTTATTAAATCTTGCCATTCTGAATCTCTGTCCTACTCGCCTGTTACCAGAGGTTTGTACCTGCAGTAAGGATGATGGCCTTTTTATCCTCAGAAATGTGACTGAGAAATAAAATACACAACTCTCCTACCAGTGTTAGAGAAGCCAGGAAGTATTTTATAACTATAAAGGTTTGTGGGCAAGACTGATATCCTGGACAAGTACAGATGTTAATGAATGTGATTTTCCTGAGTTGTTATTTCATTATTTTTTATAAGTTCCTGGAAAGGCAGAGAATGTTGAAAATGCAAGAAATCTATAGTAATTTCAAATCTAAATCTGGGCTAAAATTTAGCTTATGAACTAGTAGGCACTTGTGACCTTTCGTTGAAAATAATTTGGGTTTGACAAATCAACATCTAAGCACTCTCAAAATTAGATAATCCTGCAGAGCAACCAAATTAAATTGCTCCATTTCAGGGAAGTGCTTGCAAAACCACACATTTTCAGGCAGCTCTGCTGGTTTATCAACACCGTGCTGATGATCCAGCCTCAATGGCGAGCATGTTTTCAGTCCAAGTCTCTCATGTTGTTTGGCTTGGGTAGGCCACCATTTCAAAGCCAAATTATTCAGAGTTACTCTTTCAAGCTAAATGTGTGAAAGATAAATCATTAAAGAAAGATGGTATTTCATTCCTATCTGACTTCACTGCCAAATTTTATTCACCTTATATCCTATGATTTCCTCAGCAAAATAACAAGTTTTTAGTTTGCATTCACACTGTTTAATAACATGATACTTACTGAAACATGCATAACTAAGACCCTTTTTACTTGCTTATTTCTTCATATAAAGAAAAGGAGCTCAAAGAACTTCCTTTTTATTAGGCTGTGAGGTTCTTTTTCCTTGGTTAACAACCTTAGCTACCAACAAAGCATGGATCTACATTGTAAGGAGAATTCATGCAGAGACAGAAAAGTAATACTTGTCAAGTATTAACCCCCCCCTTCTCTCGCAACTCGTTTGATTCCTCATTGTGAATATATATGTATCTGTACACACATAGGTTAACAATCTGGAGATTCATTAAGAAATAAGGCAAGAAGGAAATAAGGATTTTCATAATAACTTACATTATTATGAAGCCTAAAAAATTATATGCATGTATTAAATGGAAAGTTAAAACATGAAAGAGGAACAGAGAAAATGTAGGGAGTGTAAAGGCACCGGAAGTAGAGGAACAGACAGTGAAAAACGTTTCTTTCACGTTATCCTTCAATATGCAGTATATACTCAATTTCGATACAGAAATATTAGAAAATATTCCACTTCACGTTTACTTACAAACAAGCTCAGAATTTCAGAGTTTCATTACAGTTCCCCACGAGGATAGGACAACCTTTCTTTACACATCTCTTTCCCGTTACAACTCTACTGAAAATTTGCTGAAGTTCTCAAAAGATTTATGTTATATTTTTTGCATTTCACTATAAGGCAGATGTATTAGGTCATGCTTCCTAATTCAAGCAAACAAACAGTCATGAGTCTTCTTCCATCCCCACCCATGTAAAGCTAAAAAGTACCCCTCAGAAAATGAAATTTTACATTAACTTTACACTGACTACCTTACAGTCAGCAAGTACAATTTGCCTTCTGGAGTTCAATTGCTTTGCAGCATCATTGTCCTTCAAATAAGAAAGGTTGCCCCTCTTGCAGAAAGAACCCATCAGCTAGGACTCTAAGTTATTCATCTGAGCTTAGATAATGGGCTAGGAGACCTGTACTGCATGTGGGGGTACAAGTGTCTGCTGCAGATGTAATTTATTTTTTTCCTCAGTTAAAAATACAAGCAGATCTTTAGTTATGATGCAGATCCTTCTAATAGTAGAAGCAAAAGTATAATTGTTAGGATTGCCACACTGTAATCCTTGATTTTTACTGCTGGTCTCAAAGATGGCACACAAAGAACCTGAAGTCACAAGTGGAAAATACAGCATTTTCAGATTCCTTATCTAGTTATAAAAGAACCTGCCGGCCTATGAGATAGCTAAGAATTAACTTTCCTGTAAGCCAGATCAAACAGGTTTTAATGTATCAGATTTGGTTGATTGGTATGCACAGACTATATTGTTTTCGTAAAAAAACATTTTTTCCCTTGTGTGTAAGTACAGTGCAATCAGGAGATAAGAATGTATCTATTCCAAAGGTAGCTTTTGTCTTTCATTCACGTGGCAATAATTTTGTGATCCTGGAAGCAAAAGGTTCAGTCTGAGTTGTAAAGGCCTGTAGAGATCCTAACGACATTGTCAGAGTGTCACTTTTATCACCAGCCTCTGTGTGTGTGTCTTTGTGATTAACTTACTGTCACATCCCCTAGTTGCACATTGGCTATTTCATCTGGGGAGCAGCACAGAAAAATCACTTAAATTGTTGAAGCATCCCACCACTTTTAATCAGTCTACTTATTTAGACTAAATATCTTGTATCAATTAAGATTGAAGAAGAAGACAACGCAGTATTTGTATTCCCCTTCTACCACCTGAGTTTTTGGAAAGAAATTTAATAATTAAAAACCAAACCAAAACAAATACATTCCTTAGAACTGAAAATCAGAGGTTCATTCATAGAAAAATTCATCTTCATTTAAAAATGATTTCATAGGAGTATGATTGAATGGAATTAGTGGAATACCATCATACCCTACTATATATAAGTTGCACCTAACAAACAGATCTAAAAGATTAAATTATTTAGATTTGAATTTTAAGACCAGAACTTCACCTGCATAGTTGGTTGATTTTGTTGCTCTGTATTACGCCACTTTACATACTGTTAAATATATCCTTGACATTAATCTTCTGCAGAAAACAACTAGGGAAATTATTTGCAGAACTGTAAAAACAAAACTCCTTCGTGTCATTAGTATAGAAAAATACTCATGTTCATTTAAACTTGGCCTATGGAATGTACAGTTCAGTGCTTTCCAGTTGGAATTTCTTAGGTCAACCTAATCAAAACTAATGGTGCAAAGGTGATTATCAGCCTTCTTTTAAGTTCAAGAATGTAATAAAACTGCTTACATTAGGAAGGCAATTTGTTATCCGTACAATGACAGAAGGTGGCAAAGAAAAAGTAATTTATGGGGGAGCCTTCCACGCTTATTCTACTAGTTGCAGCAGAGGTTAAAACTTCCATCTTAAACTTACAGAACTGAGAAATAATGTGAATACACAAGATGGATCATACATGATAATGTAGAAATTACACTTCTTGCCTTTGTTTAGCTGTATTTTATGTAGCAGATGCAGATTTGGGTTTTTTTGTGCGTATTGTTATTCCAGTAATCTTATGTTTTATGGTACGAAGAGTTACCCTGAAGTACAGAAGGAAAATCCTCGGGGTTGCGTTCTCTTTTTGAGGTTGTTGCCTATTATGATCCCTTGGGAAAAACTGCTCAGTTGTATTGTGGCTCCACTTATGGCAAAAGACAGAATCAGGACAGGGATATATTTCTTATTGCTCCTATTAGTCTTGTAGAAGATACTCAATGTCAACAGGACTTTAAGATAGCACAGACCACGCAGACCCTTGGATAAATGGCGTAAACCTTACTGCCTCTGCCTTTTCTGAGTATGATTAGTATATCAAATAAAACAAAAACCAGGTATTTTTCATACACATTTTCTGAAAACCTCTCAGTAATAATGGGAAAAACACTCTTTTTCATTTTCTGGTTTAGGAAATGCAGTACTTTCTTGCCATATGACATCTGTACACTTGCCTAAAGGGTAAGGAAATTGTGACCCTGAAATACAGCAGCCTATCTTTGGCTCATATTACTGTAGTATTTATGGCTTTATCTATTTTCGCCCTATGTGCCAAAGTGTGTTTGTGTTTTTGGCCTCCAGCCTCTCTCATCTTCCTGATCCCTGAAACTCACGTGTTAAGATTCACAGGGAGATTGAGGATGATGCTAGTCTGAGCCTTGACTGATTTATCATTCAGAT
Organism: Scolopax minor; assembly: GCA_028566535.1. Lineage (NCBI taxonomy): Eukaryota > Metazoa > Chordata > Aves > Charadriiformes > Scolopacidae > Scolopax > Scolopax minor. The sequence continues at coordinate 17,861,473 of JAOXNG010000052.1, read as the reverse complement.
TTTGAAATTTATTACATTTTGTTGATTGTCTGCAAAAATACTTTCTCAAATTTTTTTGTTACCTTAGCAGAACAAATTTGGCAAAACCTTCAAAATCTAAGGCAGTTGTCAGCTGTGCGAGTTCTCCTCAAAACATCTCCATTTCTTCTCTCACCAAACAGAGTCATCTTTGTTTGCACACCCAAACTTAGCAGCTCTTTCATGATCTGATTATGCTAATGGTAGTTTTATCTCATTTTCAAAACATGTTAATGATAAAAATCAGACAAAAAATAAAATACCATTACACTGCAAAAAAGAAACCAGCCTACATATTTGGAATATTTGAAAAGTCATGCTCACTGGGCAGCATTTGAAAAGTTTGCAAAATTGTTATGAGCAGGGCTAAAATTACA
>JAOXNG010000052.1:17808747-17819371 GCA_028566535.1 Scolopax minor | reverse complement strand
AATCTAAAGAAAAGTCAAGAATGCTGAATGATCATACACTGCACCAGCCCTCCCTCAGCACTGCAGTGCTCTGGTGAAAATATGGCACTCTGTAGAGCTACACAGCAAATGCCTGGGATTCAGGTGTTTCCAGTGTGGACAGAGAAGCGTTCCAGGCATTCCTTGTGCCCACAGGAAGGAAACCAAAAATGACTCCCAGGGAGCGCCGCTTCGGCAATCCCCTCACGGTTTTGCATAGTGACATCAATGCTAAAATTATGCACATCTTCAGATACTGGATATTTTTGTCTTGCTCTGTCATACTGGTTTGTTAGATCTCTATGAGATTCCACAGTTTCATTCCTTCCTGAGGTTGCATTTCAAAACATCACTGAACCCAGCCTGAGAATTTACCATACAAACCAGAGAAACCCTCTATCTCTTGAAGTTTATATCCATTTTTTACTTTTTTTTTTAATTTTTAGGCTGAATGTATTCTTTAGAATAAAAACTAATATTTCTACAGTTATTGTCAGTGAAGGAATATACTTGTGCACAGTTTTGATGCCAAAATAAGTATTATTTTTCTTCTTGAAAAGGTCCCACAGACAAGAACACTATGCTCGCAAAGCCATCACTGCATCAAAGACTAAGGTATTACTGCCTCAGTGGCAGGACAACTATCAAAATAGCTGCTTTTTAAATATGGGCTTATATATAGAAAAATGCATAAAATATTGTTTCATTAGTTCCTCATTTGATGCTTATTTCATTATATCACATTCATGATGAGAAGATAATCTCTTTAGCTCAATAACAACTTATAACCACGTTCTCTCAATTAGAAATAGCTTGTTTTCTGACAAAACAAAACCTGTAAACACTCCTGCCTCCAGCTCATAATGATTTTCTGTAAGTAAGTGCATCAGAGGCATAGTATAAGGAGGGAGCTTGGTATGAAAAGAAGTGAAATGGAAATGGAAGTTATTTCTGATAATATAAAGCAAGATTGCTGTACACATTGTGTGCGAATATTTCTACTGTTTACCAGAAGCCTGCTACTCGGTTGCATGAAGGAACTGCAAATGAGGTTAAATTTTCTCGACTTTCTGACAGTGTGGGGCTTCAGAAAGAAATGAGTTTTGAAAAGCTAAAAATGGGAGAGAAGTATAGCTGGAGGAGTACTTTTAAAGCCCTAGTATAACAGAAACAGAAAGAAGACAGTGCAGAGGAGAAAACTGCTTTTGTGGATCTAGTTTATTAATAAGCATTGTAATTAACAAGACAACATGCTGTACAGAAACCTGAAATAGAACTACTGGAAATTTACTGGACTTTACATGCTGCTGGACTGCAGTATATGATGTCCAACTGCATGATTTGTAAAGTGTGGTTAGGGCTGTTTCAATACACAGACATACACTGCTCACTCTCAGATCCTGTAGTATGCCATAGAGCAGGGAGATTTCCCAGAAATACAAACTCAAATATTTACAAGAAATTGTCGATCTCTTTCTTCACTAGGGATAACATAAGTTATACACAATTTTCCTACGTATACCAAATAAAATCTTTGCCTTCAACTTTACTTTGTGTCTGCACAAACCAATCCCTTCTTTTTTATTTACCCAGTTACATAGTGGTAATAAACTGCAGTGCAACCATTTAATTGATAATAATTCAGTAAGGATTGGTATTAAAGCTGCAAAAGCTAAACTTCAGCAAACAAATAGAAGTCAAGTGTAAATTTTCAAGCTTTAAAACCTCAAACTTTATAAGCTTGAATCAACCAACCTTGAGCTAATCAACCCTTACTGAGTAGAAATCATTTTAGGTTTGCTGTCTTTGGCTTGAGCAGGCTGGAAGCAGGGTCACAGTGATTGCTGGGGGCTGGTGGGGCTCCACGCTGTATCATAACTTGCTCAGAATGAATCCAAGAGTAAACTTTCACTTCTCTTACGAAAACCCCAAATAGATCTGTACACACCAAGCTCAGAGATGTCTGATACGAAGCGGCTGCTCTCCCTCCTCCAGCCCTACATCAAGCAAAAAGACCTGGCTGGATTCAGAACCACATAACTAATGTTATGTCAAGCTGGCTGTCATGCTAACATTCATAAGCCCTCAGGTCCTATTAGCACGGGCTCATTGCCATGATAATTAGCTAAATGACCTGCATCCGGCCAGCTCGCAGCGCAGAGAGAGCAGGTGCTCCATAGTCTCTGTCTGGCCAAGCAGACATGCCTAATTACTCTTTCTTTAGAATTAAGTTACACTTCAGAATACAGCACAGTTTAGGAAAACAAAGAAACGGCACATTTTACTTCAAACTTCTGTTCTTTTTTTTTTTTAAGTTTGGGTGTGGTATTTTTTTTAATAATTGACTGCTTTACGATATGGAAAAAAGTACCTTTCTTTCTGCCACCACTACCCCTAACTTTGATGCAGTACTTAAAAGTGCCACAAGCTTGTACTGAGTTGGGGTGGGGGGCAGTGGTCTAGGCTAGACTGTGTGACACATTGCTTTGAAGGCAAAGGTTTTCCTTTATTGTTACACTGTATGAAACAAATCTAATCATGTAACTACCATTTTACTGTATATTGTATATAGGATTGTTTTCTCCACAAATTCACACAAGATAAAATAAGTTAAATGACTAAAAAAAAATTACACAAAAATATACAGTCTATGTACTAGATAAATGATTTTTATATATGGCAAGGTGTGTAAAGAGTCTCTAGTAATGTTATTCCTCTGGGTACTGACATGGAACTCAGAAAAATGTTGCCTCAAATTCACAGTTCTGTGTATCAGATATGTACTATATAAGAATGAGGGAACCATTATGCCCAGACACAACATGTATTTATAATTAATTGTTCTGTATCTTGTTGACAGAATTTTAGACTATCACAATGCAATTTAATGGATATAACATTTAATACTTTCTATAATCAGATTCATCTTTACAATGCTTTTTGTTTAAGCAATTTTTAGTTGTTTTGTTTTGGTGTTTTACCAGGGTTTTGTTTGATTTCAAGATACAGGAAGACGGTTCTTAGTACTTTAGGGGAAAAAAACCTAAAAAATCCTAATAAACATTCAAATGTTATGACTGTTAGTTGTTTTTTTTTTCCCCCAAACTATGAAAAAACACTGATTGTCATTCCTTATTCCTATAAAAATCCTAAAATTGTACAAATGAATTATTTGCCAGGAAATTTCAGTTAGAATTTTTAGCAAGAAAGGAAATACTGCAGGCAAAAAAAAGTTTTCCAATGCAGCTGCCAATTCTGTGAACATTTGGTATGGCAGCTCTCTGTAATAAAAAAAAAAGTCCTCTGCTTACAAGAGGAAACATTAGCTGTCAGCATTATTCTAAATTTGCACAATTAATATGTTTGGTAAATCTGTGTAAACTACAGATAAGCTTTTTTTGTGAATCCCTGAAAAGGACTGACAAATTTTCTCATTGTGATGTCTCCAAAGCAAACAGCAAAGGGCTTTGTATGTATTAGGTATGAATTAATTTCTCAAATTTTAATTGTCCTGGAATTGGAAATGAGTTGTGTCAGCTATTGTGTGTCAGTACCCAAAGGATTATTTTTTTTTTCATGATTTACATGCAACTGGAAGCCAGTGTGCCACATCTTTTTTAAATGTTATTGAAAACTACATTAAAAAAAAAAAAGAAAAGAAAACATCATTAGATAACCTGATGTTCATTAATTAAATCCTATCAGTAGGTTAAAAGTGAAGCTTCTTTTTTTTTTTTTTGCACATAAAATCTAAATGTGATTTGAATAGATTTACAGTGGGGACAGCGATATATAAAGCTACTTATACCTGCTGGGCACATAAGAGAAGCTCTTTTAGCATTCATTGGAAACCCTCAACAACTTGAACTTCTGTAAATTTTACAAGCAGATAATATTACAGCATTTTTACAAAGAGTTTTGTTCATAAATTACAGATTAAAGTTACAATATGAAGCCTACATAGAATTCTATCCATAGGAAATATTCACACACTGTCTTTTTTCCCCTCCGTACAACTTCGATTGTCTCACTTAATGTAACAATAAAACCAAAGTTATGCAGTTTTTTAAAGAAAAAAATTCTTGGTATGTACATACTATAAACAATGAAATGAATAAACAGCAATAAAATACGAGAAAGATTTTTTTTTTCATCTAATAAAGGAACCTCCTTTATTCCTGCTTATAGGAACACTATAGAGTTCACCAGCTTTTTTCTGCCACTAATAAGGCTATATCCTCCAGTATACAGAACTCTGAAAAAAATTCCTCATCTTTAAAGAGTCATCTTGAGACTTGATCAAATAATGTAATTGGGATGTGTTTATAATTACATTTATGCAGCCTTTACAACCTAGATTCTTCTTTTTTTGCTGAGAACTCTCAGTCATTCTCTAATTAACTAAGCCACAATGATGAGTACTCCATCTAATAGGTTTACGGTGAAGTAACTAATATTATAGCTAACCTTTTACTAAATACTTACAATAGGTCAATATAGCTGTAAAAAAAAAACCATATACATCATTATAATATTCTTTTAAACACCAGTAGCTTGCAGCCACATCACATCAGCCAAAAAACCTNNNNCCCCATTTTCCTACTGTTTTCAGCAGTGCCCATGTAATTTTCTACTAACAGGAACAGTAGCCAAAGCAAGCTCTGAAAGATGAAAAAAAAAAAATTATGGCTTGAAAAGCATGATATTTTTAATATTGTCACTTACATTATTACAGAAAGAAAAATCTTGGAAATGATAAAGTTATTTATTTTTTTTTTCCAATTGTGATCTTGCATATCCTATCATTGTCATGTTGTTTATTTCACACAGAAAAGCCTAGTTGAGAGCTTTCTATTTCATCTATTGAATTATTTCAAAGAAGAAGTACTTGTAGATTGAGGCAATAAAAATTAAAATAAAAAACAGATGTTGTGTCCTTAAGTACATTTTCCTTAATTACATAAAAGATACATTTTGATAGAAAGATCCTTCTTAAGAATTAGATTTTAGGATCTTATTCATTCTATTATGAGGTAAGGTAATCAAATGAGAAATTGCCCACTTGATCTCTATTGCTAAGCAAATGGAAGATGAAATCTATGAATATGCTATAAATAACAACAACAAAGAAAAATCTGAGTAAGCTATATTTAGATTGTAATGTTCTCCAAACTGTACTAAGAAATTGCTTTCAACAAGGAGGAAGAACTGCTGGCAGATATTTGCACTGTATGGCCCATATAAGAAAATGAACAGGATTTTGTGGTTTACTTTTGATTGTTTCTGGGTTGTGGGTTTTCTTCCCCATTTTGTGGATTTTACCAATAGCTGTGTTAAATTTCTTTTAACTAAGTCCTAAGGATTTAGCTTTTTAATTTCAAACTTAGGATTCTATATACATAAATATTCACAGGCCTAACAAGTCTGTATATGCCCGAAGAACAGTGTTAGGCTGTGACTATATACACTCACACTTAAAGCCTGAAACAGCAGATCTGTCAGATATGCATTTATAGCTGGTGCTCATGTATAAACGTCGTGCTACCCCCAGACACTGGGGCCTGGTGGGACGCGGCGAAGTTTGCCAGAGGAATGACTTTGACGGGATCTTCGCTGGTGCAATGTCTTTCGCAGGTGTTGTAGAACTGGGGCCGGGGCCCACCCTGGCCTTTCTCAGTGTCGTCCTTTGGAAGGGGCCTCCCAAGAGTGTGTCGTCCCTCAGGCCTCACTCCTCGGCCCCAGCCTTGCTGGAAGCCAAATGATGGCAACGGGGTGTTGGACTGCTGATACTGTGTCAAAGAAGGTGGCATCCAGCAGTTGTCAGAATGGCCTAGGATGAGACACTCCTGTGTGCAGGTTTCGGAGGCTTCAGCCAGGGCTTTCTGGAGATTGATTTCGATAGCTGGGAGGGTGGAAAAAGACATTATCAGAGGTCGGAAGACTGATGTGCACAGGGAGTCAAGGCTAACAAAGCAAACCCCACTTCTACAATAATGGCCACAGTTTCAAAAGTTTCACAGTTTCACAGTTCCGTACACCTCCAGGTGTATGACTTAAGGTTTAGATTTTCTAGGTTTGGTGCCCATAGTGGTGGTGTCAGCTATCGTCTGGAAAAACTTAATGTTTAATGAACAGATGATAAGATCGATACAGCTATGTAACTAAAGCCCTTACACAATCTACTTACAATAACTTTTTCAAATTGCCATTTGTGTAATAAAGCTATATACTTTATAATAATCTAATATCATAATTGTACATATTTGCATATAACCACTTGAAAGAAATATTACAATTAGGATTTTTAAAATGTTCTCTTGAAACTGGATTTTTGGATTGTTTTGCTTTGCTTGAGGCAAAACGAAATTAATTTGGACACAATAACCAAAGATGGTACATTGGCTTCAAAGATGCACTCCAGAGCTTTGAGAATGAAAGACAGCGTAACAGCTTTCTAAAGAGAATTGATTTCTCCATGCATTCCATATTGGAAACCTTGAAAAATCAAAGGGTAATAGCAAAAGAAGCTGTAACCTCTGTAGTTTACTAGTAATCAAACCAGCAGATGCAGGGCTTGTGTCCTTGAAAAAGGATGATAGAAATTATAATTTGTTCAAAGGCAAAGTAAACTACTAATCTGAAAAGACCTAATTTGCACTACATAAAAAATCTTTATCATTTTCATTTAAACTGTGGATTTACCATGTTATGTAAATTCAAATTAAAAGAATTAAACATCTACAAATCATTCCTTCAGTTTTCATAATGTATGTGTTAATTTTATATTCTCTTGCTGTGTGCAGGGTTGAAAGACATGAAGAGTGAAGAAGAGTATCCATTTGGATACTTTGCTGTGTTGTCTTTACAAAACTTTCGAATTAAACTTATATGTTTATTTTTAATATCTGTCTTCATGAAAATAACTTTTAAAATTGGATTCTGGCTCATAACCACAGGAGAAGGTGTGCCGTTAGGAATCACAGCAATACCAGTTCTGAGTAGGAGACTCTCACCCTCTGAGCTTTATGCTGCATTTGTGTTTTAATAAATACTTTGCATGTTGAAATCTGTGTAAAGCTACAAAGCACAAATACATATTTCCATGTTACCTCTCAATACAAATGAATTACGTTTTTTCTTCAGGCATTGAAATATATAACTCATGTCAAAAATATAGAATACATCTTTTCTAAATCTACCAAGTTTAAGTAGACAACTGGTTGCTCATTGTATTATGAATGCTATATTCTTGATTATTTCTCCTTAAGTATATTGTACAAGTTAGAGAAATTATTGTTTATAAATGCTATTTTGCCCTATTACTGGCATTTTAACATGTCTTCAGTCATTTTGTCTCAGTATTTTACAAGGTAATCCTGACAAAGCTTTGGCACCTTGCTGTTGAAATACTAATCCAGTTTTGATGGGCAGTAGGAGACATAAATATGGAAATAATTCAGCAGAGGCAACAGTTCCTGCAAAAAAAGTTACTACCAGTAGATTAGTCTAATCTTTCTGTGTCCTCCTATCTGCTATTAAACACATAAATGGAAGTATATACAAGTCTTGTTAAGCTCTTTAATTATCCAGGTTTGCTTCTCTTCTGATCAAGGCAATTCACTGAAATCAGGTACAACCTTGACAGTGTTTAGTTATCCCTGTTTTATACAGAAACTGATCCTTTTCGTGTTTATTAAAAATACCTTTTTGATACCCAGTACCTCAGTGTTTATTCTTATCTTGAGGCTTTCTAATCATTCTTAAAATGCTTTTAATTCAGTTAAACTGAATAATAATTTAAAATTCAGTTAAACTGAATAAAATAAATATTCAGTAAAACTAATCTGAAAAACTAAATATTAGTAAAACTAAAAAATATTCAGTAAAATATTCAGTAAAACTGAATAAAATAACAATTGCTTATTTGGAATTAATACTTATGCATTTATAGCTCTTCACAGCAAGTGGTTACAATACTTAGATTTTACTATCTCAAACTTCACTAAGAGAGTAAACAAAGCTAAAAAAGCTCTGTAAACAAAAGCTAAATTTGGCAATAAAAACTTAACATTTAAGCATTAGACAAGGCAACCACAGAAAACTGAAAGGTCACTCATAAAACATTCTGTACAGCATCTCAGCAGATCAGTAGGATGGCAATTTTGTGCCATGTGTTGCCAGACTACCTGTAGACTTGGAACATGTTACCACGCTAAGAATAACAACATTGCCAGAATGACAGTCTTGTTTATTCTGTTAATAAAGAGATATTTTAATCCAAGTTTTAGTTTTAGCAAAGAAAATTAACAAAAAAATCCCCCCAAACTTTACAACAATCCTGGGCCTAATCGTAAGTTATGCATACAAATGATTTTGAATTTGAGTTGGGGTTTTGTTACACAGCAGTCGGCCAATGCAGGATTACTTAGAAGATGCACCTTTTGTAGCAGTCATAATCTTTCAGTGTTGATATGTGGTACACGTAATCTTGATTGTCAGAGTACATTTTTCATCGCTGCTTATGATTAATAACATGTAAAAGATACAGTTCTCATTAACTTTGAAGAGTTAAGACCTTTTTCTGCTGAGCATCTCTGCAGTGATGCAGAAGAACAGGAAATAAAAAGGAATTTAGCAAGTACAAGTACTTTTCTGGGCCTTATCTCTCACTGGAAAGTAGGCGATTGCTCTCCATACTCTGCCTCTCCCAATCAAGTAAAAGAAGGTTCCTGCTCTTTCTAAATATTTTCAGAAGAAATGAGAGTTTTCTCCACTCTGCAGTAACAAATGCAGTAACACCGTCTCAACTAAAATATGCCAGGTTTATAAATGGAAACAGAAGTTTACATATCCCCTATGTATTATAAATAAACAATACATTCCATCTAACTCTTACAGTCTCTCTCATTTCTATACTTCATTCAGTAATAAACCCTTAATTTTGTATATTTTTTTTTCACACAACGTGGAGACTCTTCAATTATGACATGCAAATAGTATGAAAAAGAATTTTTAATTCATAAAATAAATAACACTTATGCATATGTGAGTGCACCACTTTGATTTGAACTCCGGATTGTTTTAGGAATGAAACCATTTTTTAAACTGTCTGCCTAAGAATTAAGAGCATTTTTAAAGAACATATCTGTCAGCTTTTATGAAATGTTTAGATCAGAACTGTCAAATATAACTAAAAGCACAATAGTTAAAAGACTTTCTTCATTGTTCCACAGACTTTATAGGTCAAAGCAGTTTTCAGTAAGAATATTTACTTTCACTTAAGAAAATGTGGAATTCCAGCCTTGCCAGGTAGCTATCCTTCAGTCAAAACAATTATAACAAATACCATTTGGTAATACCATCTTTTTCCTGTTTGTTTTGGTTAGATACATTCTGTGGATATAAAGCCTGTGTAGGGTTTTATAAGTAGTAAATAAAAATCTTTACTTTTGAGGAGTGAAAGCTGAAGAACTCTACAATACTACTCTCCCTCTCTGTCTACAAAATATGTGGCACAACATTGCATGCATTGGCATTTCAGCTTAATATTACATTCTGGTTTTAAGAATATTTCTCATAGAGAACTATTTCTCATAGACAGGCTGTTACTAAGCTGTGTTACCAGCGGTTTCATAATGTTGACTGGAAGCATATACTTGCTGTATAAATGATACACTTTCTTTTCTACCCCTATGCCCTCCCCTGCACCCCCAAAAAGAAGACAGATGACTAAGACAACATTAAGAGGGCTGGTTTCTTTCTCAGTCTGCCACAGAAGTCGTCACTTGCATTACGAAATCACAAAATGACAAGAAAACAGGCTGGAAGGGACTTTTGAAGATGTCTAACCTTCTGCTGAAAGCAGGATATCTTGGTCAAAATAGAAGAGTTTTTCCAAAAGTATAGGCCAAACTTTCAGAATTGCAGATATGCCTTTAAAAAAAATCTGCATGCATATGTTAAAAAGGAAATGGGCATTTGTAAGAGTTGAACAATCGAGAGCATGAGCGTCCGGAGAAGCCTTAAAATGTCTCCACCTTTATCCGTATGTGTAATAAGGATCAAAAGACATTTGTGAATGTATTCATTAGCAAAGTATTCAGATTCATTAGAAGTTCAAAATCTGTCAGACTGCACTGTACTGATGCAGGCTTAGGGACTTATAAACTGGGCAAAGAAAATTTCAAAAACAAATTAAAAAAGAAAAAGGAAACGAACTTACAACAGAGAATACAAAATGCTTGAATTTTAAAGCCACGTAGCTGAAGTCTTAATGAAAAGCCAGTATTGAATTTGACACATTTTGGATGCAAACCATCCAGTGTTACATTTAGAGCACTCTTGTTTCATAATAAAGCAAGCAACAATTAGCAAGCAATTAAGCAAATTGCCCATAATTATGCCATTGCTGAGCTATTTTTCATATTTTCACAACACAGCACATATATGAATACATGGCTTGCAGTGCCAATGCTACTCTGTCAGCATCCAGAAGTGCCTCTCATTTACTGAGGCGTTTCATATTAAACAGCTCCCATTGCACATTCAGTGCTCTCTGCTCAGCAGGAACCCACCAGAGTGAGGAAGATGACAACCTTATATGACT
>JAOXNG010000052.1:17794001-17808707 GCA_028566535.1 Scolopax minor | reverse complement strand
GCCATTTTTTGCCCTTGTGTATTTACTAAACGTGGTACTAAATCTAAGCAGGAATTCAAGCATAATATAGGGAAATCGTAGTCTAGAATTACCCTGGTGACCAAAACTGGCCACTTGGGTAACATCACTTAGTGGTCTCCACTATGTGAAGAGGACAGAAATGACAATAACAATAAAAAAGGCAGAGGAGAATAGCTGTTAGTGTGAACTGGGTTACTTTAATAAGGTCAGGAGGAAGAAGCTTGAATGTAGAAACCCTAAATAACTGCTGTTATAATATACTCTGCTTTTTTTTTTTTTTGCTTTAGTAATAAAATGCCTTTGGGAAAAGTTTCCTATGAATATTTTATTTCCTGTATGTGTCTCAATAAATTAAAAACCTAAAAGAGTTAATTAAGTTCTAGGCCTTTGAACCTTTTCATTCAAAGAACAAGTAGGACACACCACTTGCCTCTGCCAGAGCCTGTGAGAAATCATACTCAGAGGAAGATGGATCCTCCAGATGTTCTAACTGAGGAAGCAACAGGCATGCAGGAAATCACACATTTCGATGTGCTACTTAGGCTTGACAGATTTTACTGGGTATCTTGCAAGAATAAGTTCTCTTTCCATGCCAGTGAACACAGTTTATATCCTAACATCCATGGTTTTAATTTGAATTTAATCCTAAAAACTGCCATGAGTTAGATTTATTTTAAAATCCCAGTGGTATGAGGTGTATTTTGCACCTGGCTTCAATTAGTCAAGCAAACTTTATCAAAGATGGCTTGGGAAAGTTGGTGGGGAAGAAGACAGGGAATGGAGGAAGTATTGGGGCAAAAGAGACGGCATATGGTAATTCTGTACAATTAACTATGCTTGTGAAATGAAGTGAATCTTTCCTTGACAAATAATAGTCATATAAATAAAGCACATTAATCTTTCATTAAGTCATCTCTTATTGTTATTCTGACTAGAATTTCAATCTTGTATTAATCAAAACCAAGAAATGGTCTAAAAGCAATGCTTCTGCAAAAAGTTCAGTTTCAATAATTGCTGTTTTCCACAGGAAGAGATTTCATCAAAAAACCCCTCAGGCCCCCACCCCTCCTGCAAACTGTTTCAGCCTAATGAAGACGGGCACGACAGTGTTGTCGAATACACAGCACTGACCCTTAGTGCTTCAGCGGGCGGGTTGTATTCATCTTTAATGTCCATGTTTTGTTGCTAATTATGGCAAAACAAATATGGTAATTTGCAATGGATGCTTGTTTCTTAACCTATGAAGTGTATATTGAGTTATCAATGAGAATTTTAAGCATAACTTGTAAAGTATAATGACCATCTAAAATGATGGCCTAAAATCTAGTATATTGATTACAATACTGGGTAATACAATGTGCTTTATTAAATATTTAATTAACTGCTTCACATTTGTACTGAAGCTTCTTAATTATTAATACATTGTTCATTATTTAACACCGAATATAAATTTAAATTCAAATCAATTAAACAAGGTGAAACTATACAGTGAAAAATGGTTTATCCTCCAGCAATAATCTTCGACCTGGAAACATAGTAAAGAGTGAAATTTGCATTTCTTTCCCTATACCTGAGAAGCCTATGCGTTTTATGTGATATATATTAAGCTCTTCTACTGTTTCTGTAATAAACCCAGCTTTCTACAAAAATATGCTGGATGAGAAAGGGCTTCAGCTGTCACTTTTCAGCTGGTGCCTGGAAGAAGAAACACTTTCAAGATGAGTTTTCAGTAGGACAGTGGTAACACAGCAAACTTTCTCTCTTGATGTGTAAAACTTCATTTTATTTGCAGTAAGGGAAAGGAGAATCTGTAGAAAATTTTAGATACCCAGCGATTATCACTTTGGAATGACTGCTTCTTCAAGCAACGTCTTCAAGTGTTGGGCTGACCCCATCCAGCAGCTAAGAACCACGCAGCATCTTGCTCACTCCTTCAGAGGTCCTGAGGGCACAGAAAACCTTTTACCTTCTCTGGAAATGAGCTTATCAATGCTATCTCTTACCATGCTCAGGAAAACAAAAAGTGCAGTAAAGTAGTGTATCTGCAAGCATTATTAGAGAGTCTGAAGTGCAACACTAATGTCACTAAATAATATGATGATATTTCTAAAGACTTACTCCTCATACATGTGTATATGCTTTCTTAAATATCCTTAAACATTACTTGAAATTTGGGGTGCAGGAGACCTATAAAGAATAGTGTATCTCATATGAGCTTCTAGAGATTGAATTTAAAATGCTCAGTAGAAGTTGCTCTTAAACATACAAGTGAAAGTCATTCCTTAATGTTAGATGAGCTTTGCTCTGCTGTGCCTTTTGCTTCTTTGGGTATTAACCCCCTTTGCCTATTTCCAACTAAAAGGTCACCTTTACTATTCAACTGTCCATGCTAAATGGTATTAGAAAAAAGTTTTAAAATACCACAAAATAGAATCAACAAGATAAAAACTGCAATAGAAAAAATTATTATATATTTTCTCATGATCATAATGCAGGCATGTTTTTTAACTTAAAAAATGATCTAGTCAAATATGTTAAAACAGAATGGGGGCTAATTAACAGAAAAATCACTTAACCAATACAAGATAACTCTCCACACTCTAAAATACCATTTATATCTGCTTTTAGTGATCAAACAATTATTCAAATGCCTCATTAAGAATGTATATGAGGATCTATTACCACAAATTAAACAGATGTGTATTTTGCTTAAATACATTTATTTTTTTTAATACAGAGTCAGTTCAGCACAGTATGCTCTTTCATTTAATTCAACATTGAAGAGAATATTTTGCATGGGAAATTTAGGGGCATATCAATACTACTTTAAGAAACAAAAAATGTTTTAAAAAGGATAAAGCAACGTGAGAAAATATATTATATGATGGAACTAGTGGCCGTTACTATACTTTACTACACTTTCCCCATAAAAGGAAAAAAGTACATTAAAACAACACAAAGAGCTTGATGTTTTGTCTGTACAGAAAGGTTCGTCTGAAACTACAAAATGAGCAGTCTTCAAGATGAAGCTTTGTATAGGTAATCCTTAGAAAAAGAAATTCACTTAGCAGTAGTTTCTTAGCAGGAATTTCTACTGATAATTCTTAACATCTGTTCTCTCTTCTTGAAACCTTGCTAGAGAGGTTGCTCAGTTTCATTTATTCTTGAATTCAAATATATACATATTAAGTTCTAAAAAGAAGAAAATTCCTGCTTACAATATCTACAGGGTAATATACCGAATATAATACTACTCAGTTTTTAAGGCTTAAGTTTTAAATAAAATTGCGTGTGTGTAGTTTACTGATTTTACTATAAATCATTAAATACCTTGAAAGGGTGAGGATTCCTAAAGAGAACAAAGAATCATTGAATCTACATAAACTCATTTGGTGTAGAAACAGCAGAAAATACATTTCTTAAGTTTAGGATGTGGATGCTGTAATCAAAAAAATCAATTATGTGTTGAGATTCTTTGGCTAGAGAACAAAGGTCTAGGCTTGAAGATAGGAAAAAGGATGAACTTCAAAAAGATAAGAAGGGAACAGAATTTCTAGGTGCAATAATGTTAGTAGCTCTTACTCTTGATAACAGACCTATATGAAAATATTAGTATACTCTCATACTACCCCAATAATGAATTCTAACACTCGCGACAATAAGCAGATCAGGTGAGTCATCCTCAGCAGAATGCAGAATACTGGCAGGGTGATGAAGAAAGGGACAAGCAGGAGTTTATTTTCAGCTATGTTTGAGACACCTCACATATGGCAACTCTTTCAAGGAAGAGGTGTGGGATAAAAGAACTATGGTTCTGCCTCAAATATCTGTATTTACATCCTTTACCCAATTCAGCAGGAGTTTCTTGTTATATCTACAGGACAAATGGGGCTCCATTTTCTTTTTATTGACTTTACAGTAAAAAAAATAAACTGAAGTTTAATCTAAAGTAGAATACTAAGAAATTCTTTTAAATTGAAAAATTGAACAGCTCTGGGCAATTGCTTATGGTTCAGACACTTTAATGAAACATTTATTTTTGAAAGGAAACCAGAAAACCTCCAAATGTTAAGTAAGCTAATAAACATATCTTTCTGGTGATAATTTAGGAGGTAGACAATGAAATATATTTTTAAATTGTGTTTTAATCAAACATACAGAAACAGAAATTTAAAGTCAAAGGCCACTAGAGCAGCAAACAAAATAAACCTACAACATTCTAAAATATTCTTGGACTTTAATGCTGTGAGTGCAGTAGCATTTCAAGAAAAAAAAAGCATTTTTCTTTATTAGAATGTAAACAAAAAATAATAGCTTTATTATGAACACCCTGAACTTATTTATTGAATCTTTCTAACTTTTACAATATTCATCTATGATGATATCTAAGTAACACACTATGCTTATTTGAGTGTTGATAGATATATTTGATTGGACCATCAATAATATTAAATCTCTTTATTCCAGTTGAGTATGTAAGTAAAGCTCACTTAAGTTTTTTTTGACAAAACAATATTTCATCAAAAATGTACTTTCAAAGTTCATTGTTTTGTGATAGTGTTGATATAAATGACATTCTGAGGTATAAAGTACAGAAGCTAATAGTTTCCATTTTCTCTATTCATTTTCATTTAGATTTTTAAAATATGAGAATCCTTAATATTTCAACATTATGCAGAAATGACATCATTGAAAGAAAATGTTCTGACTTCTCCAAAGCTTTTCCTCAGATTATCCATTTCAAGTTCAATTATGAAGAGCAATGCTGCTTACATTGCACAGCATATGCAAAATGGTCTAGCACCATCCACAACCAGTCCCCTTTTCTGTATTCCCTGCAACTCCCTTACCATTAATACTGAAAAACAAGCCTCGTGCTCCACCTGAAAACTTGAAAATCCAGAATTATGAATGATTAGGATAACTACTGCAAGGCCAAGAGGGCACACTTTTTCATTCCCTTAAAGTATCCAGTAGCATGTTATTTCTGTTGTGCTTGTTGGATTCCTTAGTGACAATCTACAACCTTGTGGAAGGATGGACTGGAGGAGTAAAACTTTGACATTTCATGTCTCCCTGGGACAAAAGGATTCCCCTCCTGCAGGTTTTGTCCTCCCCGAGACACACTCCTCCATATGGCTGCAGCTCAGGTGGGTTTTTCCTCTTGGAAAACCCTGTGAACCCCAGACTCCTTGATGATTAGACAACATTTTCTAAGCAATTTTTCACAGCAGTTTTCTGTCACTACCACTTTGTCAATCTGCCACAGACTACCCTCAGTGGAGCCACATAGATACTCATCCCTTTGACAAAGACCCCAAAAAGTGTGAATACATGGAAAGTGCCATGTTTGATTAACAACTTTGTGATTGCTGTAAAAATGAAATTTGAAAGGTAATAATTACATTTGTAATTACTTAGGTCTAAACCTCTTATGTTTCCTACTCCCTCTATTTCTGTGCAGCTGGAGCAATGACTCATTAATAATAATAAAGTCATTTAACCCTGCAGGCACATTACAAGGAGAAAGATGTCATTTGTCACCGACGCAAATAGAACAATCACTGAAAGATACAGAAAGCCACTATTTCATGTTTATTGCAAATGATAAAAGGGACATTTTGCACTCATTCTTACTGTGACATCCCAATCTGCTTTTTAATTATCAGCAAACGTAAGGGGACAGCATACAACATGAGGGACTACTAATAATGTATTGTCCTGTGGTGACATTTCCATAATCACTTTAAATCTATCCTATACATATGTACTAGTTAACGCTTTCAGCTCATGAAATCATACCCCCCAGTAAGGAATGAATTATCCTGTGCAGCTTTAGCACACAATGCAGCTTTTTCCAGAGTTTCAGGATCTGATAGCTGGTGTATGTATTGCTATTACATTAAGTGATAGGCTTTGGCATTCTGTTGCATTTATGGTTGAATACAGTATAACTTAAATAAAAGTACATTTGCATATTGGTATTTCTAGGCCAGGAACTTTACAGTTGCACTAATTTAGCCATGGACTTCTGCAAGTCACTTACTTTTCCAGTGCTTTTCAGTACTGTTCTGAACTTTTCTACTACAAGAAGTATGTAAGAAACACTCCATATTAGATGAAACGCATACCCTTAATCATAGGAAACTCAAGTATTTACTGGATTTTTTTTTATTTACTGATTTTTTTTTTTATTTACTGATTTTTTTTTTTATTTACTGATGTAACAGCCTGTCCATGAAATAAACATCTGAGGAATAGAAAAGACTATTCTTTCCCTAAATGATTTCTTCAGGAGTCATGAAACCTTGTGGAAAAAAAATATGGAGAGAAATTTCAACTACGATATTACTGTAACAAATGAAAAGAAGTTACATGTAAATAAAAGTCACCATAATCTGAGTTTCAAATCTATTGAGCTAGAACTTCAGATTCTTCTCTGCTTTGCTTTATCAGCAGCACTTATCAGGTGTGCAGAAAGACCAGAGAATCAATTGAACAGTACAAAGTTATAAACTGTTTCTGTGTGGGGTAGAAAGGAGGTAAGCAAACCTCCTGAATCCGTTTATATTTTCTCCAGGTACCACAATAGACTGTATAAAGACATGCTTTATAAAAGTTAAATAAGTAGTGTTAAGAAATAAGACACATCAGGAAAGAATAAAATGCACAGAGTAAAATGCATATTTTCACTCTTAAGATAGTGACAACACAGAAAAGCATATACATGGAGTGAAATGTTTTGTCAAATTGAAAAATGGAAATAATATGAACACTACAATTTTCACATCAATTTGAGGTAAAATGTTTTGAATTACAGTCATTTTAATCTTGTTTTATAAAGAAAATTACTTCAAATGGGTGATAATTTAAAACAGCATAATCCAAACTTCATTGTGCTCCAGTCAGGCATGGAAGTGTGGCTCTTAGTGATTTGGAGCAATCTTTGCACAGCAGCTCAGAGCCCTATTCAGAATAGACATTTGAAAGAAAAAAGATGCCTGACTTGAGTTTCCATCATTTACCTGTGAGTTCAAAACTGCTTACTGTGACAGCCATGCCTTCCTAATTGGGCCTTTATAGCCATTCCTAGCACCTTCTGAAATTTTGGCATCCTTCTGATGAAGCAATACTTTTACAGTCATCAGATCTTTAAACATTCAACTCTGACCAGTTTCTGCACTGAAGTTTTGCTGTTTGATTGTAAGTTTCTCCTATTAATTACAATAAACTTTTTGCAACTATTTAGAAGATTTTAGCAAGGAGGACTTTTGCTGACAGGATAGGAATACATGTATGTTATGAACTTTCCTGTTTTCTTTTGCTGAAAGAAAAAAAAAAAACCTCTCAGAAAATAAGCTATTTAGTTTTACTTCTCACTTGCTTCCCTTGTACACCCTCCAACAGTGACTTTCAGGTTTTCTTCAATATTTTTTTTTCCTGTTCTCCTAAGTAATTTTCAATTAAAATATAAAAATATTCTAAGTTTAGCTAGCAGTATTAGTAAACTCTAAACTCTAAACCAGATTATTCTCTCAGCACCTGGACAATCAGACCGTGATGGGAATAATTTAGGCCAGATCACTGACACAATTCTTTACAGAACAGGATTTCTCATAGCATATTGTTTTAGAAACAGTATTAGGGAACAGTCATTGCTGTGGGTGGCTGAACAAGACTGTGGAAGAAGCAGAGACCAGAAGAAGGAATAGAAGAAGCAGGAACACTGGCCCATGAGCAAGTCCTACTGACCCATGAACAATGCCTGACAGCCCGACTGATGGAGGGGAATTCACCCGCCTGGCACTTGGGGGTTGCAGGGGCGTGTGGGTCAGGAAAGGAGATCCATTGGTACTATATAAACTGCCTGTTTGTGATAATGAACAATTCTGGTTACATCACCAACCGGGGTCTGTCCCTTCTTACTCTACACCAAGGTGCAACTTCAGTGAGTTAATTGGCACTGCAACAAGAATGAATTTGGCCCAATGTAAATTCATCTCTTCTCCATTGTTAGGATTGCTCCAAAGAATGTTTTTGTAACCTATTTCTGAAGCCAACCACCGTGTTTCATTATGATTTTCTTTTGATTCTGTTACCATGTGAACAGTGAAATACACATAACCTCAGCTCATGATCTCAGAATGTCAACCAAGGGGTATTTTGTGCATCAGAACCAATTGGAGTGACTCTGAACATTCTTTGAAAGTTCTTTGAAAAAGTCACACGTGTGTTTAGATCTAAAGATTAATTGGGGATTAAGGAAGAAGCAGACAAGGGAAAATTTTGATCACCTCAAACTCTATACAAGAACTTTGCTTTGAGAAGACCTTTACTGTAAACCCAGTCTTAATTGTGGATTAGATCCTGGGCTGAAAAAAACTGGATTAGTTCCATTGACTAAAACGACTCAAATTTAATGCAGTTACAACACACGACAGAGTGAAGCCAATTTATATACCTGAAAAAATGGGGCTGTTTTTAAGACACTAGTGTGAAGGTTCCCAGTATGTGGATTGCTGGCTGCATTTACACTCTGTTTAAACAAACAGCACCCGTAAACACACTCCACTGAGTGGCATCCTGTCCACTTACTCCTAATATAAATACTGATTACTTTTGCTTTAAGATTATTAAAGACATAGGACAAGATTTCTAACTATAGCTGAGGAGCTCATCACACAGATGGCTAAATGCTTAGGATCCCATGACTACAGGAGGCATCTCGAGACGGAGGCAGTGAAACGATGCAAGAACAAATGGAAACCTGGACTCCCTTGAGAGCTACCAGTAAAAATCCCCAGGGGACAGCAGCACTGTGCAGGTTCACCAGAGCGGGTCCAGAAGCCCATTCTTGCATTGCTGCACTTTAGTAGCAGTGACTGAAGATGTCTGCTTTGCACCACAGCCTTTACCACTCCTAGTCTTAGGCAGGATGAGGTTGTGTGGATCCCACCTTCTGTCCCATGCAGGGAAACATGGCAATTGTCAGAGTCTGGGACAATCTCAGTTTTGTTCTGAAGTCCTACAGCATGCAAGATTGTGGCAGCCCACAGTGACTCACGTGGCAGTTAGCAACAAAAGGAAGAAAACTGTATGTTTTTTGCAGTCTTTTGCCAGTTTACCTACTGCTTCATTATGCTCAGAGAAAGTCCCAAACTGAGGAAAGCTGAGACGGGTCGCAAGACCTTTCTTTTGCAGCCCAAAGGGTCACACCAAGATTGCAATCAAATACATTTTTCAGAAATTAGTTGGAAGCTTTTCAGGGACTGTTCAGCTTTTCTGGGACTGTTCAGCTTTTTCTGTTCCATTCTTAATTTAACTCCTCCACCTACATCATTCTTTCTAACAGAAAGTGTGAGATTGTTTTCCTTGGTTTTTTTTGCATGTACTTACCTGAGAGTTACCAGACATGTACATTAACAAAGAAAGTGTTTTTCTCTGTGACAGACATGGATATGGTAATACAGAAAGAATCTAAGCTGCTGTCTCCGGAATGCTTTTAGTACTGCTAAAAGATCAATACAGACCAGGGACAAAAAAGGTGAGATGAAAATATGCATGCTCCTCCTGCCCTTTGAACTATGAACTCTTTTATTTAACAACAGCTGTTCTTAACCTGCATTTTGTAGCTTGGTACCTGTAGTTCTCCAGCCATTTCCTGCAGCTGTTAGATGACAGAACCATCTCTAGAAGAACTGGTGAAACATTACCCCCTTCAGTAATTCATTTCTCAGGAATGGCTGAATGGCTTCTCTCACCTTCACTGGAGAAAAGCAAGCAAGTTCAAAACACTGTCAGAGCTGAAAAACAACTGGGGTCATGTAATTCCTGCAAAGAGCAGAGAAAGAAAGATGGCTTGAGTTTGAGAGAAGCTGTGAGAGATTTCTGGAAGTGTTTCTGGATCACGAGAGAGAGAGAGACAGATCTGGGATGCATTCAAGACAGATTTCTGAGCGCCAGCAAAGGCATTGGGCTGGGTTCAACATCCTGACTATAAAATGAGATGGGTAATACTGCAAGCTCTTTGAAAGAAAAATTATTTGGGTTTATTCCCAGCTGTGCTAGAGAATCCCCATGTAACTCTGGATGAGTCACTTAAATTCAATTTGCTTCTGTTTACCTGCCTAAAAAATCAGAGAGCAGTGTAATTTGCTTCCTATTCAGATTATAAATGCTCCAGCACAAGATTGCTCTTCCTTTATGTAGAGTGCCAAACCCCAGGTCAGCACTGCTTTTGCCTCAGCTGGAGCGTCTTGTTTCTAACATAATACAAATACCAGTAGCTGCTCCCCTCCTTCTTCCTCTGCCAAAAATCTCCCTTCCCCCTTGCTTTTTCTTGCTTCTCAAATTTAATCCTTAGGTACTCACACTTTCACACTGGCCACCGCCAGGCACAGGCCATGTCTTCTTTACTCTCCCAGTTTCAACTAAAATGAACAAGGTGCCAACCAGTTTCACTATTCCCACTCCACTTCCACATTTAAATGCTGTTTCTTTCCAAGGAGGAGACAGAGAAGAACAATTATAGATGGCTGTTATTTTTATTTAAGAGCAAACTAAATAACTCTTTTCTAAATCTTCTAACTACATCACTTTTCTTGTATTATCATATTAGCAGTTTTAGCAAACACCTTAAACCAGAAGAGCTGCCAAATTCTCAAGTGGCCACGCTTGATTTATAAGCTGCAATTATGTTTGTCAGCTGATAACCAGAGACCAGATCAGTTTTCACCAACTCAGTGGACTGGAAGCAAATACTTTATTACCCTATACCCAACATTTCTTTTCAGAAACAATGTGCTTCCAGTAGGCAGTGACTTTTCTCGCTGGAGCAGCAGGGGATGGTTTTTGGTCTGCAGGGCAGAAATTGAATGCTTTTGTCACGTGGCAATGCTAATAAATCACAAAAGCAATTCTTCTCATCTTTCTAATACTTAAAAAGGCGCTTTAAGAGATGGGCTCAACACCACGCTCCCACACACTTCCCTCACTGTAAACTGTAAACCTTCTTTCTGTGACTTTCCTGATTAATCAGTGTCATTCACTGCCTGATTTTCTGCCATGGACACAGAGGTTGTGAGAACAATCTTCTCTGCTTGTTCTTGATGTCTCTGCCTACCTATCTCACAGTCTAGATGCATCACAAGTACCACCACAAAAGAATCCTAGGTATGCTCCACAAATAAATTAACTTTCCATTTTCAGATAATAACTTTCTGGAAAAATATAAAGTGAGCTATACTTCCTGTAGTTCACAGTAAGACTGATATTCACTGAAAATTACTGCTCATTTCAAACATATTCCTTTATTGCAAAGACTTGATCCGTAGCACATGCTGGGGTAAGATACCACTGCAAATTTCCACACAAACACAGTGAAATTAAAATTGAAATTAAAAAGAGAAAGAGGTCTACTTAAAGCAGAAGCTCCAGGATAACAAAGAATAAAGATTCAATAGAGAAATATTCATAAGTGTGATGTCAGCTCTGCAATCTGGAGCTAGTGCTGCTTTTCTGACTTAATAACAGTGAACGTCAAATTCTTCAGGAAAGGAATTTGCAAAGTCTTGGTAACAAGTCTGCTGTGGAACTAAATCGCAGTGCCTTCACCACAGTAGATTATCTGTCACTCATAAAGTCAGTACTTTCTAAGTCGACTCTTAGCATGGCTCGATATATAGACACAGACAAAAATATTTATGAAAACGATGCATATCTACCAATACCATGTCACTTTCTTAACTGATTTATAACTTCAATCTTCAAAGGGAAGATGTGCAACAAGCAATCTTGTGAACAACAAGCAACAGTGAAATTCAGTGAAATTTGTATGACAGCAATAAAATCATCCATTTAGAGGAAAAATACTATTTCCACTGGCCAGATAACACAAAAGAATGGAAAAAACACCAGCTGGATCATACTTTAGAGAGAAGCAAAAAATCCCCAAAACCTATCTAGAAGGATCAAATTCCTAAGCTGGAGAAAGTCTGAGAGTCTGGTTGTCAACCCATACAGGCATAAATCAGGGCTAAACATACCAAAAGGCAGAGCGGGATGTTAATCACACTGGCAGACTTGCAGATGTCATCAGTGGGACGGAGGGAAGGAAAGTAGTGTTAATGAGATTAGAGCCCATCCAAATGGTACTACATCCACGCGACAGGATAATCAGGTTCTGATTAGTCAACTCCTGTATTACCCACTTCAAAGCAGATGCAGCAAAACATGTTGATGGAAGAAACAGAATGGGTAGGGAACGTTCTCTGTATGATGAACAAGGCAAGAGTCACACAGAAACGTATCACCACTGGTCAGAAAGTAAAGAAAAACTTGACATGTGAGCGAGAGCCAGGAGTGAACATCAGCCTTAAAACAAGTGATGAAGGTATCACACTGCTTAGCAGAGGTAATAGCAAAATTCAAAATGGGCATAAAAGTCTCAGTTATGGCAATCACGCAAATAAGTGGATTCATTCAATTAAAATTTTGAGACAAGGGTATATGGAAAAAAGGGGTTGTTTATTATTTTTTTTTTTTTCTGATTTAGTTTGCCTGTACTCCTTGATGAAGGCCAAGTAAGCTGCAGGCAAGGTGTCTGCAGCCTTGGTGGCATTGGAGGCATCCCTGGAGGGATAGGATGTTGCTGCAGTAGCATCGCTCATGTCTACAAAGCATGGGTTTGCCGTGGGGCAACCACTTGTCATGATCACAGAGGGCAGAAATGTCACTTCTGGAGGGTATTAGAGTGAAGAATGGTGAAACCCTCCCCTGGTACAGGAATGGAGGACAATACAGAGGGGCAGGTACAGAATTACTGGCTGAGAAAAAGAGCTGGCTAAGATGCAGCTGCTGACCTGACCAGGCTCTCTGTGCTGCACCAGCAGGTATGTCTACATGGTAAGTGCAGAGGAGGCAGTTGCCTTGGAGACTGTGGAATTCATCCCCATCTCCACCAGAACTTGATAAATCCTGGTAAAATCCGAGCCTTACTTCCAACCCACACTAAGCACAGCAGTGCATGAGCTAACCAAGCCTGGTTAGGAGGGATTCCAGTTATTAATAAAATATATCCCAGGAGGGATTACCCACCCAAAGAAAAGTGCTCACTGGTACCACACGCTACAGAGCCCCTACCACTGCACAGCCCTGTATTTATACACTGCCTATGACCTTCAGCTCCTGGATAACTGGAAGGACTGCAGGTATGAACTAATAACTGTTCCCTGTTAGAGTACCCACATTGAAAATAGCTCCCTTTCTTGTTTTTGACCGAGATAAATCAGCACACCCCTAACAGCTCCCATTCCCCTCTGGTCAGCTGGGATTTCACACGTTGCCTTACTCTGCTTTAACTGCATCTGATGGCAACATGTTCAACCACACAGCAAAGTACTGGGAGGAAGGTCTGGGAGGTGGAGGGAGATACAGCTCCTATCTCTGTGCCAGCACAAGCAACCCCTGCATCACGTTTCTAGTAACGTGCAGAAGTGCTTACCTCAAACTGGGGGGCTGGTTTTAACTGTGCACGATCACACTGACTTCAGGGAGATTGCAGAGAATTTGTCTTTCTGAGTGTGTTTTGCCAAATTAAGCTGTGGAGAACTATTTCCATAGTTTGAATGAAGATATACAACTTACTACCTAGTGGAGTCTTAATTCTCTGTCTGATAGACAGGAAAATCTTTTCAGTGAATTATATCAATGTCTAGCTTTTCTTGTATGCTGCCAGTGCAGGTTTCTTGTAACACAATGGCCAGAACTGTGAAATTTCATGATATTTGCCAGGCAAATTGGAACTACAAATGATGCTGTAGCTGCAGTCCTTGCTTGGCTAGTAGACCTGAAAAGCCACACTGATCCTTCTTGAGTGCAGTAAGATGTAACCTTTACTTTTTCGCTACATCTTCTTTCTTTAGATCATTTTTGTCATTCAGAGCGTTGGCAATCTTTCTGGCTAGGTGAGCACAGAAATGTTCAGGTTATAATATATGGAGGATCTGAAAGGTATGACAAGCAAAGGAAGCATTATAAGTATCTCTGAGAGATTACAGGGAATGGAGATGCGGTATTATAAGAAGTATTTGAGAGGCAGGACGAGGAACCGATATGCAGTGTAAGGGGATCACTGACATAATACTATAAAGAGCACTCAGCATCAAGGGATGGGAAACATTTGAGAGATGCAGTAAGGAAGAGAATTGCTATACAGAGTATCTGAATGATGGGAAAAGGAAAGTAGATACGTGATATTCCTGATCTTTTTAACAAAAACTAGTAGTTGTCGCCAATTGCAAGCTATTCAGGAATGAGTATGTTAGATTGGGTGGTGTGGGACCGATAAAAAGATGTGAAAAGGCTGTTAGCAGCTTTGGAGTTACTTAGCCATGATGGAGGACTGAAAATGAGCTGGGAGAAGCCTGATGTGGCAAGGTGCTGAGCACTTTCGCTGAGGACAGCAGGGGACAGCCTTTACAAAGGTGCTGAGAAACCAGAAACCCACTGACATCAATCAGACCCGCAGGGAGCCACCACCTCTGAAAAATCGAGTTGTGGGAGTTGAAGGCATCCAGCAGGTGCAGGTCTGAAGTGTCACATTAGGGATGTGACAGCAATATCTAATTAATCTCTCTCCACACACATATACATGAGGCCGTGCACATGCGCACACATGAATATTTT
>JAOXNG010000052.1:17775887-17787538 GCA_028566535.1 Scolopax minor | reverse complement strand
GATGCTATTACAGTGGGGGGGGGAATCATCATTTTTTTGCCATTTTAAGCCCATTCTACAGTAGAATTGGAAAGCACTGTGATACTGTCATGAATGTGGTATCCCTGTAATTGTAGTTGTGGAGATTTATTTTAAAGCCCGGAAACAGTTGATTAACCACCACGTTATAGTCAGTATTCTAGCTGTTATTATTTCACCCAGTTATTGCTTTATGCCCAGCTGCAGCACAGGGAGAATTCCCCATATAGTTAAAACTGCTGTATACTGGACATGGCCACTTCCCCAGGGGACTGTTACTCCATTTATCCATCACTTCATATACTCATATTGTAATTCTGTACATACCAGAGCCATTTCTCTGCTCCTTGTCTTGTTACACTGAGTCATTATGTAGCTTCAAGACTTGAGTAATTAAATTTCTCCCAGGAAGGGGAAGGAAAAAACCCAACAGTGAATACTCCAGACCTGCCCAAGAAATGCAAAACTCACCAGGTTCTGCCTAGATATTTTACAGAGGATCTTAAATATGAAAGAAAACATAAGTAATCAGAAATATAAGTGCTTAAATATGTGTGAATATGTAGGCTTACCTGGCTGACTCATTCAGAACGTACATCCTAGCTCCTTTCCCCACCCCTTCCTTCTATTATGTTCCAGAAACTAATAGAATTGTTCTTCCAAGTGCACTGCAATCATTTAGTCTTTCCAATTCAAGACCTATGCTCACTTCATTATATTAATGCTTTGAATCGAAGAAATTCAGTGAGGTGAATATGCCAACTGTCTGATCAGTCCATTATGTCACACTGAAGAACCAGTGTATTAAAAAAGAGTCAACATTTCCCAGTGAAGCACTGCAAAGTTAGGAAGTGCAAATTCTGCAACAATAATTCAGCTCCCTTGTGTAAATGTGTTTTGATGCAAACTTTAATTAAATTATCATATACTATTTTTCTCATAGGACCCTTGGGCCCAATTCAGAGAGTAAGTAGTTATTCAATACTTCTCTTTATCTACTCTAATCAGCATGTGGCCATACGCCTTTTTAATTAATACTTTCAAAGCTGTGTGTTGAACGCAGATTTATTCCTTGTGTAGGCTTTTTGTTGTTTTCACAGCACAACTGAAAGCTTCATGAGCATGAATAATATCTCACTTGTGTTATTTGCTTTATTGAGGTCATTTGCACTTGGGAAACTGAGGCATAAAGAAATTAAACTTATTATGCAGTCTTCATTATTTCTGAGTGCCCAACTTGCCATAGCTTAAACCAGATTTCTGCATACTTGAGCATATTATACTAAGTCTTCAAAGCTTTATCTGTTGGAGTAGTCAATGATGCCCTTGGCACCCAAAGAAACCTGAAAGGCATGACATATTAGTAAAAATTCAGTGTTTTCTCTCCACCAGAGTTATGTTGTACTCTTTGAAACATACAACAAAAAATATTAATTAAACATTAATGGTTTATCTTTCACTATCATTAGTAAATCTAACCAAGTACAACATATATATGCTTTAAATAGTCCTCCTGTGATAAAGAGCTCATTATTTTAATAAATCTGTAAAAATCACAGGATTATATATGCTTTGATGATTTGATAATTCATCATTAACTCTAATTTAGTAAATTTTAACGATTTCATAAAATTGTATATCGTAAACCAATTTCTACAAATTCCTCAAAGTATTAGTCAGAATGAAATTTCAATTAATTTATAAAATAGATTGGACTGTAGTTACAATGATTCCCATTGTAAAATCTTCATGGTTTTGTATGTAAATTAAAAGTAGATTTGGCCATGCGTAATTAAAAATAGACACATAGACCAATATTTCTCAGAACTACTGTGTTGTTATCTCCAACTGATGAGTACTTAACTTTGAAGTGGGTTTTTTTCCTATATATTTCTGATATGTCGTATTTTCTGTCACCTTTCCTTCCTAACCAATATAGACAGGTTACAGTTTCTATGTAGTGAAGTTAAATACTTATTTCCTCAGGGAACAAGGCAAATACAAAGACAGATAATGAAGAGAAAGAAAGGAGACATATGTAGAAAAAAGTATAAAATACTTTTGATAGCAGGAAGTCTGCTCTCCCTTTCTAGTTCCAATACAATCATCATCTGTGGAAAAGTAAATCTTACAAATTGTTATCCTACAGATGGCAGAAAGTTAAGAATTAATTCAGAAGGGCTATGTACAGATACGTACAGTAACACAGAGGTCTATTATGCAGTCAACACAATATGCTCAGCTCAATTAGTTATCCCCAAGTCAGCTCAGGCATAACTCCCATTACGGCTGCAGCAAGAGGGAACTCAGGGCAGCAACTGTGCAGCTCTTCCCTGACGGCACAGAAGCGTTTAAGT
The DNA here is from genome assembly GCA_028566535.1 of Scolopax minor. Classification (NCBI taxonomy): domain Eukaryota; kingdom Metazoa; phylum Chordata; class Aves; order Charadriiformes; family Scolopacidae; genus Scolopax; species Scolopax minor. The sequence continues at coordinate 17,785,163 of JAOXNG010000052.1, read as the reverse complement.
GACATCCACGTTACTCTAATGCAACATTTGAATTTGCTTGAATAAGCTTGCATCCCTTTTTGCTATAAAGACTATGCTGCAAATACAGAGGAACTAAGCAGCATATAAAAAAAACCCTGCCATTTCATGTTAGTATAAATGGTATCAACAGAATTATGTAACAGATTGCGTTAATGTGCCTGAGACAGCTACAAGGGAAGAGGGAGAAGAGTTATCTAACTCTTAGCACATAACAAAAGAGCTTCACATTTGGCCCCTATACTTGAGTCAAATTGAAGAATGAAAGCTCTGAACTGAACAGTCATATTCTTGTAATCAAAAGAAGAAAAATAGTAGATATTTCCTTTCATGAAAGGAAAAACCAAATTGGGGAAAGCAAGATGCACTCTGAAAGAGTTCTGGTCTATCAGGTTTTAATGCCAGACTTTTCATTACAAGGTTTCATCTTCACAAGCGATAATTCACTGGCCACACAAGTGGTCTGTTCAGAAAAGTATTTTCTAATTTGAGCCTTAAGTACCCACTAGAAAGGCCATTTGTCCAAAGATTTTTAGATAGTTGGGATTCAGAAGTTCCACAGGTTCACAGTGAGCATCCAGAATGTAAGCTTCTCTTCCTCCGGCAAAAAAAAAAAAAGTTACAAAATCCTCATAACTTAAACACAGCTAAAGCTGGGGCTGTTAACATTTGATGGTCCTAGCAACTAGCCTGCACAATTATGCACACATGTAGACATTCCAAAAAGAGAAAATAAGTACTAAAAAAAATAATAAATATTGCCCAGAGCACACAGTTTCAAGTATATATTCAAATTAAAGCTAATAGTTGCTGTAATCCATTCAAATAATAGCCTGTTAAAAGAAACTTCTGAAACAGAATATAAATGTCTGATGAAGCCTAAGAGTACAAGCAACAGTGAAATGATACAGTAAAGGAAAAATAAGCTGTTCTAATAACTGTCTTTCTCTGTCCATTGATCCTGTATGACATCAGAATTAGGCACGTTCATATACTGCTAACCATGTGATTCATTACTTTCTTCTCTGAAATAAATACCATTTTCTGTCACTCACCAGTCATGCATTGTTCATTACACATCCATTTTTTTCTGACTTATTGTATACACAGCACATCATATTACCAAAAATGGATGAAGGGAAACATTTGGCTTGCTCAAGAGGAGGCACAATAAAGCATTGCTTAAATTCATATCTTTAAATGGCCCTGAAACCTTGAATGGGATTGTGTGAGCTCTTAAAAACATGTTACTTTCTATAAATCATTGGCCTAGGGTTCTTCATCTTGTGAAGAATCATTAGTCTTTACATCACTTACTGCTTTAGCTTGTTCATCAAAAACATATAAAGAGAGGAACAAAAAAACCCACAAGGCACCTAAAACATATCTAGTATGAGGTAAAAAGTTTCGTCAACCTCATTTAAGTAAAGGTTTGATATTTTTATTTTTTCCATAAGGAAAAAGAAAGCTAAGTAATACACTGAGAAATCTTCATGATGTTCTCAACTGACAAGCTTTTATGAATATGATAATACTGAAATATTACCTTGCTAAATAGTACATCATTACCATAACACTGCATTAAGTCTATTCCTATAGCATGTTATTTCCATGCTACGTGATCAATACAAAATTACTGGTAATGCTAAATGGCTAGTGAAATAGATCTTAGAGAACATACTTGATTTCCAGCCTAATGCAACCTTCTTCTTGTATCTTAGACAAAGTAATCTTTATATCCAAAGAATTCAAACTGTTCTTATACTTTTCTAAAAGTGGGTCAACATCTTAGATCCTGAAGCATATTTGAATTCAAGTGCTTCTGCACATGAATCCCAGTGACGGTTCATGCCAATCACTGTATGGAACTTCTGTCATAAAACATGGTGAATAACTCAAAAATTATGTTGGGAAAGAAGGAGGTGAAACGAAAAGAAATCCCTTGAAATTGGTGTTCTGAATTTGGTGGTGTGGGTTTTTTTAGTACAGACAGCTGATATGATTAACTAAAAGTTGTTTTAGGTATGTACATCATGTTATCACAATTTTGAGCAGATCAGTAAGCATCGCTGGAGATGCTGGTGACAAGATGCAAGAAGAATGGATAAAGGAATAAAAATAAATCCGTGGGAAGTGATTGGGATGTTTCCCTTGGCTACATTTAAGCCATTGTTATGGTAAGTAAGCCTGCAATATGCAAGAGAAAAATTTTTGAGTATTTGTGAGTCTATTTAAAGTGAGGAATTTTCAGGCTAATATTCATAAGCGCAGCAGAATTGATAAAGAATTGTTTTAATTTCTTTTTTTGTTTCTAAGGAAGATGAAATGACATTTTAGAAGTGATTCATTACAGAATGTACAGCGATATGAAAAGGTTACATTGTATACAGAATGGAAAGATTTCAGTTCAGAAAAGATTCAGTATTTTTCAAATTTCTTGCTTGTTTCTTTAGCTTTCCCTTTCTTTGCCCTGCCTCCCTCCCTCCCCAAGTACCCTGTGCCGAGCTAGGCCTTCCTCTTTAGTCAGTAGCCAATTACAACTTCTCAGACACAGTTCATCCCAAGGCAATTTGGTAATCTTACACTGATTAATTAAACTAGGGTCTCTAAACAAACGGTTAAAACTCCTATATCCACAGCTTGCATACCTAATCCAGATAACAGGATAAGCAACGTGATTGTCAAAGTTTGTGAAGAAATGAAAACAAAATCTCTCTGTATTCATTCTTCTCTGTAGAGCTCCTAAACAAAGAATAAGTTGTACTTCTAGGTAGAAAATCTAATCTGCATTTAAATAGAATTTCTCCAAATAATAAACAAAAGCCTGAAGCAACATTTTTACAGCAAGTCTTCTTGCTAGTTCACAGCCTAATCCTTCTATCTCTATCTATAATCCTTTCTACCCTTGTACATTCATTTCCTTACCAGTTTATCAAGGCATCTTGGCAGTTTGAGCTCATGGGAACAACAGTAACTTTGCATTTCCTCAAGTTTCTTCAAAGCTGAGCCTAAAACTGTTAAAACTTTGGGTGGCTGGCAACTCAAGGCAAACTCAGATAGAACCACCTTGATTAAAACAAGGAGAAATTACTAACCCAAAGAGTGAGAATGAAGGGAGTTGCTTTGCACATGAAACACTAACCACAACAGAATGGCTCCCAGAGCACAGCTACAGTGCACCATGTGGCATTGCCAAAATCTCTGATGCAGCTGAAGTTGGCATTCCCTGAGCTCTAAATGCCTGCCCATGCAGATCCTATGGAGAACTACACATCTCCCATGTGATCCAAAATAACCAGCAGGCACATGCTGATCAACATGGCGAACAGCTAGCCAAATGGCTAGCAATGGTAAAAATGAGCCTTTTGGGAACCTGAGCATGGGCTACATTTTCATTCTTTTTCTGACCATGATTTTGCTTCTTGTTCAGGCTGTAGGGTAGCACTTGTGCTCACTTGAAGGAATCAAAACCAGTGGGAGCGTAGAACTCCCAAAATGAGAGGTTTAGGTTTAGAATAGGAGGATACTAAATGCCTGATACTACCTTAAATCTTTTGAAATAGAGAGAAGTTCAATTTTCAGATGCTACCTTGCTACTTCAAGCAGAGTACTTTATTCTGTTTGAAGGCAAAAAATCTGATTTTACTAGAAGTACCCACATGTCCTACTGCTTTCTCTCTGAAAGTAGTATTTAAGTATTTCAGTGCAGAAATTAAAAGATAACCTGAAAAAAGAGGGCTCTGTCCTGAACTTAAAAACAATGAAGTCATTATTAAATGAAAAGTGTCTCAGAGGAAAAGATAGAAAGATAGAATTAGCATCCTAGATGAGATATTCCAAATTCTCAGACATAAAGAAAGCCAGTACCAGATGAGCAATAACTAATTTAATTCAGACAGCTCTGCTTTAATAAAGGTCACATCTAATTAGACAAATGCCCACTAGATTTTGTCTACCTGATTCCCACTTTAGTCCTAATATTGACAGACCATTAGCACATCAGCCTTTAAAATATTTTCTCATTCTACAGACCAACAAATTTGACCTATAACTCTGTTGCATTATTAGCTCTTGCTGTAAGCTGACTTCTTCTTTCAAGGGCCAAGGAGACTTGCCTGCCTTCAAACCAAAATAGTTGGCAGGGATGGTGATCAACTTGCTCAAAGGAATCAACAATATAGAGTATTTTTTTCTGAAAACAGAGTTATCACTCACAATTTTAAAAGACTTTTTTTTTTTTTATTCCAAGAAAAAGAGTTAACTTAGGAAGCAGTTATCCTCCACAGTTGTCTGTAGCATTTATTCAGTTCAGGGAAGGAAAACAACAATATTAAGGATTCTGTAAAGGGACTTGATAAGCTCACTTGGTAAGCAGGGAAAAAAAACAAAACCCTATTACTCTCTCAAGGAAACATTCTCTATATGAAGCAAAGCTCTGTGCCAATAAATATTTCTTACATTTTAAGTAAAAGACTCTTGCTCTTCAAGGTAGGAGAGAGTCACTGCATAAATTGGCTAAATGTTAAAGTGAAGGAGAAAATGGTTCCAGGCAGGAAAGAAACTGAATAAAAAAAACAATCCACCTTAGAACTAATGATAGAAAGTTAAAGAAAGAAAAGAAACGGCATAATTCATTCATTATTGACAGATTAATAAAGTATTTATTAGAGACAAAATAATAAACTTTGCTTCACTAGAATGCCATGTATCCAGAAACTGTAAACTATTTTGCAAAATATATAGGGAATATTTTAGCTATGGTCAGAAGCTCCATGTTTCACCGTTCCACTGAAAAAACATGTAGATATATAGAAGGCAAACAAAATCCTATGTAAAAGACAATCAAATAACAGCAAAAATAATTAAAACACTATTTTATGTTATTTGTACAGTCAACTACGGAGATGAATATTGTAATGGATGTTACAGAAAGTCAGGTTTCCTCACCCAGCTGGCAGATATAGGCATACTATACAGAACTCTTTTTGTGCAATTAGTTTAAAAGCCAGCTACCAGACAAACCTTGGCTCTTCTCATGGGCAACAAGGCACAAGGAAGTGAAAGAAAAACTGTAGGTGCTCCCTCCTCAGTTCTCATGTGGCCAGGGTTATACTACACAGAATTAGAAACCCGTATCTCAAGGTCCTTAAAGAAAATATGTAGGGCTAGCAGAAGAGGCTGAGATCTACCCCTCTCTTTTTTTTTGCAGAAAGCGCATTTTTACTCTCCATTTCCTATCTTTTGTCACCAAAGACATCCAGTGACATACATGAATTGTCACATCTGTTAAACCTAAGCAACTAGGCAATGTTCAGAAAAATCAAAGATTAAGCAAAATTTCACATTTAAGAGAACAATCACCTGTACCTTTATGATTTTTGCATTTTCAGGATTCATGTTTTGAAGCTTCTTCTTTCAACCCACACAGATAAAACCTTCCTTTCAAAATGAATGTCTTTCCAGATTCTCAGAAAGCTGAGATCTTGATCAAGTATCATTGAAATAAGAGGGGGAAACTACTGAATGGAACTGACAATCAGCAATTCGGAGAAATTACAAATTTATTTGCCTACAATAAAAAAAATGCTTAAGTTCTCCAAATTATAATTTCTTAGAAAAAAATTTACCCACATAATACTATATTTGAACAATGTTTCCTGTAGATATTTCGTTATTTTTACTGAAAAAAAAAATCACAGTATTATCAGTTTCTCCTTCCTCCTTAAGGAGTCATACAATACAAATAATGCCATTCATAAAGTCAATTAGAACTCAAAAGTAAATAATGTTGAACTGAAGTAATTAAACTATGCAATATAAGTGATTGATCCATTAGAGTTCACAGCAAAGGTAAGGTTCTGATCTTACCCACACACAGTACCCCTAATGCAGAATAGATCTAAAACCTCATCTAATTAGGTGGAATTAAGTGGTCACCTCTCCTAATTGGAAGGAAGACAGAATTTGAACTTCAAAGAGGAAAAGCTCATGTTTAATAGAGGGACATAAGCTCTTCCTTCCCTCTGGCTCTGTCCCTCCCTGTGCAGTGCACCTGGGCTTGGTGTCTCCTGGTTGCCACACGCCTGGCTGGCCCAGCCACGCTTCGTCGGGCAGAGAACAGCCCAGAGCTCAGAGCTCTCGCTGCTGTGACTCTTCAGCTGGTGGAAAGGGTTACTGATGAAGATCTTGTGCCATCTCCCCCTGTCCTTACTTCAAGGAACCAAACGTGCCAATTTTTTACCAAATTACCGATAGTTCAGGCAGAGGGATGTGGTGGAAATAAAATGGTGTAATGTGTAAATACTGGGCCAGTGGCTACTCCAATAAAACAAGTATTTTTCTGTATATCCTACAATAGGTGTTAGCAAGTCTGCATCAACTCTTCATGCAGGTATATTTCACTTTGAGTCACTGTGGCATTTGCTATAGATTCAAAGATCAGGGGAAAGCATCCTGGAGCCAGGTAACAGAAAGAAAAGCAGGCTGAATTGAACAGTACCAACTCAGGACCCATTCCCAAATTATTAGCATATATTCACAATAGCATTATCCTGGGGGGGAATCAGAAGTTTAGATTTAAACCAAAGGAAAGAGGTTTTTATTTTTAAGGAACACAACTAAAATTTATCAGTCATCATTTTTTTTTTTTAATTCAGTTTGTTGTTAATATAAATCACACTTCCTCTACAATCTTTCTGGTACACATGTGGATACCATAGCAACTATCACAACACAGAAATCCTATGCTCATAAAACACACAACTGAGTGATGAAAGGATTGCTATCTGTAGATCCACAGATCTGCAATCACCCCTTAGCCATGTCTTAATAGTATAAGTAATTATGGTATGGCTTTTTTATATATAGAAATCAGCAACAGCAACAACAAAAAATCAAATATTGCTTTTCCATTTGAGCTGTACCAAGATATCCAGCATTACAATTCTCTTAAGAAACTGAGTAATTAATTACATTACCTTCAATGTTAGTGAGTAAGTGTCAGGAAGCACACTTAAAGCTTGGATTCTGTTTTAATTTATGTTATTTATGGGCACAAGTGAGGCTTTCGGGTCACTTAATACAAAATAAATTGGACTGCAAATACTAAAAGTAGATTTAAAAGAGGTAGATTTAAATAGAACAGGTACTTAAAAGAATTGCTTGAAAACACACCAACCAACCTGGCAATCAGATTAAACAGAAGAATAGAAAGAACATGAGGCCAATGTGCAGAGGGAAGTAGATCTACTCTGCTCCCTGGTTGCCCACAACCATATATCCTAGTTAGCTGGGATAAAGCAGGGTCTAAGGTGCTAAAAAAACTCTCATCTGAGAAGATGAATCTTTTCAGACTCGTCTTCCAGCCTTTTGAAACTGTCTTAGCCACAAAAAGAGTATACTTTAGAAGATTTTGTAATGAATATGAGCTCATTTTTAAAAATATATACTTCTAGTTTAAGACAGGTGAGAAAAAGTATATAGCAACAAACTATATTCAGAACTATTCTTGTTTTGCCTGAATTGCCTTTTTTCCTCTATCCAAAGTAATTAAAAAATGTTCAGAAGAATGACATTTCCTCAGCTTTCTTACCATGGGCAGGGATTTGTTTCTGGGTTACAGGATTGCAGAGGTATTATTCAGCTAATAAAAAAGAAGGCCAGAGATTTGTAAACAATGGAAAACCAGCTTAACTATTTGATTTGTGCTTTCCTAGTGGTCACTATTATAGAGCTTATTTTGTTACTCTATTCTGGTCACCCAGAAATATCGAGGGAAAAAAAGTTTATCCTTGAACAACGTTGTAGTTCATTTTAACAAAACTTAAGAGTTTCCAAATATTTATATGTTTAGATCTGTATTCCATAGGACTCAACAGTTCCTAAACAGCTGAAGTCCTGAAGAAGAATCCCGTGCCCATATATTCCCTTTATAAACTCCCAGATGATGCAGTTTACTTCACTGAACTCCTGACTTTCATTTACAAAGCTCTGATGAGAACTTGTAGCCAATGCCTTGCTACTATGCTAGCCAAAGGATACCTATTTGATTAAGGCAAGTTGTTTATTCTCAAAATTTGAACAAATAGAGGAGGAGTAGCTTTCTATTCTCTTTCTCCTCAGTTCTGCAGGTTTTTGTTTTTAATGCAAGCTACTGTCATACAATATTTAGCTAGAAATGAACTGAAAAAGTAAAGAATACCATCATGGTAGCAATATATAGATTACATAAAGAAGTAGCTGGAAAGGTACAGAATTAACTTTCAAAGGGCTGGTAAATTTGCATCTGAAAGTGCAGATTTAAATAAGACTGTAATTAGTGCTTTCAGAAAACAGAAGAGCCCCTTAAACTCATCTTTCCTTGTTTGAATTGTTTTAAAATTATTTTGCATGTGTTACAGGTTTGCTTGTTCAACTCAGCTCATGCAAACACCAGTGGCTGCTTGCAAAGGTGTATGTATGATACTTCAACAGTAAATCTACTGTGCATTCACCTGTAAGCCAGTGGCAATTAAAGAAGCAATAACTAAGGTAATAATATTATATTATTGCAGTGACAGCGTAATGAATATGATTGAGAATCTAATTAATGTTTCTTCTATCATGTGTATGACAACTGCCATTTCATCAAAATATATCAACAGTAATACATAAGTACGTAGTGGGTCCCAAGTAGTTAGAGGTTTAAGATGAACCTGTGGCCATTGCCAACTCTCTCTGCCATGCCCTGGCAAACTCCTGTGCCCAGGGTGCTCAGCTGGGTAGGTTACAGCACCCACGATAAAACATCCTGTTTGCTGTCCAGTCACACAAAAAATAGCATGAAGTATTGATACAGTGAACTGTGAGCAAACCAACCAGATAGCATCCATCATAAAGAGTTACTGGGGATTCACCTGGCATGTCAGAGGGATGTTTACTGCATTAACCAGCAACTGCATTAACCAGCAACTGCAGTGACTCGTGAGTATCACTGCAGTGCAGGGAATCACAGCTGTGCTCTCTTGTTAGTGGTGCACTCGCAGCCACGGACTAAACTGAAATCAGTATTCGGAATGCTGACTCAGATGTACCTAACATGAACTAGCCATAGAAAAGCATAAAATGCCTGTCTAGTTTTCCCCTTATGTGAGGGATAACAACAAACCCATCTGTGTTCATTATCTTAAAAATTCTCTTCAATCCTTCCATTTGGCCAAAATGGAATATGTCTCTGCAGCATTTTACTTGCTCTCTGTTTCTTGGAACCTTAATTAAAAA
>JAOXNG010000052.1:17719325-17736749 GCA_028566535.1 Scolopax minor | reverse complement strand
CCCTTATGGTTTTTTTGAGGGGATTTCTCTCTTCCGCATGTAAGTGATTACTATGAGATGACTGATCAAAAGGGCCACACTGTAAAACTTCCATATTTTTTTGTGGCATTTAGCAAATTACCAGATTTATATGTGAAATACTAGGAAGCCCATAGATAAATAGATCTGAAAAATGGCTAGATAGAACTATAATTCCATTTCCTTTAAACTTTAAAGAAAAGTAAGTGTTCCCTGCCTAACTTCAGACTTTTTGGCTTCCTTCAAACAGGCTTTTTTAATTTCCGTCACAACTATTGACAATCTTCATAATTATGTATGTGGAGATATTCAAACTTCTGTTGGAAGAAATCACCAGAGCCAGCACATGGGTGGTTGCACAAAACCTGAGCATTAAGGAGGCTGTTGAAAGAGAAGATCTGGCAGGTCTTCCCGTGATAATCTAAGGAGTTACCAGCTGCTCCTGCAATGCTTCTCCTGGAAGTTATCACACACAAAAGAGTCGGCGGAAGAATGGTGAGAACAGCTGGTGGCTCCATGGATTCTCACACCCACAGCAGTCGACAAAAGGAACCGTCTGATGCATCTTCAGTGCTTCAGTGCAAAGTCTGAAAACGGATCCTAAGTCAACCTAGCAGTGAGATTCATCAGAGCTTCCATATTAATACCCTCTGTCACCTGCTGGTATTTTGGTAATGTGAGCTCACCTTTCTTACTGAGCTGGTATGAGGAAAGCAAGAGTCTGCCTGAGAAACAGGGCTAAAATCAGCTCTCTCACACATAAGTTGTTACACAGTACACGTAGACATATGTCTTTGTTTTGATGGACTTCATCAGTTGCTAGGCCACTTCTCATTTGCCTCAAATGTGAAGCTGTGAAATCTTGAAAAGTTCATGTCAAATTCAGTGTTGGGATCTTAATCACTTACGTTGCTGGATGCAGGGGGTTGAGGAGTCCACTTTTGTGTTTTTATATCAATGTTAGAGATTTGTGAAACCAAAGTAATAAGAAATATATAGTTATGAAATGATGGCTATGCACTAAAACATTGCTTTATGGCTCTAGTCCTTCTCTCATTATAATCTAGGTCTTGATAGGATGAATGAGGCTGCTAACAGCGCTGCAATAACTTTCATACCTTCCTAAATCTGCAAGTATAAACAAGGTGAAAGTGTCAATGAATTTTATCACACACAAACATCAGAGGATATAACACAATGACTAACCTGAATACTCCCCTGTTTAGATTAGCTGCTCATTAATGAGTGATTCAGACATTATATGTCAGATTTGAATATTTGGGAAATAATCCTTTAATCTGCAAACAGGTCTAGTACTTGAGAAAAAGTCAACCATTTTGTACCTTATTGGTTTGCCCCTCTGCACAGAGCTAAGCCAACTCCTTTTTGTCATGTGAGTTTTTCTTACTTGAGAGAAAATTATTGCAATATCGAATGCAGTCATTTTTATTTCCTGTTGGTAGCTGTGAATCAAATGTAAACTAACTTAGTTAGACTTGATCCAGTCTGGCTCTTTTTTTCTGTACAGCAGGAAAACATTCTTATAAAAACACTGTACTTTGCAAACTAGCTTTTGGTAACTCGGTTAACTTCTTGAAAAACTTGAAGAAAATATGGCTGACCTGATTTTGAAAAACAAATAGTAAAAACCACAAGTAAGAGTATGCAATTTCTCTGAAACTTTTAGGAGAATGCTTATAGGTGTTCTCCTAAACCTTTTACAAAGGTAAAGTTCAGATTGTTTGTATTTTATGTGATGATGTAGGAAAGAAATTTGCTAATTAATTAGCAAGAAATATCCTGAGATAGCCATTAGGGAGTAATCTATTATCAATTAGCAGGGATGCATTCTTTATTAAGTTTAAGCAATGGGAATGGTATTTGCTGCAATACTAGTATTGAATTAATAATTTGTAAATAAGACTGCACATAGAAACTGCAATGTACAATTCTGATAAAGAATCCACTCTAAAAGCAATTACATGTTATATTTACTTTAAGTTTGGCAGTTTATGGCCTTCAACCTTAGATAATTAAACTCAATAAAAAGATTAGAAAATACAGTGTCTGGCTAGTATAGAAGCACTTAAAAAATTAACCTTGCTATAGAAGTGATCGCCCAAAATCATTAACATAAAGAACATGACCAGTCACTAGACTTAAATATTTATGCAATTTCTGCTGCAGAAATGAAAGTGCTTTTTAAATTATTTTGACCACATTCAGGGAAGTAGTAGAAATAGAAACATATTTATCATGCATTTTCTTGAAGCATGCAATTCCAGCATTCATCCAGCATCCATATGATGTTCACTAACAGTACCCTTTCATAAATAACATTACCGGGTATGACATTTTATTAAAGTTTCACTGCTCTCAAAGTCTTTCTCCAGGAAAATACAGTTTCTAATCTAAGAATTAGATTCTTTCTAAGATTCTTTTTTACAGGTACAATAGAGCAGCTAAGAGCAAGGAGTGACCTCTGTGACTCCTATAGACATTGGCTTCAATAGCGATATTGCTGGACATCCACTACTTCAGCTTCTCCACAAAGCACTTCATATAGCTTGCCCTTTCCAGGTTATGGTTAAGGCAGCCTTTCCGGTAGCATACAAAAGTACTTATTACTTTTCTCATTCTGCTGGAAAGAAGAACAAGATTTGTCTTGGATTTCCTATATAAATAAAGATCAAGAATAAAATCTTTATTTACAAAGTGTTGTGCTGCTTTTCCAGTGGTGGTTCAATTTTCACTCCAGATGACCTCCAGAAGTTCTTTCCAATCTACATGTTTCTGTGGTTCTAGTATTACATTTGCAATATTTCCTCCAATATTGAAGTTTAACGTGCTGGTCATAAACTATAATGCAACAGTGTGAGAGTAGAGCTATTGAAAGTGGTGCTATCTTGTTAGTGCTTAAGCATAAATGAAAGCATAAAGGGAAATTTCTACAACTCTGACTAGATTTTATCTAGAGCCATGTCATCTTGGAGAAGAGGGAGAATGAAATTTTAATGTTGGATTTGTAGCTATTGTCAAGTATCCAATGACAGAGTTTTCATATACTGGGTGACTGGTGTACAAGGAAGCCATTAGTGCATATAGCTTGCTTTTACTGGCACATGCTGAAATTTAAGGATGACTCTTGCCTCAGGGTTTATATTACAGTACAACTGAAATAACTAAATCATGCATTACCATCAAGACAGTTATTATTTAGCCAAATCAAGACATATAAAAATAAGATTTTCTTATTTTCTCTGTAATACCTATGCTTGTTAGGATCAGAATAATAATGTAATAAAGCACATGAGTCGTCACTCTCAAGAGTAACTTACTCTTTGTAAGTACACTTTGGGCCTACACCCACTTACTTCTTGGCTCATGCTTGAGACTTTGTATTTTCTGGGTTTTTCAACATTGTTTTCTCTGACTCTCTGAGAAAAAGCTCTTAAAATATGTATTGGTCTCTAGTTCTGTCAGTATGGCACAACTCTGTAACATTTTCTCCATACAAATTTGTAGCTGTCATCACAGTTCTGGCATAGGGCTGTTTGGGTGTCTGTATGTTCCAATCAGATTTGTGGTGTATGTGACATGCAAACATTCTGTGCAAACATAATAAATCTGATGTGTCCAACATCAGGTTTACTTCGTATGCACACCTGGTCTGCACGTAAAACGTGCACCTTCTTTGAAAATATGCTTCTGGGCTGGTGGGTCAGGCCCTGAGCAGAGACCACACGAACCCAGCTACAGTTCTGATTTTGTCTGGAGTTCTGTGATTAATCTTGTATTGTTTCATGTTAACCATGAATTAAGTAGGAGAAAAGATTGCTCTGAGGCACCTGTAACTTTTGGCTCATTATCATAGTTTAGCTATGAATGTAGCAGTGTGCATTTCCAGAAAGAGGAATTTAATTATCAATTCACTTATTTTTGGAAGAGAAGTAAATAATAATCACTAGGCTACAACTCCACTTATTGCTGAGTGGTTTACAGGGGACATCAGAAAGATGGATCACAGGCAGGATGCTTTTGGCAAGATACTTTCTTCACTTAGTTCATGAGGTGGCAGACTGGCAATTTGACAGGATTAGAACCTAATTTAATTTAAGCTTATAGTCATCCATTCAATTCTGATCAGCTGAAAAACATGCCAAGTTACCAAAAAGGACCAAAATATGTAGAATATTTTTTACTAAATTCAATCTTAGATCCTTTCTCTCTCACATTGTTTTTCAGCATATTAAGTAAGCGTATTAAATAAGAAACATACTTAATAGTGGCCCTCAACAGTGAAGAAATGCATACTTACATATTAATTTTGAAGTGACTTACTGGTTTTCATGAAAAATTGTATATACAATATTGGATATACTTTAGGCAAAGGCATCTATCCTTAGAACATGCCTTGTTAACTTCCCAAGGAAATGGGATCCAAAGATATTACCATAGGTGAAGCATCTAGTGACGGAATCATTTTTCGAAATGCTTTTGATTGAACTGCATTGCTACAGCAGGTATGCAAGAGTGCACGCTGAATGCATTTTCAAAGTGACCCTGTCAAACTCTTAGTGACTCTATCTTCTCTCTCTGAACTTTTGATAAAATGCTCATGATTACATGCTGATTTTGTCAGAAACTCCATCCAGGCATGAACAGTGTATCTACTGGTAGCAAGGTCATGATACAGCAAGTTTCCATCCCACAAAATAACCTACTATTAAGAACTCATTTTTACCAATTTATTGCCAAAGCTCCGGTGGAATGTATCTATAGATGTTTTCCTTTTATACACATCTTAGCAGATGATCTGGTATCCAGTGAATTCTAATGACTAAGAGAAGTGCAAAGAAATGCTACTTGTACACAGCCTGTGTTTAAAAACTATCTGGATAGCACATACAGCACTGTAAAAAGGAAGTGTTTTTATGCATTGCTAGTAGTTCAGTTTCTCACGCCTCTAGCATTCTAACTATCCATATTATCACTGACTGCATTTATCTGATAAAAAAATCAAAATGGTGACAAAACAACTTCCATATATTTTTACCACTTCTGCATATTGATTTGTGGAATGCAAATACCTGCTATTAACAGGGCATCATCTTGTATTCAAGTTTTATATTCCCTGTTAAGCCTAGTTGTTCTTTTTTCAGTTTGTTTCTCTACCTTTTCTGCCTTGTTTTTATTCTAGTTCAAATAAAACAGGAGAAATGGGATAATTTTATTGTATTAAACAGACTTATGACAGTGAGAGAGAATTTTGAGACATACTATATTTTGCTTCACTTTTGTTCTTTCTAAGAAGGTAAGTGTTTATTCTTTCTCCACTTTAACTTTTGTTTCCTCTCATTGGAAAAAAAAAATAGTAAAAAAAATAAAGCCAGACTTCAGCTTCATTCCGGTAATACTTCAAATTCATCAACAGAAACCACAAGAACAACTAACTGATCACTGCTTGTGAAAATTGCAACAATTTCTATATCAAAATGCATTCTCTCTGACCAGATTTTAAGAGATTCTCCACAAAAATTCCAATAAATTATTCTTTGGTTTGTTTTGTGTCTGTCCCTTTTTTCTCCCTAAGCTGTAAACTCTTTTTCTTCACTGTCCTAATCCATTACCCTATTCATTGTTTTTCATAAAAATGTAATTACATAAATGTAATTGCTTGATACAGATGTCAAGAAATGTATAACATACTTTTCACAGAACATATTGTAGTCCTGAATTGATTAAAACCAGCAAAAAATGGCAAGAAAGGATAAAAAATAGCTCATTTATTTGTCTGTTGATGGATTTGAACCACACCACCACCATAAACTTTTATGACCTACATCCAAAACTAGTCTTTACCTATTGAGTCACAGATGAAAACTCATACTTGCATTACTTCATAACTGCGTAGTCTACTTTTTTCTTTTTTTGAATGAGCCAAAACAACTGGCAGTTTATATGGGCCTATTGAATGCTGAAATCTAGAGTTTGCACTTGAACCATCTACCTCTAAGCCCTGTGTCCCAGAGCTCTTCAGATGCACAGTTTTCCCTATTTCTCCATGTTAAGTCATAAGTCCACAAATGAAAAAGGTTGAGCAGAACATTATAGGAAATTAGGAAGGACTGAAGGGAAAGATTTGAAGTTATCATCCCTTTTTCTATAAACTGCTTTTTCATTCTCTTTTACTGTGCGTCTCTTGCTTCTGTTTCCTGAATTTAATCTAATTTTAGCAGTGTTATATTTTCTACAGTCTAAATAGTCACTTCTCCTTAACGCTTAGGCAGTTTTACCTGGCAGGGCATTAGGGGGTAAATGCTTTTAGTGAGACTCCTTCACCTGAGCTGTATATTATTTTAACTTGTTTTTCTCTCCCCAGGGAAGAGAGAGTTGTGTACTCTACAGGATGTCTTTGGGTTTACTATTGAGCCTCTTTTGCATAACAACAGGGATCCAAGTACAGTAAGAAAAAAGTACTTATGCCATTACTGAGATTTAATACTGCATTTATGAAGAGTCCTATTGCTATTTTAGGAAGAAGGTACAAAGGGTTTGTTTAAAAATAGGAACAAAAATCATTAGGGAGTAAAGGCACTGACACTATGCTTTGATCATTTCACAGAATCCCTTGCATCCTGAAGGGGTTGATGATGAAGCAGCCTAGCACAGCTATTTAAAAGAATTGCTACAGTTTGGAAAGCTCTCAGTGTTTAGCTGCGTAAAGTGAATAAACTTCTGATAGATGAGTTTCCTTGAGAAAACTTTTATGAAATACTTAAGAAACCAGTTCTGACTCCATCATTGAGACCTTGAGGAAATATTTAATAAATAGTGAGCTTTTTTAAAGTCTTCCCCTTTGGCCTTCCTGTCTTCTCAGAGGAAAATAATTACTTAAAATTATTTATTTCATAACTTCACAATCCCACCACAATATACAGTGTAATCCCATAAATTCTTTCCTTGTACACTGACTTTGCTGCACTACATAAGTTGAGAGAAAACATTTCCTGTATATTCAGAGTATTAGAGATTGACAGAACCATGTTATAATGGTATCTGCCAGGACAGGCCAGATTTGATACAACATTGCACAGTAAGTTGACTTGAAGGCCTGTTAGTGAATTAAAAATCTATTTTATATAACATAGTGTTTGATTTACTAAAATATGACATGGGTGACAACATCACTAGTGGAACCAACTGAAGTATGTTAAAATAGCTACTTAGTCATTTCAGAAGTGTGCCCTGACATATGTCTTGTAGAATTGCCAAGGAATCTTTCTGCTATTTCTTAGCCACCTCCAGCACTGACTTTCAGTCAGAAAGCTTTCGTACTGCTGCAGCTGTCAGACTCCTAGTTCTGCAATAAGGTCATTCTTGAGTTTTCTCAACCTTGGGGCTTTCCAAGGTAAAAGCATCTGATCTATAAATCTCTAGTGACCTCTTGCTCTTAGCAGATTTGGGAGTAACACATACCTTTGTTTTAAAACTGAGATTCCTCCTAATTGTAACAATTGTGAAACACCACAGTTTGGAAATTGGTTTATAGATTCTTCCAAGAGATGTTCTCTTTTCATCCCTTGGTTGGAATTACTAATACTTTTGTTCCTTCAACTGGTATGCATTAACTCTTGCTGTGTGAACTTTTAGCCTAGTGGCATGGACAATGACAAATGCAAGAAAACAATTTTATCACTTCTCTGTACTGGTCAAAGTTGACCTATCAAACCTGCACCAAACAGCAGCTTCTTATCAGTCTGACAGTAAGATCATGAGTCTTAATTTATCCTTGGCCTACCTACTAAAGAGTGACTTTATGATGCTGCTTTATGTTGTGGATTGGAGGAACTGCATGGCATCCTTAATTTGCAAAATCCATCCCAACACTGCTTATTATTGTTGAGCAAATAGCTGAACCGCCTGAACGGCTGTGTGAGTCAAGTTCAGTGTTCAACTACAAAGACAATTATTTTAGAGACTCTACTAAAGATCTTTAGGATTTGCTAAGTAGCTAAGCTTATTTAAAATATTATCAAGGTTTCTATTTCAGAGAAGACATTAGTACTCCATACGTATGTATGCGTGTATGTGATATATACTGTGTAACTCTGATACTTTAGTAATATCCTTCATCATTCTAAAAAACTCATTTAAGTTCTGCATGGTATGATTTTTTTTTGGTAGCATTTTGCCTTTTTTACCTACTGTCTCTCATTCTATCTGCAGAAGATACGTTATAGTGTTATTAATTAACAGCCATACTTTGTGGCATGCTTTTACGTTCAATGAAGCTATTTGATTTTATTTCTGTCTAAACAAATTTTATAATTTGCAGGATTTGGAGGTTTTTTGGTAATGTAAAGCAAACCATAATTAAGTACATACTTGAATACGTACTTTGATAACGTAAGCTTATAGCAAAATATTTTTTTTGCTTATTTAAGGGTTCTTGTCTCTCAAATAGTGGTATTATAATAGTACGAATCTGATATGGAACAAAATCAACAGAAAGTGTCTCAGGTTTTCATGCTGTTTTGACAATGATAAATTCATTATTTGTATCAAGTTCAGCTAGCACTTGCCTCTTTCCCAACAATTGGTGTTATTCTGCAGTAGTATCTCAGAAAGCAGCTTCTGCTATAATTGTCCTGCCCCTGTGTTCACTTGCTTTTTGAAGTGTTATGCTAACTGTGAGAATATTCACAACTTCCTCAAGCTACAGGGGGACATGAGTGTATACAAGTATATTTTAAGGTACTCCACATACTCCTCAAATTCAAACATTTAAATATCATTATATAGAGAGTACAAATAAAAATATAGTGGTGATACATTTAATAAAACACAGATGATAGAACACAAAAGAAGAGGTATAAGAAAAAATTAAAATAAATTGAGCCATTTTTCTATACTTATGACTCTATATAGTCTTATGACTATATTTCTATTCTTATGACTATATTTATCTTTAAGAAAATTATATATGGTACATTTGAGTAATAAAATGCCTCAAAGAATGAGATCTATTTTATTTACTTTGCCCCCCAATTTTCCACTCAGCAGGGTATATCTGACTCAGCTGTATATTGAATTTTTGCCTTATGGTAAATTTAATCGCACTGAACAATTTGAAATGTATTTCAATAACCAAGAATTTGTCCAAATTAGGAACATTAAAACTGCTCCCTGAGAAACAATGACAAGGCAGAAAACCCTTGTGTGCGTACTTGTAGTATGAACAACCAAGTGTAGTCTTTGTCATAGCATTGCACAAGAATTGCTGTTTATTTTTTGTGTGAAGCTTTCAGCAGTTACCTCATGTGCTAGATTCGTGCAAGAGTTAGAAGTCTGACAGAATTACCATCATGTGTAAAAAAGTTTTATAAGCAGAATACTGGGCAATGTTAATGAGGAGACAGAGCTATCACATGGACTTACATAATAGGTATTAAAGTATTTTCCATTTTATTTTTTTTTTAATGCAGGACTTAATAGAGTAATTTACTTGTGTCATTATCAGAATAATAGGTCAAACACACAAGAATAAAAACAGAGAAATTGTTTGAAAAAACAGAATACTAGCAAAAAAAGATGGAACCGATTTTCTTTGAACTCATTTTTTCTTTGCAGTGATGCCTACTAAACACTCTAATACTGACACTTTAAGTTGCATAGGTAGATAAGTACAGAATTAGTATATATGCCAAAGCAAAGGAGGTTTTTGTGTATTTACATAGTTCAAGAACGAATTTCTTTTGGTCCAGTGCATATTTTTGTTCTGACTTTTACCCATAAAAAGTTTCAAATTAAAGAGGCACTTGTTTGACACACTGTTGGCAATAGTGCCTCCGAACACAGTGATTTGCTCAGTATTGACTTGAAGTGCAATTTATTCAATGAGAACACTCTAAGGAAAACTTCTGGAATAGCATGAATTATTGACCTCATCCAACCTTGCTTAGACAAACCAGCAATATCAGAATTGAAATAATACATCTGGAGGCAAGAAGAAAAAAGTCTGGTGCCTCTACAGTTTACATATTCTTCCAAGCAGCAGTATAAAATAAAGCCTGAAATGCTTCTGCAAAGCAAACCTTCTGGCTATGTGCAAATTTCTGCATAAAATTCTGGTAGCAGATCCTGAACTGACACAGACTTCAGACACAGTAATTTACATTAGCAGATGAGCTAGCTCTGCTTGGTTTTTTATGCTGCAGTGTGATAGAAAGATCTGGAACCGCATTTCAAACAACCAACTTATGAAAACCACTTCCCACATTGCTCATCGACCACAGGAAGATCACTGCAAGATCTGAAATTACTGAGCAACATATTTTGGCCACCAGTGCAGATTTTACAAGCACAAAAAGATTTAAGGCACTAAGAGGAATCCTTATTTCTCTGTAAAATGTAAATGCCATATTTGCAAAACAACAACATCGTCATAGTATGATCTCTACTAAAGATAAGTAATACAAAACCTAACAATTTACCTGATGACAACCTCAGAACAATCCATTTCTCCTCCTCACATAAGCTATGGTGCTGGAGAACATTTATTGAGGCAGAAATACTAAAATGCCTATTCAAAACAACAACAGGAGAAAATCTAGAAGTTCTGCCTCATTAGAAATTTCATTTCACCTCAATTACAAATGAAACACAGACACATCCTAATATTGTTAGTACACACATTTTGAGATTTTTTAAAAATTAGTAAATGTCAAAATAGTTTCCATTTGAATTCAGCTCATTGTTTTGTGATTGAGTGATATTAAGAAGAATTTCTGATAGGTGTAGTGCTTCAGAAGAGCTACAGAAACCTTTGTATCCCCATTCTTTGAAAACCTTTTGCTGGCTTTATTTCCCATTTGTAGTATTCTCTCACCTAAAGAGCTTTTTTTTTATGGATTTATTTTTAAGTTTTAAAACACACTCTGCAGTTTATGCTTTAAAAGAGTAATTTTCTTTCAAGGGAAATTGTAATCTCTCTGTTGCTAGCCCACAGAAAATGTGACTTGAACTGCAGCTTCTCTGATGAGAGAAGTGAGCTAGTAGAGACAGTCTCACAGTTTTGAGAACTGAAGTTTTTGAAGTTCAAAATAAATTGCATCAAACTGACATGATTTTTTTTTCCTATTTTATTCATTTAAAAATTCAGATTTTTAGCATAAAAGCCCTTTCTTATTTTCATGTTACAGCAACTTAATTTCCTGTAGTGAATTCATGCCTTTTAGAAAATCCTGAGAATAAATCAAATGGAAACCCCAAGAAGTGCATGTACTATTGGGTGCCAGTCCAGTATTCTTACAGCAGGGTCTTCATTCTGCAGTTTTTAATGACTGGCATTTTGTAACACTAGTAAATATTCCTGAAATAAGAAAAGATGAGCAATAAAAATCACACCCAGCATAATGGTTTCTACCTCCAAGTTTAACCTGAGTTGTACTGCAACAACAATCAGCTTGTCACGGGGAAGGGCTGGAGCAGAAAACACATAGAGATGGAGACAGCTCTGAACGGTTCTAGTTTACTGAACGCAATCATGAAACGAAAGGTAGTACTTTACAAATCATTACTGATTTTGCAGCAGCAATCTGAGCTGAAATCAAATACAACTGCTGCATATAAGCAGATGTGGTGTCCTTAACAGCAGAGACAGAGTGGGAACCTGGTATTTCTTTCCGTTCTTCCTCCATTTGTGTTTTTGTAAGGACTGCACATCTTTTCTATTTATTTCAACACACCCTTTTAATCTTCTTTTCACAATAAGGTATTTGCAGCATGTTTGACATGCATATGTGTTCTTTGCTATGCCCTAAAACCAGTTTCTTTAGTGAATACTAACTGGCTGTTTCTGATCTGGATTTACAGGTCTGGGATCTCTAGTTGGCTGTTCTTTCCCCGTGTCTGCTGTCCTTCCTCGCTTGTATCATTAAGGACCCTCACTGTGCAGTAAAATACAATATGTAGTTACATATTTTTTTCAAAATGTGACTCCCCCCCAGTTCTGTATGCCATATTTTCATGTGTGTAGCTAATTGCTACTTTTAAAAAGCTGATTCAGCAGCAGTTTGGGCTATATATAAGGTAATAAAAGTAGCATTGTATTACTGAGTTTGTACTCCCCCCACCTCACACAGACAACTTTGTTCCTATAACCTAGAAGTGTTATAGGAACCTATAGGAACCTAACCTCTGCCTAAGGCTGGGGAACGAGCTGGACAGAAGGTGCCTTGCAGAGGGGACAGTCATTTCACCCACCCCAGCTCATGGCTTTTGTCACAAGCTCCCTTTCTAGCCCACAAGCCCCTGCATATGATTCCCTGCTGCATGTTCCTGTCACAGAAGAGATTTTCTTGAAAGAAAAACAGTGAAATAATATTCTTTAATAAAGTTTTGAAGGAATAAAATGTTAAAAAACATCTGCTTAAGCTTATTGCACTTGTAATAAAACAGGTTTTTCTTCATTGTTCTTGTTACTCCTCTAAGTCACAGTGAATCTTTTTTATGGGGGAAGGCCTTTTCTTTATATTTTCATTTCTAAACCAGTATTAGTTGTGAAAGAAGATAATTGGTTAGTTTCTATATAATATTAAATTAAAAGTAAATTATTGACTATTTTATACCTGAGGTTATGTGAATAAGTATTTGAGATTACAGATTTATAAATTTAATCTTAGATTCTGAGTAAAATATTATTGGATAATCCATGGAAATAATAATCAAGACCGTATAAATGATTATTTGATGTTTAGGGGCATTCTTATTGAAAAGTTGAATTACTTTAATGCAATAATCTTACAGTTTAGAGTGAGCTTTATGGATATATCTTTATGAATATGTATTGTATTTTTCTTTTCCAACTTTATATAAAAAGTCCCATATGCTAATTCCCACTGCAGAGAATGTCTGATGTGCCCTGAGTTTACTTCTAAATTATACTCTCATTTATTATGAACTAACCTTAGATCACTTTTTCTCAAAGTTCAAGAAATTTGTACTAAAGGTCAAATCATGTGGAAAAGCTGATATAAAAAACAGCACACTTTGAATATGCAATGCCATAATGATCCAGTATCTGTTTTTCCTGTAAACAATATTAGTTTTAATAATATTCTAAATCTAATACTAATATCAGGTGCAAAAATAGTCTTTCCTGATGTATATTTTGGGTCATTCTGCTTACAAAACTCATTTGCAACAGCTATCTTGTAGCCATGTTGGTAGTTTCCATCACTGCTAAAGGCTAGATCAAATTTCCAGTTGTAAGTTCAGAAAATACTAGTTCCAAAATCTTATATTAAACTAAAATGTTTTGAAGACTTCAGTCACCTAAAAGTTTCATGTGCATACATCAAAAATAAGATACCTACCCACTTTAACTGCAATACCAGCAGATTTTAAGCTAATCCCTCCAATTAGCTACAAATCCAACTGTCTGCTGTAGTTCTATTTCACTGAAAAGCACAAAATTGCAGCATGTTGTTCTCATTAAAACAGGTTAATCTACTCAACAGCACAAGTTGATGTTTTAAAAGCCATTTCATTCCTCTCATGCCATGAAGAGTTTTAGAAACATTTGTTTACACAATGAAGGTCTGTTGTATACAGATTGTATGATATTCCAGAAAAGTTTTTCAAATAGGTATGCTGGATTTTGGTGCTGGTGAAAAAATCCACAGATTTCATGCAGTTATGAAAATCTTGGGTTTCTGCCTATGGACTTTGACATAAGTGAATGCTTGTGGTTTTTTTTTATAAACTCACTGAAAAAGCAACATAATTAATTGGAATGACTTTCTATAGAATATTGTGTAGGTTGAAGTATTGTGTTTCAGTTTATTTTTCCTCTACCATTTTCACTTATGTGATGAAACACTAGTATAGGAAGAAGATAATGTAGCATTCTAATTACTGGATAAAATACTTACAGTGCCTCCAGGTAGGTGTGATCATTATCCTATAGCTAGTTCTAACTTACAATACTTTATATGCTACTTACTACTTGGAAATGTTACTTAGCTTTACACTTTCAGATAATGTCCTAAAATTGTTAATGTTAGTGCCGTGTTTCATTTTAACCATTTTAGTTCTATAAGCCAGTTCTGTGTATGCTCTCAATTTTCTTTTCGTACTTAAACTTTACTATCTTCTTTGAATGAAACAATATGAAAAAACTCAACTCATTTAAAATCTTATGATTTGTATTAGCACAAAAATAGAAGTCCAAGTTATGAAATAAAGAGGTATGTGCTCTTAAAGAACAAAATAAAATAAGACAAATACAGGATGTAGACAAATTCCATAATGGGATGGAATAAGTAAACACAAGGAATGACTGGTAAAAGCATCTGATACCTCAAGTAAGATGAGAGCTACTTTCAAGTAAAAATGTGTGATTAAAAAGGTCAGTAACAGTTTTAGCTGAGTGCAGAAGCTGGAGTGGAATAAGACTGAGAGGAAAAGTGTCCCAGACAACCTTAATTAGACACTGCATAAACCAAAAGAAAATGGAGAGAAGAGCAGAAGCAGTGTTTCAGGTGTTGGAGGTTTTTTTAAAGGTTCAGAGGCTTAATCATGTTTTTATTGTCAAGGGAAATGAAAGATAAAACAGTGCAAGAAATATAAAGAAATGTGATGGGACAAGCAGAACAGTTAGAATAGGAAGTAGATGAGAATTTTGAGCTTTTTTGCAAGAAAGGATGTTTGTGATGGAGAAAAAAATGTCAAACCAATGGGAAGGCATAGATAAACACCTCATTTTGTCATTTTTTTTCCAGAAGAAAGTGACAAGATATTATGCAGTGATATAAAAATAAATGGAAGCCAGGGAAGAATAAGAAGGGAGCACAGATTTGAGAGAATTT
This sequence comes from Scolopax minor, assembly GCA_028566535.1. Lineage (NCBI taxonomy): Eukaryota > Metazoa > Chordata > Aves > Charadriiformes > Scolopacidae > Scolopax > Scolopax minor. The sequence continues at coordinate 17,721,858 of JAOXNG010000052.1, read as the reverse complement.
TAAAACAAGTCCAAAAAATGCAGGGTGCTACATGCAGGAAAAAGCTGTTGGCAGTATTGAATAAGACATCTGCTGGAAAGGAAAAACAACAACATGCCTCAAAGAAAGAAGCGTGTTCAGTAAAATAGTAAAGAAAAGCTATTTTGGTGAAGAAGTGTTGTAGTTGGGCCGTAGATTAAATGAAAATGCGAACGAGGAAATACACAGCTCAAAAGAAATTGGTCATTAGCCTGTAAGCTGAAGCATCCAGAATGAGTGTAGGATATTGCAAGGAGGAAAAGAGAGAACCAGGTGGAAATCTGCTGCTGCTAATGGGAAGAGCTGATTGAAGAGTAAATGTCAGTAAGTTAGAGCAAGAAAGGGACAGAAAACCTGTTTGCAATATTGCTCTGGGGACGAGAAACCATATGAAGAGACCAAACTCGGAAAATAAACTAAAATTTTTTTTCAGGTGAGGTGTGTGAACATAACCTGTCCAATATCACGTGATTACATTTAAACTTTAAAGAAAATAATTCACTGGTTATTTTATTTTTAGAGACTATTCTCACATTTAATATGTTTGGGCAGATCATAGTACAGAAAACGATTATGGAGCCTTGAAGTTAAAAGTCTTGGAGAAAGTTCCTTAAAAATTTGAAATGTTTATCAAATTGCTATTTGATAAAGTGGTCTCTACATGTTTTTAGAGAAAAAAGAGCTGAAGCTTAACTCCACTTTTTGCATGTACTTCTGCCTTACCTATCAGAGCTGAAACAGTACTGAGCAATTAAATATTAGGTACAGTGTAATGAAAACACTGTGCAATTAAATGCTGATTCACTTTGAAAGGAATGTATGAGAAAATGACTCTCTATTTCATTCAAATGTATCTTCTCATGAGACACTAACTATGTGATCTCCAGGATCTGTTCCCTGCCCATGAATGCACAAGTGTACACACTGTAAGTGATCAGGAATAAGTAACTTGCAATCTGTATATGACATAAAGGATGAAAGATAAGGATAAAATTCTGACCCTGACAAGATTAGATAACGTAAATAGTAAGTAGGGCTGAAAGGGACTAACTGAACACAATTCTGATCCAAAATTTGAGTATGAAGCTGGGAATTTTGAAAGGTTTCTTATGAGTTTTGCAAAACATTTAATCATTTAGATTATGTCAATGTTGCAGATTTACCTGGTTTTTACATCTCAACTTCTCTATCTCACAACCTGCACTGGAAGTGATTTCAATCCCAACAGACTCTAGCAGTAGATGTACATCTCATAATGCAGGCCCTGATTTCATTTACATTAGACCCACTCTCTTTGCCATGAGGATTCAGAGAGAGTCTTGAGGGTAACTCTTCCAAAGGTAATGGTCTCACTCAATTGACAGAGTTGACTAGAAAAAGATGAGGCTGCCTCTCACTATTGAAAAAACCAAACCACACACATACACAAACAAAAAAACCCCAACACCTCAAACCCCCAAATGGTTTATCACTGTACACATGATAAAGGAGTGTGACTCCAATGCTGATGCTCTGACGTGATGAGAGGAGGACACATTTGTATGAATACAAATGCTTAGAAACATAGAAAAGCTGAGATTCTTGATATTTGGGTTAATGCTGAAGTTACAGTCTTTTGTACTGCACATTCAGGTATGTATAAACATAGCAGCGTTTGCGGCATTTTCTGCTTCCTTAGAAAAGTAAGCCTAAAAAATCCTGGTTTTTAGATGTTATTTGCTTTCATTCTGGAGATCCCATAACCACTCCTGTTCATCTACATTACTACCCTAGAGATAGGCTGTTTGCAGGAATTTACCAACATGATGATATTTGAGAAGGTTAATTGGAATTAACTAAAATGTATGAACTTTGAAGTGGATTAATTACATTATCTTAAGTCCTTGTGTAGATATTCATATTTAAAATTAAAATTATCTTAATTTAGTTTATCTTATTTCACTCCTAAAGATAAAATGAAATGAGATCATTTCAGAACTCATTTGCATTAATTTTCCTGTGTACACATGTGTAAACAAGCACTGAGATCCTAAAACTTAAAACCTCATTCAGTTTCATTAAGCATATCAATAATGCATCAGAACTCCAAGATTGGTTTTCAGACAGATGCTCTTCATGATGACATCGTTTAGGGTAATCACAATATCCATAATAACAGACACCACAAATCTACTAGCTTTGTAACATTTTAAAATCTTTTAGAAACAAATTCCTTTAACAGAAAATCTTTTTTATGCAATTGTACTAAAAAGCGGGCAAGAGTATGTGGAAAATATTTTAAACATCCTGCTTTATATGTATTTCAGTTTTGAATAGTCAAATTCAATGCTGGTTGAATTATTATTGTCCTAAAGACAGAAGAAGCTTGCAAAGGGACCAAAAAATAAAAATAAAAATAAGACAAATTAGCATAAAGCACTTGAGAAAATGTGGAATTATGAAATATACAATTAAGATCAAATAAATGTTTCAGCAGTCCTGCTGGTTGAAGGCAGACTGTTTTTTTGAGGTTATT
>JAOXNG010000052.1:17702131-17714912 GCA_028566535.1 Scolopax minor | reverse complement strand
TAGGATATTGGTGAGTCCTAACCATTTCTTAATAATGGATATTCTGACTCATCCATCCATCCTGCCTTACTTCTCAATGCACCATTGAAAAGATAGGAAGCCATTTTCGTACCATACCCTAATATATCATAGCAATTTAACTTCTAATAGATTTTATTATTGCTTTTAATTCTTTTTTCTTTCAAGGATATTGATTTTGAAAGTACACTATTCTTGCAATTAGATACAAACAGTTTTTCAGTATGTAATCATTTTTGCTTTGTAACTTTTGCAGGAGACAAACTGCCTTAATATAACCTCTGATCTCTCAGAGTCATGTACAGATGTTAAAATAACAAGGACATAAATATGATACACAAGTTAGTGAATACAAAACAAGACTATACCTATAATATGTTAAAGAAATTGCTCTATTGTCTGACTTGTCAACATATTAACATCTAAAACTGCTACATCCTTGCACAAACACAGCACTTCGAAAACAGTTAGTATAGGAGCCTGAGGTAACAGCTGGGTTACGTGAACTGCTCGTGGCTTTTGTATTTTTTTAAAAAGAATTCTTAAAAATAGTCTACGAAGAAATGCAGCAGGCATCTCCACTGCAGTCTCAGACATCCATTTCTCAGCAAGCACACACTCCATCCTCTGCAAAAGTATTCTATAGAGAACATATTTCATGGTCTGTTTCTCTGTGAACATTTACATAAAACCAGCAAGCTTCTTCAGTTAGAAGGTGGTGCTTTACAAGGCTAGATCACTGTTTGTTCTATCAATAGTACTTGTTTAAGAATTACACTGTGAGCTGCTTCCCTTCTATTAACAATTTTGCTGCTGTTCTCCTAATAAAAACAGCTTCCCTAGTGATGCAGAAAAGAGGCATTAAACCATGACAAGAAATGTTACTCTAATATTATCACAAAAAAAATTATATTTAATATTCACAGGAGGAGAATCAGTATTGATATTTAGTTCTTTTAGAGAAATGAAGTGTTAAAAAGCACATAGAATTTTATCAGTACCTTTTTGCACAATTAATGCTGATTGCAATATGTATAACCTAGTTTAAATGTCTGCTTTATTGTCATAATCTATGTTACACAGTCATATATATTTTGGTTTTAATTCCAAATTATCTTTTTTTTTTGGGATACTTGGAGCAAGAAACTGACATTTCCTTTAGGTAGCAGCAGGGTGGTACCAGCCCCTTTTTTTTAATGATCTACGTGAAAACATGGTCATTATTGTAATATGGTGTTTGTTTTTAGTATACACAGAATTCCCTCCTTGGTGTCCTTCAAACTGCAATTTGTCATTATCAATGCCAGAGTAAACAGCAACTTCCTGACAGAGTCAGGAAGAACCTAAGCACAGCTCCTTTGGTTAGTGGTCCAGAAAAGATATACTAATTTATCATGATTTGATAAAAATTAAGTAGGATATAAATGGCACAAAGATGTCTGGCATAATTTAGGGACCAAGCTGTCTTGTATTAGACACCTTCAGTGTCCACACTAACTCTAGTAAACACTGCCTCAAAGCCTTTTTTAAGCAATAGCAGAAATTACCATAAAAACTTTCATATTTTGAAGTGATAATGGTCTTTTTCTGTCTGTAATTGAGATTAGCACCTTTTTAGAGAAAGCACAAGAAAAGCTGAGCTGAGTCACAAAGAGCTATTCAAACCAACCCCAAACACCTTTGGAAAAACACCCAAATCACTGTGCTCCTATTCACCAAAAGCTGTCATAAACAAAGCACCTATTCCTATGAGTAACCTAAAAGCTAGTAATAATAAATTCAGGAATTAGCCATTTTTTTCCTTTGTTAGTCACAGGAACATAGTGACATAAATTTTTCTGCATGTATATCTTTTTGTGCTTCCAAGAGAAATAATAACTTGTGCTGTACATAGCATTTAAGGCACCAAATGCATACCTTCTTTCCCCAGAAACAACAGGCTTCTGTGCCACCATGAGTATCTGAAATATTTAAAACTATAAAACTGTCTAAGGTCATTATTGATTTTACCACGTATAAAGCAGCTGAAGCATTAGACAGCAGACATTCCTAGTCATAAACATTACAAGGTATCTCTGTATCTTCAGCAAATACATAATGTGTTGTTAATATAACGAATTATTCACTTTGGAATAGGAGTCCTGGAACTGTCCTTGCTGTTTGCTTCTACATACTTGAGCGGCAAGGACAACCAGAAGGGCAAGGCTACTACTACTTCTTATGATGTGATCCATGTTAAGCACATACTTGAACAGTCATCTTGCTGGGGACGTACCCTTGGAATTGCAGTTGCAAATCTGTCCTACCTGGAAGCCTCTGGAACTTTTTGTAGCCTTATCAGACATGAAAGAACCAAGCAAGCTCAGTGGCACTGTGGTCATGAAAAGCATCCCAAAACAACTTAACTGCCCGTATCACTTCTTTTACACTCATGACTTTCCAAATTCTAATTTAAAAACAAAACCCCAAAACCAACCACAAACCACTCTCAAGTATAATGGCTTTGTTTTAAATCACACACTGATTTGGGATTAGAAAACAATTATTATTCCTCTTTTAGGTAAGCAGATTATCATTCTACTAATTATTCTCAACAGAATAGAAGAGATGAGAAAATAATCTAAAACTTTTCCTGATGGAACTAAACTCATGACTAGGCTTAATAGGCTCATTATAATTATCAGCAACTTTTGCTTCACTATTTCCAGAAAGAATTATTACTAGGGTAACATTTGAAGCTGACTTTCCATATACAAAAATTCTGTTGGCTGTCCTCACTATTGCACAAATGAAGGTGGAATAATCTCTCTGTAGTACTTTGGAAAGAAAGTTAATTTAAAAATAAATTTGTTATGATTTAATGGTAGCACATACACAACTTGGGGCAGTTTAGAAGCATCCAACCTGGGCAAAGAGATAACTAGTAAAATTTGGGTGATGGAGCATGCAACCCATATAAGCAGGGGAGGGTAATGACATTCTCAATGCCCTAGCTCTGTCCAGCTGTTCCGCTGGAGGTATCCTTTGCAGCTGGTGCTTCAGCAGCACAAAGCTTTGCATCTGCTGTGCTGCCATCTAAAGGGTAAGAAAAAAAAGGGGGAGATTAGATTTTCTGCATTCATAGCTTCTCTAGGAAACCTGGGCCAATGTCTCACAACTTTCATAGTAAAAATTTCTTCCTGATATCTAATCTAAATCTCCCTGCTTCTAGTTTGAATCCATTACCCATCGTCTTATCACTACACACCCTTGTAAAAAGACCCTTCCCATTTCTCCTACAGGCCTCCTTTAGGTACTGGAAAGGGCTAAAAGGTCAGTTCCTTCTCTTCTCCAGGCTAAACAACCCCAAATTTCTCAGCTGGTCTTTCTAGGAGAGGTGCTCGTGGCCTCTTCTGGACTCATTCCAACAGAACCGTGTCCTTCTTGTGCTGAGGACTCCAAAGCTGGTGGGCTCTCCCCAGAGTGGAGTATAAAGAAGAGCCTCAAGATACCATTTACCCGTTCTATGACTAAGCAGCCCTATCAAACTACTCTGTAGCCTACCTCTGCAATGACTTGACATGAAATTGGACCTTGGTAATATAAATTAATGAAGTACAAGATCTTACTCACCAGGTGGGTTTTCACAAGAAACCTACAAAGCTAATTATAAAAATTAATAAAATTATAGTTTTTTGTAGATTATCACAGTTTTATGTTTATACTGTGCTATCACATTTTTAAAAAATTATTTGGTTTTACAACTACATTTTAATCTACATTTAACAAACAAACAAAAAAAACCATAAGAAAACAACAGTTTAGATGCCATTAAGATTTTAGTCTCAAAAAAAGAATTTTAAAATGTATAGAGTTTGTTTATATAACCTATTATTCAATGATGGAACACAAAACAAAAAATATAGACTACTAGAGAGACTACTAGAGAATTGTTTTTTTCAGGTTTTGTCAATGCACTTTTTCTTACCTTATTCTATGTACTGTAAATTACTCCCGAAACATGATCACTCTGATGTTCACTTCTTTCTTAGAAAGAAGAGAAAGGTATTTCCCAAAATACATGAGTTTGCTAAATTGTCCAGTCGATCTTCAAATAAGCAAAGGAAAATGTATTCATCTCTAAGGCCACATATGTTATTCAGATGAAAACAGGCAATTAAATCAGAGCCTGGAATTAGACAATAATATTTGCAATTAATCCAAATTTGTTATTGAAAGTCATCATTTTTGGTAGCATTGATTACAAAGCTTATACTTCAGCTGATGGCTAGAATACCAGTAATAGAGACAAGCTGTTAAAAGAAATAAATAGAGAGAAATGCATATAATTAATTAAAAGAGCTTTTGTTTAAAGAAGAAACTTGAATCAAAGCAAAAAGAGGAACTGTTAAATGAGGTAAAACTTCCTATTAACAGATTATTTAAATTGTTTGTTTAACTATGGAGTTACCACAGTCATTACACTGTGATTTGTATCATTTGAAACCAGTCAGAATAGTATGAACAATCTGGTGACCGAAGAACTGGAATACAGTAAAGACAATTTCCTGTCTATCATAGACTTTCAAGGAGACAGGAGGCTTTTATGAAGTCTTCTTCTGGCTGTATTATGGCACCAGATTGCAATTTACACAAGAAGCTTTATGGAGATAAACTGGATAGTTTATGAAGTACTTGAACAATGTAGGGAAAAAGAAAACTGATCAAGCCTTATTTGGAAAAAGTATTTCTTTAAACAAGGTAATTCACTGCACTATGACTATGATAAGAAAAAACCACCAATATGACATTACAAAACATTCTTGCCTTCTTAAAATCCACTAATTAGTGGCTCTGAAATCTGCACATTTGTGTTCCTAAAGACAAATTAAACTTATCCATCAAGTAGAAAAGTATAACTCAATTGAAACTGTATAAGCAAAGATCAGAGAACAGTCACTGTTGCCAGTGGGTATGATAAGGAGCAGCAAATTTAGGAAACGATGATGATGTTTTTCTATTTGGCGTTACTTGACCTACAACAGTAACTGTGCAAACTCCTGACAGAAGTTCAGTATTTTTCCCCACACATTCCAGAGCAAATAGTAGCTTCTGAACCATAACTACCTGGAGTCAGATATTCAAATCTCATTAGCAACTATCAGGCTATTAACTTGGCTCAGCCAGATCCCTGCAAATGAGAAGGTTTTATTTGGTACATTGTATGTATCAAGTGCCGAAAACTGTATGTACTTTCAGTGAAATATGACAAAAATTCACAATGGTTATTTCATTCTTTCTGTGGCTTATATTCTGCAGCAGAACTAAAGTACATAAAACAAAAGCATTGATTTCCCTAGCATATTGATAGAAAAAGTACTTGTAGAGAGGCTTGTCTATGGAAGACAATGAAATGTGAAATATTCAATTCAATTTTGTACTTTAAGTGACCTTAATCCCCATTTATATATGCCACAGCATGAATTAACCAGCTGCCTTCCTCATGAGTGGGCAGAACAAGTTAAAGCAACCGGAAACGGTTTGATTTATATTTTCTCCTGTAGTCACACTGAATAGTATCTATACTGCCATGCATTTTGCTAGGATCTCTGCCATGTGTCCTGCCGGAGAATAGACTATTTGATCTAAAGAAAAAATATCCTTGTTCTTTTCTACTGATTTTAGAAGAGCTTTGATATTTTCCAGCTCAAATTCTAAAAAATAATGATTTACTCAAATTATAAAATCACCAGCCATTTCATTGATTGCATGCATTTGTTTGTGGAAACCAAAACACCCTGAAAAGACAGAGGACTTTGACACTTAAATAACACAATTTTGTTAGTTATAATAATTTCAAAATGTATCTTCATTGTGTTTATTAGATTGAACAATTTAATTTCAAAATGCAACACCAAAATACAAGATTTCATCTGAAAGTAGTATTTTAATTTAATTTTACACAGCCAAATTTCCAGTGTTTTTTAAAAAACATTTTGTTTAGAATTCAGTTTGTAGTATTACTTGAAAAATAGGACTTCCAGAGTTTTCAATAATGGGTCTGGTGAGAATAATTTTAGAGGAATGTTTACGATATTAAAAAGCATCAAACATTTAAAAATATAAATACTTATCAGTACTAGTCTGTCATTACTTAAAAATAATAAAAAGTTATAAAATACTTTAGAATAAAAGCCTAATTGAAAATTAGACCTTCTTAAACATAGCCAAGTTGAAAAGAATCACCTTACTTATCTTCTGCAAAATCCAAGTAAAACCTTTGTGATTGGAAGGTGTAATTACAAAGGCCAAATATTTTTTTTTCAGACAACCATTTGCATCCACATCTTGCAGATACACATTTTATTCACTAAATACAAGTTTAGAGATTGCTCTCCACTGTAAGACTGTTGTTCATCTCACTGCATAATAAGGAGCACCAACTCTGCATACTATGGCAGGGCAGGAAAGCTGCGATGAATCCTAAATCAACACAGCTCATTTGCAGAGGTCCTAAGAACAGCCTATTTTGTGGCCAGCTACTTTGTTCCTGTATTATTTTATTGCAATAATTAAGATATACAAGGCAGAAGTTGGATACATTTTCCTTGAAAACTGGGTCAAAAGATAACTCTTTTAAGAAATGTTTAAAAACCCCACCCTACACAAATGCACAATTTGTGCAAGAGGAAATATGGAGTGCCTTATCTTGTTTTAAATAAACTAAGCTGGTTAGAGCAGCAACACTCTGGAATTATTTATTAGGTGGAAATTATTGCCTGGTTGCAAAAAGAATACTTCAAATGTTGAGAAGTTTCCTGGAGAGAAGAAAAACAGATAAACACATAGGTATGATGTTTCCATTTATGACACTGCTCTTGTATTTCAAGTGCAGGATGGATCATATATGAATTAAAACTTGTACCTTCCTAATAAATAGTATTAAAAGGTCAGGTTGCATTCTCCTAAAAACATACTAAAAATTGCAACAAGGAATGTGACTTGGACATGCAGGCCAGAAAGTAAAAGAGGCTCATTTCAAAATTATTGGGAGATTCATAGCTATTTATATTAAAAGATGACTCCAAGGCATGAGCAAATAAGGAAATGCAAGCACATTCCTACTATACCAGCTGTAAGCAGATGGGAGAGAATTAATTATCAAAAAGAGTTAAGTGTAAGATAGATTTTTGTTCCTGCAAAGGAACACCACATAAATTACCAGGGCAACACATGAAGATTTCTAGGGTAAATGAAGTTTAAACAGTGCCTGTTTGGAAGAAATTAGGCTGTCTCAGAGTTTAAAATAGTATTTTCCTAAGGTTTATGAGTAATCAGTTGAAGAATGCTCGCCTCCAATTTCTTCTTAGCCTCTACAGATCATTGCACCTGAGAGTTTATCTCCCTTGGAAACTTATTATGCTGTAAATAAGGCTGTAAATTTATAGGGGACTCTGCACTTACTCCACTTGTGGACACTGTTAACGTGCCGTAAGAACCCTCTGTAATAGCTCATTCAACTTTTGAAAAAGGGAGCAACATTGAGCATAGAGGATCTACACGGGGAATCACTATGGATCACTGAATGTGATGTCATTTCCCACCCACATTTACTTCCCCGTAAATCTAAACTTGCCAATAAAGAGAGAACAGTAGATTTTCCACCTCCAAGGGCCAGAGCACTTGCTGCAGACACTCCTTACCTGTGCTTGTGTTTCCTAAAGCCAGGAGCCTCCCCTCATTACTGCCAAAGGTAACATGGCATTGCATTTCATGAGCTTTCATTCTACTGTAGATGTTAGAATTGTTCTTCCTTATTAAAGAACCAAAACAAATATAAATCAATACAGAAGTAAATATAAGCGCAAATAATAGGAACAAAATAGAAAACATTGCCCTCAGAGCTGTATTATGTTGCGCTTCGGTATTTTAGAAAAGACTGCATACACACTACAGTGCCACTCCCAAAAACCTTATATATGATTTCCTGAATATTAATAGTAATAATGATAAATGCATGGAAGTTTTAATGGAATGGAATGGGAACAACAATGGAAGTTGTAAGTTCCACTGGTGCTTGAAGCATACAAGGGATGTTTTTATTTCTTTGAAGCAGCAAGTTGAAATCGAAGGCAGATATTTAATGAAGTTAATTAAATTAAATTAACAAAAAATTAAATGTATTAACAAAAGTTAATAGCTGTTTTTCTTGTCTTGCACTGAACAGAAAAGAAAATTTTACTTAGCATTCCCATCAGAACTTCAGCTGTATGGTATGTTACAGACCATAACATAGCCTAAATAAGCCTTTGAATTGTGCAGTCCTTGGTCTTGTAGAATTCATTTCTTTTATTAAAGCATCAGCTTGCAAATGCATTATGGAATTTCATTTTCTGTGGTGAGAAAAACAAAGCAGCAGTAAGAGTTCCAAAACCAACAGCGCTTCTATCATTTATGGTGGCAGACAGAAAAAAAAAAACAGAAAAAGTAACAAGCTCCACAAGAACAAATGGAAAATTCACCAATGCAAGCCATTCCCAAAATTCCATATTAATACAAAAAAAGAGCCTCATGATTCTTTCTATAGTGCCCTTCACTAAATCTGAATACAGAGGAATGACATTACCAAGAGCACATTCTTCTTTTGTGTCTGTTGCAAGTGACCGAGTTGTGGAATCACAACCACAGGATCAGATTATTTTTTTCATTAATGTCTGGAAAAGTAGACTTTTTCAGGCAGCAAATGCTATTGTTTTAAGCTTACAGAGAAAATAAAAAACAAAAGCAGTATCCTCATCCTCAATCTATATGACTTTATAAATTTAATAGTGATACCTGACCTTACATTAAAGGATTTATTTCCCAGTATTTCAATAAGCTATATCAGTATGAAAACAGAAAATGGTAACTCTCTGCACTGTGAAATAGGTACACACACATCTACATAAGCTGAATTATTTGAGGATAATTCAAGTCATTACATTATTTGTAGCATTTCTTAAAGCAGGATGTGAATATATTCAGCTGAGGGCTTTCCAATACAATTTGCAAGGAGTTATGAGAATTGGATGTATTTTTCCTTTTATAATACACACTCCATCACTTCTCCAAAGCTATTGCCATTCTGTAATGAATATTTCTGATTATTTATAACAGAGTAAGGGTCAGGGAGCTTTAGAAATTGAACTCGGGCAGCACAGAGCTGCATCCCAAGATACAGCACTAGCAGGCAAAGTCTGAGATTTCTTTCAGTGTCGTTCATGACCTCAATCCTGACCCCTCTGTAAATGTGAGAGGTAAATACATCTGCTTCCAGCACAGTCCAAGCTCTTTGGCAACCAAATCTCAGGTACCTGTGCGTGACTGAGTATGTCTATCTGCTGAGTCTGCTTTAAACCGCAACCCATAAACCTGTCGTCAGGAATTTGAAGATATTATTTTTCTTCCCCATCCCTGGAATTGATGGAATTTATTTTATCTTTGTTATTTTATTTAAATCATGCCTGTCACTCATCAGAAAATTATCCATTTCAAAATTGATAAATTTTAAAAAATTAATTCTGAATGGAGGAATCAATCCCAGTAGTAGCTAACAACACATGCAACCTACAGTAACAGATAACCTTACTCCAGAGTAATGGGATAAGTGCAACAGTTATATATTTCTGAATATGATGTGGTATCTATGAGTATCTGCAATAAATTTTTACCTCAGGTCCACTTGGAAAGGAAAATTAAGTAGATATTGGTTTGTTTGGATAGAAAAAAGGAGTAAGCTGAACACCAAAAACCAGAAAAGCCCTAAAAAAATGGTGTTGGTGCACACACACATTTCCTGTGACTTCTGCTTTGCAGCTGATCACTCATAACCCCAGTAAGTACACATACAGTCAAAGAAAATGAGACAGAAGACACTGATAAAATGAAAATTTGGTATAAATGTTTGGAATTTGTAAAAGCAAAGGAGCAGATTGTTACAGAGTATTTAGTAAGATATATTTTCCAGGGTATTTTGTCCAGAAGCAGGGTGATTTTCAGTTAGGAAATCCTGACTGTTTTCACTCTGTCATTTCAAGATAAGCATGTGAACAACTTCCCTTCCCTTCCCCTGCCTGGTACTATTGTGATTGAAATTTTTAAAAATCTGCATTTAAGATTTTCATATTCATATAGGTCTATTTTAAATCAATACATTTTCTATCACTTTAGATGGCACTGAATTTTTCATTCTATGCTATTGGATTTGTGTTTAAATATACAGCAAACATACTGAAGGTATATTAAACACTAAAAGTAAACATTTTTTCCAAAATATCTGAGGAAGTTTCTTGATATAATACGAATCATGGAAAATGCTTGTGTGATCTCCAATGAATCTGTGCCAACATATATTTCCCATTTCCTTCTTCAGCTAACATTTACTGCTTCTCTTTTTTAAAAATTTCTTTGAAAAATTACAAAACAACATAGTTAAAGGGAAATTATAAGAAAAATGTTAGATATACGTATGTTGATGCACATATAAATATACTATTATATATAATATAGTACACTTACAACATATTCTAATAAGTTCTATCTGAAAGAAATTCCTATTCAGTCTGGAAACAAAGACAAAAGCACTATTATGACTCTTTGATGCAGGGAAGCTTAATCATTTCTTCAAATTCATGTAATCACCAAAGTTGTATCCAAGTGTTAAAATGATTAATGCAAAGCTACTACTAAAATCAAAACTGTAAAACAAACAAAAAGGCTGTTTTGCTACATAGACCTGCTCTGTTCTATTCGTGACTACCTGTAAGTCCCAATAATCCTCCACTTGCAAATCTTTTGCTACAGTGACAACATTCAGAATATCACCTATAGAGTTATATAAAGGGTACCTGGGCCCTGCTCAATTGAGATACAAAAAAAACCCCAATCAAACAACTAGAGACTCAAATCACTTCTGCAGATTATTTCTTTTGAAAATGATTTTAATTATTTTTTTTAAAGTAAAGCTACTTCCTCCCATTCTCAAACATTTTTAAGACGAGCAAAATCTCTACTAGCAAAATCTTAAGTAAAAAACCCCATAGTTTTATTTAAATCTTTATAAAAAATAGTTTTACTTGTAGACACACACTACTATCAGATGTCATACTGAACCTTCCATATTCCAGACAATATAATTTTTAAATTATAACCTCTGAAATCAGGCAGAAGATCTTCCAAAACCACTGAGTAGTCAAAATACAAGACTGAAATTAGCTCTACAAAGAAAAAAAAACTAAAAAATAACTTGCAATGGTAGACTTGATAAATGCTTTATGAGGAACCTGTAAGATAACCCACAGGACACTCCAGGTTGCTGAATTCACCTTTCAATCCCCCAATTCTTTGGGGATTCAAGTTTGATACTCACAATTTCTTTTTGTAAGGAAAATCAGAGAAATTAGGATCTGCAATGGTCCCAACATCTTTCTGCCTATCTGGACACTGATTGGAGAACTTCTAAATCTTAGGATTAAAAGTCTCTTGGCAAAAGTTGTAATTGATGAAAATTGCCATTTATCCTACTCATTTTGATATTTCTATGTTCAGATGGGAAATAGCTCTTCATGAGCATTTTGATTTTAAATTATTTGGCTATTTCAAAATTAGTGAATGTATTCATATATAAAAAGTTCATAATTAATGCTAAAAGCATAATACACAAGATTAGACTCAGATCATGGGAGTCTTTAGGGATTTATCATAGTTATCAGATCTTGTGAGTTACAAAGTATTAGGAACTAAATCCAAAACATACATGGGTTTTGCCCTGAGCATTTTTAATGGGTTAGAAGATATTTCACACACAAAAGAAATTAGTGACTATGTTCAGAAATTGTTAATACCATCTTGATATGGAGCTGAAGATGCCAGAGGGTTCAATTTGAATCTTTTTGATGTTTTGAATTTTAGTTAATGATAAATCTCTTTCTGCGGGAGCTTGGCATCTATCTATATTCAGACAGTAAAGTCTTCAAACACCCCCCACTTCTTTCTAAGTTTTATGGATAGTTATTAAGATTAGGAAATATAACTTTTAAAATGTTAATGATCAATATGACATAAAAGTATATTAATTCTGTGCTAAGGTCCAGAGATTGAGAAGTTCATAGAGAAAGTGAGAAGTGTAAGTATTTGTACATAGACATATCTTTAAGCTATTGAGGGGAAGTTCTGGAATAAGGCATGCAATTTTGCCTTATTTCTTGTCTCATCATATGTTAAAGCTTTCTTAAGCCAGGTAGCCTTTCTAGATTATAAAAAGCTGTCTATTGAATAGAAGATAAACAGTGTAATCTTCATTTTTGTTCTTCCTCAGGCACTATTATTTCATCACCACCACTACCTCAGCTGACAGTAACATCAAGACTCTCTGCATATTCCCTGCCTACCAGCTGCATTGGGACACAAATTAGAAATATTCCATTTGTTTCAAGTCATAGGAACAAAAATAGCTCAGAATTTACTAAAAGTTATAATTAGAGTATCTGTGTTTTCATTTACTCTGGTTAGTTACAGGAAGGATACTACCCACGTGGCTCAAGTCAACAACAATTCAGAGCTGTTAGCTTTGTCCAATTACTATTTAATTGGGGACAATATAAACACAGTAATGTTTGTGATGTGATTCTCTAATTCTTGGAAACAGCAGTTGTTAATATCATCTGGGTTTTATTTTCTGAAAGAATGGAGAATTTATATGTAAGGTTAACTACTGATAATATTCCAGCCACCTTAGGTATCAGGC
>JAOXNG010000052.1:17677420-17698659 GCA_028566535.1 Scolopax minor | reverse complement strand
GTGAGGTGTCCCTGCCCAGGGCAGGGGGTGGCACTGGGTGTTCTCTAAGGTCTCTTCCCACCCAAATAATTCGATGATAAGTAACCTGAATGATGGCAATTGTAAGTATCTGTAATTAACCAATAAATAATGTTACTGCTTGGAATTAAATATTTATTCCTCTGGAGTCTCACCCATTAGTATAAGTAGATAGTGTTGTCTGGGAATGCAAAGCCCTTTGAGACTTTACTCAGTGTCTTTTTAAAAGAAGTCTCTTTATTAGAGGTGGTAGCAATGCTTCACAAGAAATAGGGCGAATAATGTAGAAGTGTGATGATGGAAATGAGCCCTCAGCTCTAAGTCTGAGTAGTCCAGTGGCTTTGAAATACTCGAACAAGTCTCTGCTAAAAATATCTGTAATGGCTCCTCCCTCCTCAACCCTGAATCCTTGGTGTAATAATAATAATAACCCTCCAAGCTACTCCCTTTTAACATCAATAGAGGAAAAAAAATCTATTTTAAAGAAAGAGCTTGTGCTCTACTATGTAACTTATCACAGGATGATGAATCATTTTAGGTGATATATTGATCCATTAAATACCTGTGGACAAACTGAAATCTATGCTTGTAATTAGTCCTCAGTTATTGTGTAGAGCTTCATAAATGCTTCTCTGGGACAATGACTAATGTTTTTGGGGGTTTCTGTTCATGCTGCCTTTGAACAATTCTTGTATTTAAAAAAAAAAAACACAAAAATTTATCTTTTTCCTTATAGGATGCCAGAAGGTTTGAAGTTACAAGAAGAAAAGGTAGGGAAAAAAATTCAATTTTCTTTCAATGTGTATGTTGGTGTTGAGTATTCTTGCAGTAGCTTTTTAAAACAAACATTCTTTACACACTTGAAAGAGCGTACTGCTGTGGGATTTCAAAGAGGCTGCCTCCCAATGCTTGCCTGACAGCTCTTGGAGTTGCAAAATGTAGATTTATTTTTTTTTTATTTCAATGGAAAATTGCTCATTCAGCACAGAACTGCATGATGGTGTTGAGGGTGGAAGACAAGGCTTGTTGGATGCTGGCAGAGGATCTAAACTCTGACCCTGGAGCATTTCAGGGATAAAAAGGTCCAGATAAGGCTTTTGGAGCATCAGCATGGTGAAAATCCACCCCAAGGTGTGTCAGTGGAAATGGGAGTTGTGCTGCTGCCTGGAGCTTGGATCCTGCTCCTCTAAACTCTTGTGCATCAGTAACTAATTGGCTGCTGCTGGGAGAGGTTCTTTGATGGTTCCCTGCAGGTGAGAATTGTCATCAAAGAGCTGGTTCTGGTTATCATTAATTTTGATTTTGTTTAGCAGATGTTTTCTGGATCAGGCAGTTTCTTACCTCATCTGTCTTGGTGTAATGTGAGGTGGGTGGCACTCTCCTGTTCAACACATTCATATGTTCCCCTGTTCTATTCCAGCAGCTTCTTTAATTTCTTCAGCCATCCCATATTTTGGGAAGAGGAAAAAACATTTATGCTGTTTTACTGCGTAAATGAAAAAGGTCAGGTCCAAGGGTAACTTTTCAGCTGGGCAAACAATCTCCTTTTGGGTTTTTTTGTGGTTTCATTTTTATTTTTTGCTGTGAGGCTGAGGCAGCAGAGAGGCTTGAATAAATTAAATATATGGCTGTTGCTAAAAGTGAAATCTGCTTAGCTCAGGTTTTCAGCATATGTGTTGTGTTGGCCAACTGTCTTCATGAAAAGTCCAGTTTTCTTGGACTTCCCTGGATTTCAGACTGAGGAAGACTGAGGTCTTGGATCAGGGTTTCTTTGAGATGCAGAATTATGGAGATGTTTTGGTCATGCTGTAGCTATAGACTGTGGTGCAATTTGGTACTGACGTGGAGGGTGAATTTTGTGAAAATGGACTCCATGAATAAAACTTTTTGGAAGTACCCCTAGTCCTGCTTCAGGCATGACTTGGCTTGCCAAATTTACTTCCCAGGAAAAGTAATCAACTCCTAGAAGGCCTTAAATATAGCGACTTTCTGAAAGCAGGACTGAGTTTATAGACCATGTGGGTGTTTGGAAAATGTTACTTCAGAGCAGTAACTGGATTTTGAGATTGGTGCCTCTAGACCCCAAATCTCCAGGCTCAGGCTGATTGCCTTCAGAGGATGGGTAAGACTTGACTGGCATTTGGAGGGCTGAAACCATACCTTTTTTTCAGAAATGAATTGAATATAATGAACTTCTCTGTCAGAAAGCTTCTTAGATCCATGGATGGAATTGGAGATAAGGGGATGGTAGTTGGGGAGTTAAGGTCTATAGATAAATTGGGCTTATGCCCAGCAGTGCAATCTGTGAATAATCACATACGTCTGAAGAACCGCAACCTCTTCAGAAGTCAAGAAGGAAATGCCAACAAACAGGAGGAATACATCTTGGTCACAAAAGCCTGTGGATTTGCGGAGCTACCTGGGGATTTTCAGCAATGATTAAGTATCTTCCTCTCTGGTGTTAGTCCTCAATAGTGCCTATAAAATAATTCAACAAAAGCCTCCTTCAGAAACCTGTTCAGTAGTAAAATGTGTGCAGAGCAGATACTGCTCAGCGCTAGAAAAAAATAACAGGAGGGTCAAAATGTTTGTTCTGCACATGAAAGGATTTATTATAAATTTTGTGATATGCTATGATTGGATTTGAAGGTTCAGGCAATTTTGGGGGATGGTGGTTTTCACCTAAGAAAATGGTAATTTTGGGGGATAATGACCTTTACCTGAGGAAATAAGATGATTAGAAAATGTTTGAGGGTGGGGGGTTATGCTTGTTGCCTTCCCTTGGTGGAAGATTTGGCAGAAAAAACTTTGAAATTTAAAAACATCTAATGGCAACCACCACAAAGGTCAGAGCTGCAGCAAACTTGTTCTATATCTACTTTTATTATCCCATGCTCATGGGTGAACCAGAATAATTAAAAAAGAGCTTTTGGTGGAAGGAGGGTCCATCCTGGCTTAGACTTCTGAGAATTTTTCTTCTTTTTTTTTTTTTTTTTTTAACAAAAGGTTTGAGTCCTTAAGACTGAAAGCAGATATTTTTCTTTCAAAGGAAGCAGTGCCCTGATTATTGTCAAATGGCCCATGGGTAAATACTAACTCTCCATACTCATTTCCTTCAAGAAATAGTCCATTTAATAGACAGTTGATGGTCAGTTGTGCGGGGCTGTGTCTGTATTAGATGAAAGAAAGATGTGAAAACACTTTCTTCCTTTTTAACTGTGGATGAGTGTAGTTAAACTGGGAGGCTTTTGGTTTCTGGAGTGTCAGGGCTACATGTGCTGGAGAAATTCTGAAGCTGCTCCAAAGCTCATTACAGTCAATGAATGGCTTTCCTTTGACTTCTGTGGGTGCTAGATCAGCTATAATTACATGATCTTTTAATTGCTGTGGTATGGAGGGGAGATGCTGCCCTGACTGCAGCTGGCAACCGCCTTCCAGCCTGATGTATGAAGACTGATTTCCTTCTGAACTTAAATGGAAATAGCTGCAGATCCATTTTGTTCTAGGGATGCTGAACTGATGTTTGAATGTTATCTTTTTGACTAAAAATGATTTTTTAACCTGAAAAACCTCATTATGGTAGTTGATTAGAAGCTGCAAGAATATTTTCCTGCTTTCAGTTTAAACCCATTAAGTCAAAAGTTTGCTCTCAGTGGGTCACGCTTAAGACTCACTGGAGTTTCCATCCACATCACACCCAGGTAATGGAAAACAGAATAGAATGTGTGATGCTGGCTTTAAAAAAAAAAAAGCAAACACAAAACCAAACAAGAACACAACTCAAGGAAACCCAGCATGGGGTAAACAAGCACAGGATTTGAATACCATCTCTTTATATTGTTCTCTTAAACTCAAATTGGGGGGCAAGTTAGAGCAGGCAAAGCTGCATTTCCCCCCCCAGTTATCCAGTCTTCTTTCTTTTCCCATTTCTATTTCAATACTTCTCCATTGTTCACTTCATCTGCTTACATATGTTTTCAGGTCTTAGCGTTGTTGCAGGTTCCTATGCACTACCTGCCCTTAGCACTTAGGAAAGGGAAATTGAGCAAAAAAGTTAATAACCTGCACATTTCCATCAGGTGCCGATGGCAGTGAAACAGTGCAGGAGAACAGAACAAACCAGCAGGAGGGAGCTGGGAAAAGCAGCTGTTTAGGCGGATCAGGTGGACACAATAGATGTTTAGTGAAAAGGATGGAAAATGGTGTTTATCAGAAAATGGGGGGACTTGGGGTAAACGGGAAGGAGCACTGGACCAGGGTCCAAAGGGAGTAATACCAGCATTTCGGGCTTAATATTGAGGATTGGTGAGTTTTCACTGTGTAATTTTAGATGAATGTGTGGTACTTACCTGTTGCTGTAAACAGCACAATTTCTGTATGTAAAAGCCATTCGTGTCCATCAGATTCCCCATGTCTAGCAGAACAGGGCCTCTTGTGGTTTTCCCAGCTATTTATTTGCAAGAACATGGGGTGTAATTCTGCAGCGTCTGGAGCTGACAAATGTTCCTGCTCCTGTTGGCAGTGTGGGGCTAGAGGATGCTCAGCATCAGGGTAAATTGTCTTTTGAGTAGAACTCCAAGCCCAAACCTGTGTATAGTCACATTAAGCATAAAGAGCCAGATCTTCAGTAGGTACAAATGGGTGAAGCCATACTGAATTTAATGGACCACCTTTGCTTTTTCACTAGCTGAGGATCTAGCCCAACCACTTAAAACTTTTAATTTGTTTTTATGTTGCTCGCAATCATCCATTCAACAAATTAGCGTCAAAAGATGCTTTTGAAGCCATTCAGCCAAGAAATGTTCAAGCAGATTGCTTCCACTCTGTTTGGCCATATAATCTTATTAAATGAGATGCAACTCCAGATTTATTCAGTCAGATGACATCAGACTACCATAAAGATATGAACTTTATCTATTTTGACTTTAAAAGGCTGAAACCTCTCTGAAGTATTCACAAGCTCTGTGCTGTGGATGTCCTGTTTGTATTTGTGTATTTATTAAGAATACACAGTCCTCATTGTTACAGTGTGTTTCCTAATCACAATGAGGAGCAACAGAATAGAGCACACCCTGACCTTTCCCAAGTTGCTCTAGTTTTATTGAAAATCTCTGGGGCTGCATCAATTAACAGTCGTGGAGGATCCAGCCAACAGCTTAAGAAATATTTCATTACTTGCCACTTGACATCAATTCTTATGTCCTAGATGAAAAACTGACTCCTGGTTATAAAACAGTAATGCCCTTTAGAAATTCTATTCACTGCATCCTTTCTCCTCACACATTTCAAATTTTCACCTATCCATGGAAGATGAAAGGCTCTCAAAACTTGGCAGGAATGGCAAGTTTCGCTTCCCCAAACTCTTCAAGAACACAATGAAATGATCAGCTGTAATTACTTTTGCAGTAAATCACCTACTAATTTTCTATCCTCTTGTTCTTTTCCTATTGCTAGAGTTCAAGAAATTTGCTTTTGTTCCTTATGACCTGTTCAAAACTCTCCAAAATCAGCACCTATGGCTGTATTGCTCTTTAGAAGCAGCTGGACTCCCAGGATCTCTGCTTTCTGGCTATCCCAATGACATCCAGATTATATGATAATATACAATATACCAAATGTATATATCTGTATGTATATTCTATGTACATACAGAGTTGGCAAGTCCAGAAACACCAGCCATATCTTAAGAACATGCCTCAAGTTCAGAAGATGGGTTATAACTTTAAAAATAGCTGTTTTGTAGTATCACAAAGAGGAATAATTTCCACATTTATTATACTGATTTTTAACAATTACCCAGTTTTTACTTAAAGCCAAGGTTCATGTCCATTGAGCTGCTTTGTTGTCATAGGAGTCTTTATTATCTCTGGCTTTTCAGGGCATATTTTGTCAGTGAACAGCAATCTGTTACCTGGGGAAGGATATTTGGCTGGGTCAGAATATGAATCTGATGTTCAGCCCCTGGTTTTCTGAGAAACTGCAGTCCCTCAGCATTTTTTTGTACCTCATCCCACTTGAACATTATTCTTCAAATGCGTGATGCAGTGGGGATGCCTAGTTTTGCAACGTTGGCAGGGAATTAGAAAGAAATAATGAAGGTGAAAATATTTTCAAGGAGCTGCCTGAGGCATTTTTTTTTTTCCCAAGTAAGAAGGTACTTGCCTGACATAATAACACTAAACCAAAACCAAACTGCGCAAATTAAGATTTATGGGACAACAGCAGCTATGGGTCCCAGGCAAGCCATATAGCTCTCAACTCCAATTTCCATTGTCACCTTTACTACTATGATTGCCCAGTAAATGATTTTCTAATGCTGGCAGTAACATTGTGTCTAGCTAACATTTGCAGTTGGACACTAAGTTCAGTCAATCAATACTGTTTCTTGCCAAAACTCAGGAAACTGTCCTCCATGGATGTTTCCAAACTATTTCAGATGAATGGGTTTGATGATTTTTTTTTTAAATAATTTTTTTATGACATGCATCTTTTTCACCTATAAATCCTACATATATAACTTTTTTCTTCAAATTATTCAAGTCTCAGACATCAGTGAGAGCGTATAGCAATCGCACCAGGAAGTTTATGAAAGCAGAGATGCCATTGCTGGATTAATGTTTCAGAATAATGAGAATGACTGATGTCAAACAATAGATTGGCAAAATGAAAAATGTTAGCATAGCTTTGAAAAATACATGTGAAAAATTATTTCTTTATTCATTTCTGTTTGTAGGACTATTCTTAGTGTTTTCTTATGTTCAACTTTTAGAATTGCAGACTTAATCCTACATCAAATCTCCATCTTTTCCATAATTTCACTTGAAAATTGAGTTACTGAGAGCTGACTGACAGAAAAGCCAGAAAGCTGGGTTTTTTTAGTAACGAATTACTTATTATTTGCTTCCAAAATAAAATGTCTCTTAAAAAAATATTATCTTTTCCTAACTGCTAGGAAAATTCCAACTCTTAAATATGCAAACAACAGAAAATGAATAAGCTGCTTAAAATTTAATAACCTTTTCTTACATTACCTTGATATAAGCATCATTTGAAGTTAGCAATCTAGGAAATTATTTAATTACAATAGACGTTTATGATGAATGCTTAAAAATATGAACATGAAAAAAATATTTGAGAAAAATATACATATTAACCTCTAAAATTAATTTCTGCAAATCCCTGTCATTTTCACTGCTTGGGAACCCTCTTATAAATAAATACCTGGATTTTTCCCATGATGTAACATCATTTCCACACTTTCATAACTCATTTATCAGACTTCAACTTTGCATTATCATTTTTTATTATATTTTATTAATGTCTCATAAAAGCAAATGAAAATATTATACTATTTTTAACTCCCTGAGCAAAACAGTATTTTTTTTCCTCATTTGAGACAGCATGGAAAAAAATCTGAAACAACACCAAGGACAAACCCATGACACAATTATTTCCTTACCTGCCCTGTCTTGAAAAAAGATCTTGTTTTAAGTTATCATTCATATTGATGAATATCTTACAGGAGGCTGTAGACAGTCTGTATCCTGCCTACAGATTGAGAAGGCAGTGAAGTGTCTACTCTATTTTCTAGTACAAACCCCAACATCTCTTTCTGTATTACTTCAAGATATGTGGCTTAATGGGCATTTACAGTAAAGACACAGTATCAAACTTCATGTAATGGGGAAAACTTTCATATACCCTTCCATAATATCCTCATTTGTAAATATGGATCAAATATGAAGGACATGGGCTAAATAAAGTTCTCAGAGATACTGACAGGATGTCATCCTGCCTATTTTTGCAGTCTCGTTTATTTTCCGGAAAAATAAATAATTTTGCACTTCCTTGCCTAATCCTGTGAAAACCCATTTCATTGTCACATTATGCAGGATTTATGAATATTTCTAATATTACAAGACTACGGATTCTTTCTTTACTGCTTTTTAGCTACCTGGAAGGTTTGTCACAGCCTTGCCAGGTTTTCAGATACTGTTCTTCATTTAGCATGTGTAGCCTGTTTATCCTACTTGATAGCCACAATGTTGCTATTATTTCAATTAGGTGAAACAACTATTCTATAACATAGACATAATTTTGCTATTTTAAATGTGGAATAGATGTATCTCACTTTTATCAATATAACACATTTATATTTCCTTTAATATAAATTATTAACTGTATCTAATACCTATCTTATAGTGGGTACAGAGACAAGTTTTAAATTTCCAGTTCTCACAAGACTGTGAGTTCTCTCCAGATCTCGGAATAGTTATTCAGCTTTGTATTGAAATAACTAATTGAAATAACTAATAACTAAAGCTTTTTTAATGCCCTTCCTCCTTAGCATTTCCTAATCTTTAAAGAAAAACAACACCCTCTCCCTCTCTGATAATAATTTAAATTTCCTAAAAGCATCTTGTATTTTCAAAGAAAACAAACTGAAAATGCAAAGAAGCACAAGGAACAGAAAAAGATCACTTTCACCTCTACATATAAGATATATGTATGGTACCTAATGCACTTACTGCATAATAATACCCCCATATGAATAAATGAAATCTCTGCAATGACTATGTTTTAATCATAAGCACATCATTTATAATATTCTGTATCAAAGTTTTTCCCATTGGGGATCTCTAATCTTAGTCCCTCTTCTCTTTTGTTCTAATTCCATGGATCTTAGAGAACCAGAAGAGGGCTTGGGAAGCCCTGTTTCTCCATGGACATTTGTGCTGTATTTTCAAAGTCAGACAAGTCCAAGCCTGTATTTGTCAAAACCAGCAGAGACCTGAGATAGTGACTGTGCAGCCACTGGAGCGAGACAATCTAAGAGAAACAGTGGTACGATCTCTCATCCTGAACAAGTACGACTGCTCTTAGATGCTGTTAGAGTATATGGAAAGTTTTGAAAGTCTTGATATATAATGCGGTTCTTATAAAATATTATTTCTCAAGATAACTCAACCTCTATACGTTCCTTAAAATACATATACACAGAAACTTAAGTATATACATGGCAGATAAATAGATTTAAATGTAATCCTTTATTTCCTAAATTTCCTTTAATTCCTAAATTTAAATTTAGGAAACATATTCTACAGAGAGTGAGAAACTATTACACACTACTACTGAAAAAGTTGAATAACGGTCAGTTAGAAGAGATGAAAAGGTTTTGTTTTTCTTATCTTTAATCCATCTGTTGTTCTCTGGCAGATAAACTTATTTAATCAAAGATAATGAGACAATTAACGTTTGTTACAGGGAGAAACTAAACTCATTAGCTCCACACTGAAATGTCCTGTATTGGACTGGTAAGATAGCTACCGACTTTATAAATTACTGCTATCGGAGGGGAAAAAAAAGGTTCTTTAAAAACAAAATTTAATTTTTAACCTGATATTTTCCTTTTAATGTTGTTCCTGGTATTATTTTTGGAGAGTTGTTACATTTTTAACAAACTTCTCTACTTAAAACAGATAAACAAACTTCCTTTCTGTGGCTTTACACTTGTTATTTTGTGACATTTCCATTGAGAACTGCGGTGGAAACATAAACACATCCTGTGCAAGTTCACTGGACATACTGAATGTAGTTGGGTCAAAAGTTTCATCTTCAACACAAGTTTTCTAATTTTTTTCATCAGTTGCTGAATTTACTTCTCTTTGTTTTATCTCAAAGTGTAATACTTCATTATTAGATTGGCATAGGAAAAAGATATATTCACAAACTATATATAATGTATGTTTACAGTGTACTTCTTTCCAGCTCTCCTATCTTGAAAGCAGTACAGTCTCAAGTGAAACATGAATATCTTACAAGTGAAGCACTGAGATTACATTTATTATTAACCAGCCTTTCCTTTGGGTTTTCCATGTTTTTATCAGACATGTTTCATTGTTGCAACGCTTGATTGTTATTTTATGACTAGACTTAAAAATTGCACGACTGAAACGTTTGTTTCACATTTTAAAATATATCCAAAAGATTGACTTTTTTTTTTTTTTTTCATATGAAGTTATTTACATAGTGGCAAAGATGTGATTTGACAACATGATCAAAAACCAAGGGGCAATGGATCAGCCCCTGTCAACCCCACACAGGCAGTTATCTTCATCCCACATAACCCCCTGCAGAAGACTCGCTTCATTAAGTCTGGCAAGGGGAAATACCCAAACAGGTGGTTTCTCCCTGTTTTTAAAGAAGGCATGCAAAAATATCTACTGTGGAGGTGCATAAATTTTTCATCATTACAGTGTCTGGACAGGGATGCCAGTATGAGGACCGCATCTGGGACAGAGAGCCCAGCCACGCTGGATGAGCGTCCTCATTCATTAGGGAGAAAAAAGAGATTCCAGCTCTTGGCATTTAATGAAAAAAATGTTGGATCACTTTTAGCCTTCCTTGCTGGAGGTTCTCACCAAGATATTTGAACTAAAGAATCCATTCACTGAATGACCAAGGGTAAAAGAGTGCTGTAAAAACTAGAATCTTTGTAACAGAAACATTGCAAATGTTTTCTCGCAAAAATTAGCAACTTGCTTACAATTCTATTCTGGGCTCTCTTTTCTCCTCAATGAAAATGAACCGAAGTAATGCAAGGAATAATCTGAAGAAAAATTTGCCCAATTCTTAGGAACGAAGCCCCAAATTAATGATTTTATTTATGAAAGAGTGTTGGAAATCATTACAGACCTAAAACTGTTGTCACAGTTGCTAACGTTTAGGCTCCTTAATGGTATCTGGTATAAAAGGAGGGAAAACATTTAGCATAGTATCAGCCTTTTGTCTCTGATAATAATTAAGTTGCAGACAATATTAAACAGATTTACTGCAAAACAGTGTGCTATTCTATTTACAGAAATGGGATGTGCTCAGCTTTTAAGCAATCTGAAGTTCAGCTGACTTTTTGAGAGTACATATTTTAATAGTTCTTACATAAGGGAAAAAGAAGTTCAGATTAAAGCATAGACAACTTGGTTTCATAAAAGGAATTTAAATCCATACTATTCAGAGCAGGCTGCAAAACTATATTGCCAAGTATTGAGATTTTCAGTGGCTTTTTGCTACAAATGAAGAATAAACACCACACCGGTTTCAGGAAATAGTTTAAATCCCACTAATTAATGTGGAGAGAACTTTCTTGCACAGTTAAGTCCAAGGATCACCCAAAAAAGCAGAAGCTGTAAGCTGATATCATCTGAGCAACACTTGCCAGCTCCTTTAGCCACCAGCTCACTCCTGTCTTGGTTGTGCTGCTGCAAACCCAGATCATGGTGCCAACTCCACGGAGCCTCTGCATGCCCAGCAGGCTGGCATTTCAGACAACTTTTCTGCATGTTCACTATACGTTATGCAGAGTATTATATTTTTATAGCTGCTGGATAGGCATGGATAAGAGTTTCTGCAAGATTGCTTTCCCATTTGTATATAAAAAAATATTATCACAACTGTACTGTTAAAAATAGTTCTATTATAAAGATTTAGCAAGCAAAAGTTCTTGGCTAAACACATATAAACAGGCATTAAAATTCAGTATAATAGAGGTTGTTTGCAGAATTTATAAAAAGGCGTTAGGGAATTGGGATTTAGGTCAGTAAAAAAGCAATGTGTGTAACTATAATTAAATGCCTTCCATTATTTAAACTTTTTCAGACTGGATTTCAATGACCATTTCAACAACATTCAGTGACTAAAACCAGTGCAACCTTTTTATGGCTGTTCATACTGGGAAAATTAAGCCTGACAAAAGAAGACTGAAAACATGTCTCTGGTGTTTGTTCTGTTAGATATTATCTGTGGACAAAGCTTTGCTTATCTCCAGGTCTCCTCTGCTCTCCTGATTGCAATCTCATTTCACTTGTCCTTGGGATCTCATGTCTGCTACGACCTCCGCCTTGTTAAATATTCAGCAGAAAGTTTATGGACTTTCCCATAACCTTGATTAAAAGCCTATGGGGAACCTGAATGCTGAAAAAAAAGCCCTTTATTTGAAAAGAAACTTGAGTACACTGTGCTGATTTCTGTTTCACTAATAGTATTTATAATCAGCAGTCACTGGCACAGAGTCGAGGCCAGGGGAAAAATGATGATTCAATCTCACCTGTATAATAATTATTGTATTATCATGTCAAATCGGGACTTCATAGTAGAGCTTAATTTAAGTAAGTGGAATTTTTGGGAGCAGTGTTGAGGGAGTGCAATAAAAAATTGCCCTTTCAAAGAAAATAGAGAAACACTATTTACAGAACTTTGTATCTTTGCCCTGCTCCAAGGAGGCACCCTATCACTGTTTTGAGGATGTGAGTCTCGGGTAACTCTGTCTCTTAACCCAAAGGGTTAAGTCCTGCACTCTCTGTCACTCCAGGCCAGCGTCCAGGCTGGTGGCTTCCCAGTCACTTCGATGTGTTTCCACACCTCAAATTCTGCAGGCACTCCCGGTCCACCATTTATTTTTTTCAGGAAAATGTTACAGGAAAAGAAGAAGACAATTAACAATTGAGATCAATTAAAATACAAAGCCAGATGAAAAGGAGTTCAATATACTTCAGGAACTGGCTGAGTTTCCCCATTACTGTTCAGCATCCTTACACACTGGTAAGTTTTTTAGATAGTATAAGAGACCGCCACCCCCTCAATAATTTAGTTTGTCATTTTCTCTATTTCTATTCTTGGTCTTTTGTTCCTCTTCCAATAATGGACAGAGATCTCTTCTTTTATAATTGTCGGGTGATTAAAGACCCATCAGGTAATTTTGTGCTTAACTATTATATCCTTCCTGCTTTAGGCTTCAAAATAATTTGTTCTGAGTGATAGTCCTATTCTGATCAAGACACACTCACTAAATGGAAGATGTCAAATTTTATTGTGCCTTTACAACTACATCAGTACAAGATGCAGTCATTTTCTTCATCAGCATTTAGAAATTATCTCAATATAGAAGGAAAAGACAGCATAAAAGGTAAGTAGTGTGAAAAATTAAAACTGTGCTTAATCCTTAGGTAGAGCTACTGCAGGGGATCCTATGCTGTCAAACACAATTCTCAATCACACATCAAGAGATTTGCCACATGATACTAAGATGCTTTCATGAAGACAGGAGACTATAAAACAAACAGTGGGACAAAAAAAATCAAACCAGCCTTCTTACAATAAATTAGATATAATACTTATCATTTCAGTAAGACTTTTTGTTTGTAAAAGCACTTTACAGCTATTAGTCAGTGCTTTATTTTTAATTCTCCTTCAATTATGTAATAACTGGAGGATGAGTAAGATACAAATTCTAACTCTGGCCAAGGCTATAGAAGGAAATAAGAGAAATATTATTAGCCTCAGGAAATCCTGCCTCTTCATCAGATTTGATTAACATAGATGACAATACTTGCAAGAAACTGTAATAAAATAGAAAACATATGTTGTCTTTCATTACTACGTCTTTTATTTAATTATCCGGGAACTGAAGTGACTTTGTATAAAGTTATGTTTATTATATACAATTGTAAAGATGTATACAGATTGTAGTAAACTATAATCATACTAACACAGGATCATTTTCTGAGTGGATTATCCATGTGTTCCATTGATTGGGATCCTTGAATAAGATGCAAACCACTACAGAGGTTTAAACAGCTATATTCGTTCTAAAGTACTCTTTAATTAATGTTGTCTAGAGCACTAATTATGAAAGCTTGTAAAGCCTAAAGCCTGAAAACACTTATGCACCTACTTAACTTTGCTCATTCAGGGTAGACCCACTGAATTCATTGGAACTGCTTAGAGTATGTAATTTAACTAAAGAATGCACATCGACTGTTGCAGATAAAAGCTAAATGGAGAACACACTATTGCACACATATCCATGGTGGACTTTAAAGCATTTTGCTCTTTGTTATTTCCAATTACAAGACTTCCATAAGCATATTTCTCCTTCTCCAACAAAGCATGGAACTGCTTCCTATTAGTCTCTTTGATAAAGTGTTGAATTAAGCAGCAGTGAGCCGCGAGTCAGTGAGATATGAGATGTACGCATCTGCATATACATATGTCTAGATTCACACATAATTTGTCCACATTATGAAGGCAGATAAATATGCATCTATGTGCATATACACAAGCATATCTTCTACACAGTGAAAAATATTGAAATTGTAATAGAAGCCAAATTATTTTCTACCATCAATGGAAAACTCCTAAATCTCTTGAAAAATATAATACTCATGTTTCTAGTATATTTATTTTAACATTATAAACCATTTTTATTTTGCTAAACAGATTTCTGTTTGTTTAATTAACAGTTGCAAACAGAGAAAACTTTTAAAAGGATTACCAAGTTGGTCATTTATAAGCAGCCATTGAAGCTTTTGTTATTTCCCCCTCCAGTTTAGCTATAAACATTACACATGCAGGCTTTGAAACTGGGACTAACAGCTGTCAAAGAAACCTCGGTAACATTGCTGGTTTTTTATAAAAGATTTTCTTGAAATTTCCACACCTTACTTAAAAGAAGAGATCCCAATTTGAGCAAGGGAGTGGGACACTACATGCCTCAATTATACTTCAGTTGTATATTTCAGCCTCCTTATATTCGCATCAATCGTTTCTAATTTTTGGCCTGGTTGTACCACCTCTGGTGCACATGTGCTTCTTGGTCAGCCAGCTGGCAAAGATCAAACATATTTTCTTGTCTCAGCTTTTGACAGGTCCAACAAGTGGCTCTGGAAGCAGTGCTTGGCCAAGTGGGCATACAAGTCCACTTTGTAGATTCGTTAGAAATATGTAGCTAAATTCCATCATCATATCCCAGTCCCATTCCTCTGCCCAGCCAAACTAGATTGTCTGTGCATTATCCCAAAGATCAGTGACTGCCAACTGTGCTAGTGCCAGCTGGAGCATTTATCTCTAGAAATATCTCTGCTGTCCTTCCCAGCTCTCTGTATTAGAATCAAGGAAGTGCTGAGGAGCAAGAGGAATACTAGTCTTTATTAGACTAGTCTTTAAATAATAAGCAGCTATTAAAGATTTGAAATAAAAACTGAGAGACTGCTCACGCAAATCACACTGTCCATCCTACGTTAAATAAGTAAAATGTTTTGTAGAAAAATAAGATTTGACCCAAAGATCAACTGAATATTGTGCTGCATAGCAAAAGACATCAAATTAAAACTACATAAGAAGTCTTGATTCTCATTTTATTCTCTTCTTCTTATTTGTCTGTGAAACCTTAAGAGGCTCAAAGTGTAAATCACAGGCACACTGATAATAATTGTATTATTCAGGCTTAATATGGAACTCTGGTACACCCTTCCATCTTTGTGAAATGAACAAGAAGATAACAAAAAGCCAAACCAAACAACTTTAGTATGTCAAAAATCAAGATCTTTCACATTTAAAAGCACACTGGAAGAAGGGCATCTGACTCATCAGAGAATTTATCTACAATTCACTCAACACACTCTGTCGTTTATGGAACTATGCCATTAACTAAATAAGAGCACAAAATGCAAAGGCATCATTGGTTCAGACTGATACATCTTCCTTCCCCTGTGTCACATTACTTATGCCTACTGCATTAATGCAAGACATCAAGTTCCTCAATGGACATTTTGTATATGCTCAAAGATTTAAGCTAGTATAAGACATCATCGTGTAATTCGTTTTACATGGATTTAAACAGCTCCCACAATAAGGAACACTTTTGCCTCAATTTTGGCTTTATTCATAGAGGGGTTTCACTGACAGGAGGTGAGACACCATAAAGAAGTTTCTTTAAGATGAAAGAAGCAACTTTGAACTTCAATATCCAATTGTGCTAAATCCATGCAAGTCTTGGAACAGAGTAACATTCAGAAATAAGTTCATCCTACTGCCAAAGACTGCCTTATCCACATGGAACAGAATTTTAGCCTCCAGGAAAAACAGGTAGTTTTTATAGTTTTAACATGCACCCATGACTTAGCCATAGTGTGTTTCTCAGCATATAGGGTAGTCCAAAATAATTAAAAAAAAAAAAAAAAGAGTAATTCCATTGTATAAACAGGATATTTAATTGCTCTCAGTGGTGCTCGGCCTGTACAATATATTCACTAATCCATCTCATGCACTCTGATTTTCTATAACAAAGGAGTCATTATTAAACATACGATACTTGTGCTGCTGTTACAACAGCACAATCGATACAAGGCCTTTCAATCTTAACAGTAAGACCTTGAAAAACTAACTGGTGTGGATTTGATAACAAGACAATCCATAAAATCTTATCTTGCAGTCCTGCATATGCGAATATGTGGCCAAGTCACACCAGGGAGAGAGACCAGAAGAACCTGTACGGTAAATATTTTTTTCTTGAGCAATAAGTGTGATATGCCTAGAGGCTGCAAGACAAGCACAGCTCTGTGGACCCTAACAAACCCAAGTTATTTTCCTCCTGAAACAACACAGTCAACTAGACTCCAATTCCATGCATGGATTCAGTTGGTGGCTGGAAATACACTGAAATTTGGGACCTCCAGTCAATCCAAACTTTCTGTTTTTTCAGTTACAGTTACTCCCCCAGTGGGAAAGGATGGAAGGTTGTGACATTAGCAACAAGAAAAAGGCTTTTGCTCCATCTGCACATTCATTTGGAAAGCATCCACAGGGCTTTGACAACAGGAAAATAAACATTTCCTCTGGCCATCAGCCCATCACATCCAGGCTGAAACCCAATTAACGTGTAGTTACACTATGACTCTGCCTTAAGTAACTGATGCCAAAGATGCTATGAACAACATCCTTCAGTATCTGGAGTGGAAGTAGACACTTCTGTACAAGTCACAGTTCATACAGATATCCCATGTCCTAAACCCCAAACTAGAAAGGGAAACACCAAATTGACTTTTCCAGCACACTGCTGCTACAAGAAAGCTATCACCAGGTTCGCCACCTAAAGAGATGGATGACAAAAATTACATTTCATGTCCACGTAGTTATGCAGATCTAATGCTGCCTTCAGTTGCACATTTATCCCCAAAGATCTTAGTACTGGCGCACTTCTAGAAAGGATTGAAAACATATTTATACAATGTGTGATTAGCTTGGAACAGTATCATTAGATATTGTAAAGTGTGAACAGGATTATCGGTACTATTTAAGGAGCATTGAGCCTTTTCTCATCTCACACAAAAATGATGCAAGTTTGCAATCCATTTCTGTAGTTGCTTTATGAAGTGCAATAGTGACTGGGGAACTGAGAGAATACAAATGAGACATTACCATTTGAACTGCAGCGTTTCCTTAAAATTCCAAATTTTGCTTCAGGAGCTCTCATGCATGCTGAACACTATCGTCATTAGATAATTACTCATTATAAATGAGCACAGGCTAAAACCAGACATACTGTTCAGCTTTCTGAGCACATACAGATTTTGATGTTAAAATGAATACTTCAAAACAATTTTTACTGATCAAATGAGCTGGATTTACATCCAGGAGTAGTTTGTTTTTCTAGTGACCGGAAAAAAATCTGTCTCTGTAGTACTCAGTGACTTGCAAAATCTCAATGTAAAAGTTTATTTGAAACTTAATACATTTTTTCCTTTCTGAGTTCCAGAACATAGACCTTTGTAGAAACTAGTCTATAGGACACCTCATGTTAACGAGCTCTTGGGCTGATATGGTACCTGTAAGTGATGTGTGCTGCATTACCAGCACGTGATATCTGCTGGATGCATTGAAAACTACGTTGCTTGTTTCACTTCAGCTTCCAGCAGGAAACTGGAGAGATGCCCATCTTTCAAGAGCCCCTGACAGTAAGTTTGTAAAGCATTCACAGCTCTGAAGCCAAAAGTATGCTAAGTCCCTCGGAAATACAGCCTAGAATCAGCGCTGAGCTACTATTATTTCATGTGTTGTGGATGAACAACTCAGTCTTCAGGTTTGCCAGCAAGCCCTAATTTCTCCCACTAATATAGCCAAGTTCTAGATGTGGTTGTATATTAGCAGTGATCTTTTATCTATTTCCATCACTGCTGAAAAACTAAGTAATATCTTCCACCACCCCAAATCCTTCATGTCCAATTTATTTGCATTTATTCATAGAAGATGTCACTTCTGCAGATCTATCACTTTATTCATTGCAAGTCATAGTGAAGTTTGTCTGTTACATTGGTGCCAAATGAGTTTCCTCATTTATGTCCTGGCATTCATAATTGTAAATAGCAATTGTAATGATTTATGGATTGATAGTTCTTGCTATTAACCACTCCAGTTTCACCGTATTTGGAGGCAGAAAATATCTCTCCCACAAGCCTGTGCCATGCATAACTTCCATCCTGATGCCACTATATGGACCCCAAAGTTAGACTAGAAAAAAGTATCCATCAACAGACTGAGCAGGACTAACCAAAAATCACACTAATTCCAGAGGCTCACTCAGCAGCAGCTATATTTCTAGATAAGATCCAGGGTGGTTAATCAGGGCCTTACTGAAAGCGGCGCTAACTTCAATATGTGGGGGGGAAAGTATATTACAACACTGTCATTTTGATGCTGAGAGGGTGACCAAGCTGAAGAACATGAAAAGAAAAAGGAAGAGAAAAGCTGTACTGCCTGAGCGAACTGCTCTGTCCATAGCTTCAGAGCTCTTTTTTCTTCTCAGTCATTCATCTGTCTGCTCTATTTAATCAAGGCTGCAAATTGCATAGTTCAGTCAAGGTTGCTTATTTTTTTTTGAAGCCAACCTAGTACAATCAATGCAATGTTACTGTTACATATTATATATCTTACACATCAAACCAGAATTATTTTCACATCAAATAAACCAGGTCTTTTAGTTCAAGTAATTTACAAATACTTTTTACAACTGAGGCTTCTTCCACCATGAGTTGAAGTTAGATAAATTCCTAACACAATAGGAATAAAAATGCAAGTTTCCCTCAAGGATTCCAGTGAAAGCTCTCTCTTTCTCACAAACTCTGAAAGAAAAGTGGCATCCCACTTTTCATTTGAAGCTCTCCTCTGGTAAAAGGACTTTGTTGAAATAGAACTACAAAGTTCGGGTTTTATCTTACTGATTTTACAGTGAAGTCTGCTAAACATAGTGCTTTCTTACGGATAGCTTCACATACCTATCCTCTCAGACTGGGTTTATTTTTATTTTTCTCTCTCCAGTACTTGGAGTTATTCCTTGTACATGACCAAGACCCCAAAGGTAAGCTTTGAGCAGATGGATGGCTAAAACAGTCCTCAGTAAGAGTTACAGAGATATTTCAGGAGATAAAATGTTGCCAGATTTTTCCAATTTTATCAGTAAACTTGCAAATTATATTATTTCTGTTTACAAAATGAAATCAAAAGTTACCTATAGAATCCAACTAAATTCCTAAGAATTTTTAAAAAATATATACACAGATATATGATAAATTTTTTGCAGCCCATCTCATGTCATCCATTACCAATTTTTTAATTTCCCTCCAGAAAGAATTCCTTCACATGCCAAGCAGGAAAGAGGTGTGTTTATGAAAAAGGATTGTCTCAGTGCAGAATCCTAGCAGAAGCTCAAAGTATGGAATGTTCAAATATGTTCCAGAAATACCACTGACACTTGAGTGAAAAACCCGCTTGTCTTTAAAGGGATTTCTGTTGAGAAAAAAAGCTTTTTTATTTTCCTCTCATTGTTGCTAGGGACATTTAAATAAAGATAGTATATTTTTACTGGAACCATCTTGTACTGCTGTGAAGGAAAAAAATGTTGCCATCTGCATTAAAATATGTCCCTCTGAAAATAGTTTTACATGCAACAAAGATGAGTATAATTTGAATTGAGTACATATGGAGCAAACACCTAAGAAAGATCTTGCCTTGATACAAATATTTTAACAACTGTAGACAAGTATATCTTAGTTAGTTATAGATACACTAACATCAGATTTTAAAAATCTTTTTATGATGTATTTTGATGTATTCATAGCTCTTTTTGCCTTTTTTTTAAATCTCTTTTTTCATTTGCAGCAGCTTAGGTTGAAGGACGAATGCCATCTTTAACCTTGAGATCCCTGTTCTTGCTGGTTTGTGTCATAAGCTTATTATTTCAAAGCAATTCTTTGTATTTAACATCTCACCTCAGCATGCAAAATGGTTATGGATTAGAGTATGTTTACTAGGGGGAAAACGATAGAAGGACTGCGAATTAGAACTGCTGGCTGCCTGCTGGGTCACAGTTCCACTTCCAGCTTCTGGACCAGAAAATTCTCTCTGTGACCCCTCCCTACCCCTCCTACCCCCTACTCCGTTTATGTGCTTATTTCAAAAGTGGGCATTGCTCATCAAAGACTGTTTAGCATGGGATGTTCGATCAAGATTCTCTCAGTCACTGTAAATAGTAAGATACAGTTACAGTATATGCTTAGTGTGTAGTCACTTCTAAAGCATAAATGCAACACAGAACTGTACTATATATTCTGGAGCTTCATCAATATTGCAGATAAGAAACCATCCTCTTGCCTTCCAGTGCAGGCAGCTGTCTGGATCTAGTTCCTAAATTCGTAGATTGGACCATCTGTAATTCAGCTTGCCAATCATTTGGCTACAAAGCCAAGATCTTTTCTGACGTACAGTCTATACTAACCTCTAACTTGTTAACCTTGTCTTGACGAAAATTAGCAGCTACAGTTTCTTTTAAATAAATTGTGAAATTTTTACTGGATAAAGCATTCCTCTATTCCTGTCAAATAGTTGTACAGCACAGCTGTTTTTAACAAATTCTTATTTTTACTCCCTGACTTTTGACTATCATTATGTATATGAGTTTCTACAGCCTGCAAAGCATGTTTTAACAAGAAATATTCATGTCCTTCTACATATGTCATCTTTTCTCCTTATTCAGCAAGAATAGGTGTTACACAAAAGAGAAAACATCTGCTTACTTGTATTATAATTTCTCTTGAACTCATTAGATTAGAAATACAAAGTTGATAACAGAGGTTAATGATGAATGTACAAAGCTGAACCACATTTCTCTGTAAGTATGTTTCAAAGGGAAAACAAATCCTAAGATTCAGTAATTGTAAAAAGCATAAAGGGAAAAATGTGAGGGGTTTTTTTATTAAGCCATCTTTATCGTTTAGGTGAGAAATTCGACATGAGCTGAAAACGTGCTCACAGCTCAGAAAGCCAACCATATCCTGGGCTGCATCCCCAGCATCATGGCCAGCAAGGTGAGGGAGGTGATTCTGCCCCTCTGC
>JAOXNG010000052.1:17575216-17586316 GCA_028566535.1 Scolopax minor | reverse complement strand
AAAAAAAAAGATAAAAACAGGAACAACCTCTTAAATCAGCATTTAAACACTAGAACTAGAAAAGTGAAACCAAGGTTTTACTCTTGAAGTAGAAGCACTGGTAATGTCCAAACCAGGTATTGGTTACTTGGAGCTTTCAAAATTGCCAGGAATTCTATACTTAAAAAAATGTCAAAAATTCAGTATTCTACTTTTAAGTAAGCATACACACAGAGTGATTCCAATTAAAAGGGAAAATGGTTTTGCTTTACACACAGGAAATAAGTGTATGAATCTGAAAATCAAACTCATTAAAAAAAAAAAAAAAATTGGTACATTGGTAGCCCTAGAGTAATAAGAAATTTTTTAACAAAAATAAATTAAGTTAATGAATGGCCTGAAAGGACTGACAAGATTTATTCATTTATTTGGCATCAATGCCCAAAGAGCAGCCAAAAGAGGTAGATGGAAGAAGAGATACATATGTTCTCTTTGACTCTGGTTCCAGCCTATTAACAGCACTGAAAACATGCGCTTCTGCTCACACCTGCTTATCAAAACACTCTCCTTACACATTTGTAGTCCTATGAAAGAGAGAAATCCACAAAGATCTGATTTTACATTAAAAGCCTAATTACACGGACAAAACTACTTTTGGCAAGTACTCTGGGCTTCCAGCACTTAAAGTGCTGAACAAACTGACATCTTCAGAACTCATTAACCCACTCAGAAATACATTACATCCTTCTTCAGTGATAAATAATTTGGTTTGGGTAGTTGAGGGTGGGGTAGGCCTTGGGTTTATGTGTCTTTTGGGGGGAGAGGAAGAGGATTTTTCTGATTGTTTCTCAAAGTATTCTGTTCATTTTCTACTCTATCCACCACACTTCATATTAAATTTTTCTCTGTCCCCCTCTCCAAGTTAAATTTGGTGATGCAGTATCATATAGGTGTATATTATCCAGTTTTCCTATATTCCAATATATATTTAAAAAAAAATCCTATTTTTCTACTGTTAAATGTATGCTTAAGTACAGGTATGGTGTGAGAACACCGATTATTGGCTCCTCTCCACCACCACTTTTCTAGCAACTCTATTACTAAACCCAAACCCACCTCTAGTCCTCTGAAGCTCTATGGTAAACACATCTGTATAGTAAAGAGGAGCAATTCACTGGGACGTTGTATATAGTAACCACATATGTATGTGGTAATTCAACTTGAATTATCTCACAGAGACAAGAATAAGCTCTCCTTCATACATGTATGTGTAATATTGGTTGTTGCTAAAGATGAAACCCTCTGCTTCCCAGGACGAACAGTTTCTGAAGCTTCAGCTGTTGGAAGATTTATGTATTCAATGGAAATTACAGGAAGGATATTTTGGGCTGGAAGCAGAGTGAAACATATCAAGCCCTACATAAGTTATGCCGATAAAGTCATATGGAGGAGCAACATTTTAGTGCCTACTCAAGAGCTATATTTTTCCAAATACAGCAGAAATGTTTCAACATTAACAACCAGACATCTGAAACAAATGGTGTTGGATAAAGCCTCACTTGACTGTAAATATTTGAACTATTTCCAGATAGGGAACACACTCATCTAATCAGTTTAGAAGTACAGATTCCAGTCGCTGCACAATATGTAGGTCCCTCATCAATCTGTGATTTTCGTCTTGTGTTGGACTTTGCCTGGAGTTCAAGATGAATATTTGGAAGGTAAACAGTGCTCAGGAGGAATAAAGGTAATAGTTTGGACAACACCTTCATTTCAGTGCTCAAGATGGAGATCTACTTTAACTGCATTAAAATCCACAGATGGCTCAATTCTCATCCTGTCTTTACAAAAAAATATTAAAGCATACCCAGCACACTGGTTTATCACTGCTTTTTTATTTATATGACATAATAAAATTAAGCTAATAATTTGGTCTTTTTCTTAAGAGAGCACAGCACACCAAGGCAGAATTAAACCAGTGCAATGCCCTGAATATTATGCAAATTAAATGTTTTAACAGGATCTTAAAGATGCTTCTTAAAATGTTCATGTGCCTCAGATGAAAGTTCAGGATATCACAACTGTGATATCACAACTGTGATATCCTGTCCTCTTTTAGCAGGTAAACTGAGATACACAGTACTTCATCTTTTTCACCAGCTATTTTACACAAAGATTTAGCATTTAAATGACTGCTGGTGCCCAGCCTCCAGGCAGCTAGAGCTGAGTACAGCATTAGGGCTGCTCCTGTCAATGCAGTCACCATCACATAAAATAGAGCACACTTTCATCCACGTAAACTGGAATGTTGGCTATTTGCTGTTTCAGAAGAAATCAATACATAAATGTCTAGTTTCCATGAAAAAAATCTAAAGGATTTCAATTATTTGCTGTTAAAAACTGTGCTAGAAAGTGTCCAAACTACAAAGAGAAATTTAACTATTAGATTAATATATGACACCCAAATCCATAATATACACCTATATGAGATAGTCTAGCAGCACTTCATCAGCCAAAGAATATGCATGTTTGAAATTGCTAAAGCAGGCAGAATGTAATGCCTGATGAGAGCTGACAGGCAAGGGATTAACAAGAATAGAGACAAGTAATTCCACCGTAGGTTTTACCTGCAACTGACACAGGTAGAAGTATTTAATGAATTATTCCAAAGAGATGAGGAGAGTGACAGAGTCCTCCACCTGTCTCACATCAGCTCAGGCACTGTTTGATAACTCTTGGCACCTGGTAGCATCCTGGATAAATCCTAGGTGGGATTGCTGTACTCCTCACATAAACGTAGGACTTAACTTTTAAGCAGGTGAAATAATGCAAACTGACTTTACAGTCCCTCACGGTGGGATCTTGATGTTTAATGTGGATGTAAATCCATATACTAACAAAACTTTGTATTACATTGTTCCACTTCTTTCTGAGGACAATGGAGAAACAAGCAACTTGTTAGAGAATATCTAAAAACCCCCTTACAAGGAGTCCAAGTACTCTGACTTGCTGGTATTATGCTTTCCTTGGAGGATCCCCCTCTCATTCCCTTGGCTATCTTTGTGCATTACTGAATATTCATTTTGTGATTCATGGGACTATACAGATTTTAGTTTGCCTCTGGATCAGAAATAAAATTCCTGAATAGAGCTTTGTAGCTTGGAGTGTTTAGTTTTCCTGTAACATCATTACTGAGCAAGCTACCCACATCCTAGGACATCAATTCCAGATACCCTGCCAAAGATCAGATGAGATCCAAAGGACTGCATTCATTAGCTGCCAAAAAAATGCTGGGGGGAAGGGATAGAAAATTGCCTACATCTGTGGCAGAGGAAAAAAGAAATACAATGTAGTTAAATATGAAAATACAAGCAAATATTTACACAAGTTAAAAATGAGCATGGCAAACCAAATTTTATTTTCAGAACACAAATAACCTTGCTGAATATTAAAGACAACAGATTTTTGAACGAAGTCTTACAAAAGCACTACAGAAATATTGTCACTCGACACTTTTGTAAGATTTTCATTTGCTTACTTTTGTACTGTGTTCTTATAGTAGAATTAGTCGCTTTTCTTGATTGTTCCATGATAGTGCCTGAATATTCTGTATTCTCTACAGATGGAGCTGTATATTAACAGTTGGTTTTGTACAAACAGCTCAGTCAATGTAACACAAGGATTAATCACCATATGCTTGATTTCCCATAAATGCTGGGGAGAAAACCAGGGGCTTGCAAGAAGCCCCCTTTCAGCCCTTACAGGACCTGTGTGTTTTTCAATCTCTTAAGATATTTGAGCCTTGAAAAGCAAAGAAAAAATATAATCTTTTTACTGGCCTGCATCCACCTAAGTATCCTGGAAGCAGTATGGCAGGAGCTGGAGCATTAACCTGCTTCCTGGCCTTGATTTTACTTATGTTCATTGTGCACGGTATGAACACACCCTCCCCTCTTCAAAGCACACTTATTCTAAAGATGCTTTATTTTACAGCTTCCTGCTCAAAGGAAGCACTTGATGGCTGTGTGCACATCTATACTGCTCCTCCAGCAGCTGTTCAATCCATACTGCTAACTCAACAGCAGAGATGGATCTATGTTGTTAGCACTTCAGAAGGAATTGTGATTACAGCAACAGCTATACATTAAAGCAACATTCATTAAGACCTTTATCTGACTGAAGTGTAAATTATTTAAAAACACACAAATGTTATGTACCCTCCATCTCCCTTCGTAAGGTTAATCTGGGTCATGTAACCTCATCAATAATGCAATTCCTGGAATTGGAAACAGAAGGACAACAATGCCAATAAACGCAAAGCAAAGAAATCCATTCCATTTTCTATACTTTGTCTATACTAACAGCTGGCACAGTTAACTGATAAAATATTCTGTTGAACTAATGTTTGTGATTTTAAATAAACATATAAAGTTTGAAGGCAAGATTCAGTAAAAGGCCAGTCTTATTCTTTAGACCACACTTATGATGTGAATTTTTCTCTTAAGTTATTTTAACTTTATATAAACTTCTCAACAGTGGCTTTGAAAGCCATTTGTAATAGTGAGAGGGGTAGAAAAATACAGAAGCTTTATTTTAAGTTGCTAGTTAATAATTCATAGAGTAGGTCCACTGGCACTTTAAATAACAAAACTAGTTTCAAAGAGAACATAGACACAGAAATCATATAAGTTTGTTTCCCTAATGGTCTTTGTGTAAGTTAAATAATTGTTTAACATTATGTTTGCAAAATATCAGTAAATTTATTTTAATTACAAGATAACTTATTATTTTTTTTTATTAAATACTAAAACTTCAAAACATATAAATGCATAACAGATGCATTATATTAGAAGCAAGAGGGATCTTTCTCTGTTAATAGAAGGATTTAGAAGTCACAGGAAGCTGTGCACCCCAGGAACAGAAACAGGTGTAGTTCCATGGCTCCCGTTACTCCTTGCGAGCCCTTTCGGAGCCCCGTGTTGAGAACAGCCCACCTCCTCTCCTACAGACCTCACCTCTGACCAGGCAAGCAAGTCCAAAGGCACAGGGATTTCTTTCCACATGAGTCATAATCCTACACACCAGTAAGGGTAACTCCAGTGTAGGACTGCATACTGATACAGCAGCGCCATAAGCATCACAGACTTACTTCAAAGCTCATTCCAAGAAACTGGAATACAATGACAGGAAAGAAAAAAAAAAAATGAGAGAGATCTTTCTGCTGCTGCATCCATGAGCTAAAATAAAATGGGACTCTGTGTATGAGGTTCTCAGAAGGCAGCCAGTACTGCCCAAATGTAGGGTAGCTTGGACTACATTTCAAAAGAAACTGCAGAG
The DNA here is from genome assembly GCA_028566535.1 of Scolopax minor. Lineage (NCBI taxonomy): Eukaryota > Metazoa > Chordata > Aves > Charadriiformes > Scolopacidae > Scolopax > Scolopax minor. The sequence continues at coordinate 17,581,000 of JAOXNG010000052.1, read as the reverse complement.
CAGAGCATCCATCCAAATGACCCCTCATAGTTGTATTTCCTCCTGCTTTTCTGCACACCTTGTTACTTCACTTTGGTCTATGAGCTCAATAAATTTCCTGCTTCAGAAAAAGGATGTAGCAGGGAGCCCTGCTAGCCACAAAAGTCTACATAATTAAGCTCTAGATTCCTATTTTACAAATCATCTTTGACAATCCTTAATAGCTACTTAGCAGAATAACAGCATAAATATTACTTTTATAAATAGCAACAATCTATTTAATACATTGTTCTTTATTAAGGCATTGAACATAATTATGGAGGAAATAAGATTTCCTTAGTTTGAAGCTCAGTTTGGACTCGGAAAAGCAAATGCATGAAGCACTGTCCAAAGCACACACTGAATGGTAGAACTGCATCAAAACCAGAAGAAAAAAAAAAAATCAGCGAAGGAAGTAATTTCCTAGTAGGTTGTAAAGCCTTGTCAGGGTTAGTGGGACACCAGGGGATGCAAAGATGTGGGATGACACTGGCAGGCAGAGAAGTTCGCATTGAAACATCTTGTTTCCTCAAGGCCTTCAAGGGGTCTGCACGCCCTCACCTCAGCACGAGCCCGCTGGCTGCCCCGCAGACGAGCGGCCAGGGGCAGGCAGTGACCTCTCCATTACAGCTACTGAGCCCCTGTTCTGGTGCCCAGCTCACCTCGGCAGTGGGAACCACTTTGTACCATCCCCTCGGGCACGCACGGAGTGGTGCACACCGTCATCCTCCCAGGATGCCCTCTGCTCACCTCCTGCCACCTCTCGTTTAGCATTTGGTGAAGACACTCTTTTACAAGGCCGGCCATTTGCTCAAGGCCTGAGGGCAATTTAGTTTTAGACATTAGTAACAGAAAAAGCCTCCGTGCTGAACTTTTCTACCTTAGGATCTATAGGCCAATTTAACTAAGAGAACAATGATTTTCTTTTTTTTCCTCCTAGGAATTTCACCTCTGTGAAATAGCTACATAAAGAAAAACAGTCTCAGAGGGAGAAAACCTCAAATCTATCTATAAAAATACTCTGCAGAGAGCCCTGAAAAATTTACATACACATGTACAGATTCACTTCTAAGTGAGCAAAATAACTCAATCCACAAAGCGTGGTGAATATGTGCTTATTTGTGTGATATTCATTGCTCTCTAACACCTTACTCTGAAAAAATTGAAACTTGTATTAATTAAGAAAAGTTCATTAGTTCAACAGATTCATTAACCTTTTTTGGGAAATGTACACTGAGCACCAAATTAATCAGCATCCTAAAAATCAAGTCACAATTTATCTCCCTGTGTATTGTTTTTTAAAAATATTTTTCAATATAGATGTGTATAAAACCAGCAGACGTCAGTTTGGGAATACTTATGTCTTACTAGAATTCCCTAATGGTCAGCTCTCACATATCACCTTATTTAAACAAAAGACCAATTTAGGAAACCACCTGGGATTTCAAATCTGTTTTCAGACATTATTAATTTGGAAGTCTTAGGCTATGCCCTCCTCTGACTCCAGCAGTGCCCGCTGAAGAAGCTGTCTTTCCACCAAATTAGCCCAATCCCCACTGATGAACCCCCTCCAGATCTGTGTGTTTCTTAATCACTTTCAACCAAATGAGCTCATTTATTCTAAGCTCAGTTTTTACCTATCAGGACTTTAGCAAACAACTTCATCTTACTTGGGAGGGCACACCTGAGGCTGTGATGATGTCAGGCACATTTTGATGCAGTTCTTCTTGGCTGTAGATAGTTCCAACAAAGCTTGTCAAGGCAGTCAAGCGCGGTGATTACTGAGGTTGCCCACCACTCCCTAGGGGATCTTATTTCTATTTTTTAATAAACACTTCACCAGATGTTAATAGTTCCGATTGATCTTTTTTATGGACACTTCAATTTTGTCCATTACTGAAAAAAAAATGTGAAAAGTAGATTACTTTGATTGTATTAAAATCTTGTAGTGATATTTTATTTGAAATTTTCTCCCAGTTCCATAATTAAGGACATGGACCTTGTACCAGTGATTTGCTGTTTGTCATATATGTGAAAAGCTGACTGTATGGTAAAACCCTTTGTTCTTCATAAAAATAAGGGCAACAGCCTGTGGACCTAAGCAAGACAAGCCTAATTTAGGACTGATGAAATCCTTTCAGTAGCAACGTTGACACAGATCTGCCAGGTGTCCTTGCAGCAAAGGCCAAACACATCATCATTTTATCACCACACTTGTTTCAGAACCCCTCTCATTACAACTCCTAGTCACTAATTTTTGGCACAGTTAAACTGAAAATTAACATCAGTGTAGTTCCCTTTATCACTGTGTGTTACATTTTAACACAAGAATATTTCAAAGTGATGTTGCCAGCTGCATGTAGTTTCCAAACAGCAGGAAATACATTACTGGTGAAAAAATAAAGTCAGATTGAAAAACACTCACAAGGTAAGTATCAAAGAGTTAGCACTTTAAAATACTTGCTTCACAGAAATCAGGTAATTATACCCAAAAACCCCACCAAAACAAAAAGAATTATCTCAGAAAAAAAAAAAAAATCACATCTTCAATCACATGTAACTACCATTTAAAAATTTTCTGTTTCAAATTAATTTCATTCTGAATAGCTTCTCTAACACTACCAAGATCCCATATTTAGAAGAAAAACCAACTAATTTTCAAAGAGGTAATTACAACTGACTGATCAGCCAATTGTGTTATTTTTTTAACTATTGATAGGTAGAGATGTAAGTAGCCAATACTTTAGGATGCTTTTTCTGTTTTCTTTTTACACATAGTTTATAAATATATGTAAATTGGCAACATCACATCTTTCTTACTCTGTTAGGACTAGACTGGGACAGTCAGATGTTCAGATGTGAGTTCATTAGCACACAAGACATCATTCCGTACTTGACCTAGTACATATACCTCCTTAGTACAAGCCACATTTGCATTGCTTTCCTATACCTTATTTTCACATTTTTTACACAGTGCTAAGCATGGTGCATTTTCTAGTGCCGCTTGGGTTCCATTATTCACCACAGGTCCAAAACACTAAGATGATAATGATAGCATGGAGCAGGGAAGGAAAATTCTTGTTAAAAAAATCTGCCATCTTGCCTTTTAAACATTCTTACAGACTAATTTAACTAGCTCTTTAGAATTCAGAGTCTAGGAAATGTCCACTTAATATTCAGAATCTATCATACCTGCAAGAAAGAGCATTCCACTCTGAAGTTAATCCAAGCTGTCATTTATCCATTACTGTTTACTAACTTTTTTCAGCATATCACTAATCCTAACTGTCTGGCAAAACACTGCTAGATGCATTGGTTTAATTCCATAATCTCATCTATTCCATTAAATACTAGAAACTAATAAGCAATGGTAAGGCTACTGAAGAGTGCTAGAAATAATTTTCTTTCTACTTCTGTTAGTCAAGAAGAAATTTGGTGCTGCAAATTTCATATAAATACATATTGTATATTCCCATCTAAAAGCTGGAAACTTAATGGAGATGCTATCTAGAACCTTCAACTATCAATTCGTACTTCACTCTACCTCTAATAAATTCTGATAAAATAAAAAAAAAAAAATGCATGTTAGTTTAAACTTTTGGGGGAATAGTTTACTATTCCCCCAAATATACGGATTATATATGGATTATTGGCTTTTAATCATAAGGTTTGTCCTTATGCCTGTCAAATTTCACATAATGTTAAATTTAACAGTTGTACCAATTTAGAGCATAACCAGAGGCAGCTATCTACCAAAGAAACCCCTCAGAGGTAAAACACAATGTCCAAACCGCACACACAGAAATTCAGGGGTGGTTAAGAGAAACTAGATGCAGTGCAGCTTCACAAGGATACGAAGAAGAGCAGGAGCTGAAGTGCAGCCATAAAAATTCCCATCTCTGCAGGCTGGAAATCCAAGGACCTACACGACTCTTTATTGTTACAAATCATGAAATTGTTCATCTATTCAGATGACCTTCCTAAGACTATGAGTGACCCCACGTTGGAGGTCACTAATGTGAGCAAGTCTTGCTGCCAACTGAGCATAAATCTCACATCTCACATCTCCCTCCTCCTGCCCCTTAGGAGTCCATAGAGCAATCTGCATGAACTTCATTCTGTTTTCCTCTGGGAAGTCATACTTTATTCTGTGCGCTCCCTTTTAATAGAAATATTGGATAACACATCCCAAGAGAATCTTGAAAACTTGCAGTTAAATGGAAAGATACACTTGACCATAGATCTCAGACTGATGGAGATATAATTAATATTTTATTTATATTACTTGCATGAAGTATGAGGTAACATAAGAAGTGCCTTTCAAACTTTTCCTTCAATTTAAAAAAAAAAAAACACCACAAACCACAACAAAAACCTTGAGACTTTCTTAGCTCAAGAGAAAAATCCTAGCAAGTTCTGAATTTCCATATAAGCAATAAAACACTTCTAGCAAAAAGAAGTTCTTCTCAGATCCTCAAAGGTGTTTAGGTATTTACCTCTCTGCTGAAATATTTTAAAATTAGGAGTCACACAAGTCTGAAAACATGTCTGAATTTATGAATTCTTACCAATTTAAATGAGGCCTGCACACATTTTTACAAAGCGAGACAAAAAGCTTAAATTTTAACTAATGCAAATGGACTAAGCATAGAACTATAAAACACATTTCAGGTGGATTGCTAGATACAACCATTTCCATGCAAATTTTAATTAGCAGCCAACATCTAGGAGTGCTTTGGTGAGATTATGTATTAGTGCTGTTATAGACCTAAAGCTGATTTCATTGAGGTCATGATCCAAGGCAGAATTGCACCACATAACAGTAAGCTGGTATAAGGACAGAGTATTAAATCAATACGGTGTGTCACTTTTGCTAATAAATGACAAGTGTGCCATCAGACCATCTGGTGGGAGCAAAGCATGATGAGTTGCAGTGTTCATGCTGATTGACATCCTGATTTGAACATCTAGTCAGAATTAGCTCACCTTCTTGGCTTCAGTAACTACTTCACTTGTAATACATATTTACAACACCGTTCACAGGGCTGGTGGGTAAGAGAAAAGTTCATCCTCATCCTCCCACAATCCCTCACACTTTGCCTAATCGAGTCTCCAGTGAATGGAAAAGGTAAGTGCAGCTTCATTTGTGACTGATTACATTAAGCTAATAATTTTATAAAATTGAGTTAATGGTTTGATATACTTCAGACAGTTTCTACAGTAAAGAATTAAACTATCACATAAACGGTAAGTCATTTTTAAACCACAGAAGTGCAGGTTTTAATAAGTTTTGTGAGAGAATAGAACTGAAACCTGAACGAGAGGAGCTACATCCCAGATGGGTTTTATGCTGTGAGAGAAAAACCAAAATCCTTGGGACTTTCTTAAAGTCCCACCAATTCATACCAGAAATTTTTGTCAACCATTTGCCTTTGTACAAGGTTGAGTCACACAATCCTCTACTCATGGCATTTAGGATTATAGTCTGCTTTGGGCCACACACCAGGATCTTTTGCACTGTACATTGGGCACTTATGTTCCCGACATACGCTATTTATTATTCTCATCATAACACTTTGCATTTAACTTTTCACCTAAGGATGCCATATGACTTAAAAATACCAACTGGTATTGCACTACACATTAAAAAAAATACTAATGAGATTATTAATAAGATACTACACTTAAAAGGCAATGCCACTCTTGTTACATGGTAAGTAAAATACCCTGTAGAGTGGAACAGGCTAAATAAAATAAAAAGAAAGG
>JAOXNG010000052.1:17524368-17546347 GCA_028566535.1 Scolopax minor | reverse complement strand
AGGGAATACAAGTCAGGTACAAAATTCATACAAAATAATGGTAATGTATCGCGACTGCATACATCTGGGATAGACTGTAGGTCTGGTATTTTTGCAGCTAAGTAATTTATTTTTATAGAGTTGATTTTCAAAGTGTGGGGGTACACACCTTCATTTGTGTGTACAGATTAAAAACTTAGGCAAAAATGTGAAATGATTTTCCAACAGGGTAAGGTTCAGTGGCAGAATTTCAGGGAGAACTTGACTCTGGTTTCTCTGCTGTTTCCTCCCCAGGCTGTACTATGTTCAATAGACAACCTGAAAAAGGTACAGACTGAAGTGGAGCTAAGTATTTCTTTTCGTTCACCTATTTATGGAAAACTTTGTTGAAGTCTGCATTGTTTGAGCAGGGGAGCTGTGTTTTCAGAAAGCCCTTGCTTTTCTTCAGAGCTGGAGCCAGAAGCCTGAGCAGCTAACAGCTTCTTCTCTCTTTGACTTTTCACTGCCTTGGAATATTTCAAAAATCAACTATCCCAAATCAAAAGAAGTAAGAGATTAAAGTAGTCTTTATAGAATTAGACTTGCTGACCCCTCATACTTCCTGTATTTGTTTTTGTTTTAATATTACCAAAGCAGCCTGCAAATACTTGTTAATATCGGTAATGGCTCTGCTTCAATAATAAATACATAACATTTTTGAGCACTGGGACAGAGAATTGAATAGGATCTTGACTCCTTTTATTTTTTTCCATATGAATTTTCCAGGAAAGGAACTACACATTGCTCAAAAATACCAATAAGCCTCTTATATTATCTTTTTCCCTAAATTTTTTCTGTCATAAAATGGGAACAATGACATTCACAAAAAAATTCCTCTGCTGAAATACACTATTTAAGTAGTGCCATGATTTTCCTCCTACTGAAATACAACATCTTGAATGCACTATCCTTTGGATAAGGCCTTTGACAATATGTAATATAAATAGCATCTTATCCAGGTCTCACATCAGAGTGATCCGAACACCAATGGAGACTGCAAGGATTGACAGAAAGACGTAGATACACCATTGGATTTTCTGTCATATGCAGTAAAATAGGGTCATTTAAAAGGAAACTTTTTTAAAAAAAATACAGGATTTGTGGGCAACTTCATTTTGCATGGAGCATTCACAGGGCTTTTTTCAAAAAACCCACCTTATTAAATGGCAATTTTGTTTTGGCAGGTTGGATTGCCTGTAATAATAGATTACAGGCAATCATTTTTACCATTCTTGTTATGTTATATTTTGGGGTAGCAAAAGAACATGATTCAGTCTTGAAATAGAACAATAAGTGCATTTCAAAGGAAAAGAGAAATAACTACAGATTTAGTGAATGCTAAACAGAGTTAAAATGAATGCATCTGGAAAGGGAAGGTTGTGCTTTTCAGATGTTCAAAAGCAAATGTATTCTACCTTATAATCTTTCTTTAAATGTAATAATCAAGCATCAATGGGACCCAAACACATAATGAAAGTTTTTAAACATATCAATTGTGGTACCAAGATACCATAATAATTCCATATGGGACAACCTGACAGGAACTGACATTAAAAGTCACACTAGCTCTTGAGAAATAGCTTTCCTTGAAATTTCACATCAGGTTTTTAATACAACATTTTTCCAGTCAGTTCTGTTTTAGAGCCAAGAGAAAAAGGAAAAAGCAAGTGTATAACTACAGGAAGAAAAGAGACACAAAATGAGACAGTGCTCAAAACATCTGAGTAACACTTGAAACCCGAGCTCTAGATCTTAGATCTTAACGAAGACAGCATTAAGAGAGGTGTTACAGGGTCTCTTATAGACTAACATTTGGTCTTCCTCATTTACTTCCTATTGTTTCCAGTACCCAGCACCCAAAGAGACCCTTTCACCCTTCCAAATGTAAGCATCAGAAAAGGAGCGACAAAATGCAGCAAGAGTGAAGATAAAGCAGATTCCAGGGCAACTACTAGTCTGTCAGGAGCCTGCACCCTGGAGCAGATGGAAGAAAAAAAAAGAGTGCAAGTAGGAACCGCTTTCAGCCCTTCCAGTCGTTCCACACAGGGTACATCTTTCTAGCTCTCATTCTGTTTTGACAAAGCTGTTCTAAACTAGAACACTAAAGGGATTGACTTCTAGAAATTAAAGACCCGAACACACAGCAGAGATCTGGTTTGCCCCAGAGAACCTGAAGTGCACTTGCATCGCCACTTTTCAGTGTGGAAAACAATGACAGAAAACATCCTATATGTGAGCTGTGACTATAGGTGAGATAGCTCACCATGAACTGGCACTCGTACCACTAACTTGCAGCACATCTGCAGCTTCCAGCTCAGCAAATGGCAAGACTCAAAACAGGCAAAACTCAATACCTGTTCTGAACTACCTGCTGCTAAAGCAACTATGCTTCCAGTATACAATCTCCCCACTTAGCACTCACTGAGCTATACACACATCTGAATGGATCACATAAGGAGTGCTTATTCACAAGTTCTTTTTTCTCTTGTTTTTTATAGAGGAAGAATGTGGCAACAATAGACAATCCTCTCAGGAGCTTCTTCCTTCCAGAACAGATAAAGAAGCTCAAACTAAAACCAGGAAGTTTTTGAAAGCCTTTATTCCCCCATTTTGCTTGGAGCATCTTTCTACAGCCTTCTGCAGCTTCTACAATTCCACTAAAGAAACAATAGAATGTGCCCACAGTCTTTTGTTTATGTTCTCTCTACTTCCTCAATTTGACATTTAAGTTTCACACATAGAAGAAAATTGTACTCATAATGAGATAAAGATGGAATGATTTCAACCTGGATATTACATTATGGTTTCAGCCGTGCCATTAAAGCTCCCTCAGCTCTTGTACACGCACAGATTACAATTTCTCTAGCAGTCAGGCTTGACTTTGAGAATAAATTAGGTTCTTTTCATGTTTGATGAACCACCTGTCACTTCTGTTACAGCTAACTACCGTTCCACAAGCACGAGGTGTACCCACGCAACTGATTCCGATCCTAGCATTCATCCAAAACCCTCTGAGATCCTCCCCTCCACTGGAGTTGGGGAACCCTCATTTTCTCTCCATCATCACCTAACAACCCACATCACTGCCCTGGTGCACGCACTGGGGAAGGCAAAAAAGCCCAGGAAATCCATAAGGTCCTGCTGGCTCTAAAAGTTTCCTGTCTCTCACTAATCCCTTTGCTCAGTGGGAAATGCACTACTCCTGTCAACTGTTCCCCAAGGTCAGGCAATCCTGCCTATCCACAGAAAGTCCAATTTTCAGGTCTTTTTAGTCAGATAGTATGAAATAAGTTTTAGTTTGCTGAGTCACCATACAGCCAGTCACATCAGTCTTCCACCTGACCACCTAGAAATTACCCTGATCAATTACGTTAGCAATCAATAAAGTCTAGCAAAATGGCCAGGTAGTAAAAAGATTATGCACAATATATTTTGCTGATATTTGGAATTTTCTGTCTAGTTGTAACAGCAAAAGAAAGCTTTAATATTTAATCAAAGTAGTTATTAAATCTTTTTTAGGGAAAAATGAAATTAATCACGAATATTTCTTGTTGTTTATTAGGAACAGTAAGTTAACAAACACATAATTACTTATGACAACTTGGCAGGTAATATCCAGGCATCCAAAATCTGCCAGAGAAAATAAATGGAAAAAATAGATTTTAAAGATTATGAAAGTTTTTAAGTCAGATTTCATTTTTATATTTAAGATGCCACACTGGTGGTTTCCACTCTGAAATGAGGGGGGAAATCTGTTCAGTTTTAACTATCTTGGGTGCAGGTATTACAACAACAGCTCATGCTCAGGAGATCATCCTTCTGACGGCATCCACCCCTACGCTACTTGGATCCCAGCGTCAGTACAGGTTAGGCTGATCCATAACAAGAGATTGCTAATTTACTCATCCTGTTTTCTCCAGCAAACTCAGCTTATTCTCTCTCTGCCCTCAGGTACCAGTCCAGGATCCTGCCCTGCAGGTCAGGAAGGGGGAAGGCAAGTGCCTGAAAAGAGGAATGCTCGTTCCCAGCGATCCTGGCTGACAGCCACCTGCTGAGCTCTCCTTTTGCCTCTCCCTCTCCACAGTGTATCACCCTAGAAGCAGCACCCAGGGAAACTGCCACGTCCAGCCATAGAGGAGAAGAGCCCCCTGCCCGGCAGGCAGCTGCCCGCTCTCTGCCCCTGCCCAGCCCAGCCGGAGCTGCATCCCTCAGCTTCCTACTGCCAGGACTCCCGAGTGGCCAGGCAGTCACCTCTAATACAAAACACATACTCTCAAATGGTGACAACATCCTTCCCTTTTTGCTGAAAAGAAGGTGTGAAATTATATTCAATTGGCTGGCCTCAGCTTCATGAGCTAGGATTTTAGAATAATCAAAAAATTCTACTAACTTGACCCATGGATATAACTAAATTTTCGGTGACTACTACTTTTCCAGATGGCAAAGGGAATATGTTCTGGCCCTCAAGCCTTTTATTTCAACACTAACTACTGGATCTGTTCAGCTTGCTGTCATCCCACTCCCCTATTGACAGAATTTTTTTGCTTTTCTTCAAGGCAAATCTGGCTTTATTAGAGTTAAAAAGAAAAGAAAAAGTTACAATATGACAATTTTGGTTTATGTATTTTGATTTCTGGAAAAGCCCTAAAATTATCTAGATGGAAACTACCACCAATAATTCTAATGGTTATTGATTGCTATGAGAAGCAAAAGCAGACTGAAATTCAAAGATAATATGATGCATTTTTCTCTGGTGCCTCACAAAATTGCTACAGCAGCATTAAGATTGTCTGACTCAAAGTGTTCCACTCCTGCACTTCACAGCAAAGAAAAAAAAAGTGCTTTATGAAATTGTCTTTCAAGCTGAAATCCTCTATGGCTTGAAGTGAGATTTAGGAAACAAACAGCAAAAGACATTTTGTAAGTAGTGTATTAGCTATGTTACATTATCGAAGGCTGGTTGGGATTGCACGTGTTTATCGGGGCAGCTTTGGTCTTTACATTTTAAGTACGTGGCCAAAAGTTACATTTTTAGACAGGAACTACAGACTTTATGATTTTTCTGTCCTATATTATAATCAGTTAATCATGTATACTAATTTCACTGTCCAGGTAGAACATCTTTATTACCACAGTGAGTCAGAGAGCACTGTAAGCCTGAGAAGGAGATTATCTCCACTGACAATGCCTTCTTCTTGCCTCTAAATTAATTTCAGGTAATGGGATTCCTGTAGTCCTCCTTTAGCCTCTTAAGACCCTTCACGTGAAAGGTGAACAGAAGCATTAATGTAAGTGAAGAAAGAATAATTTTATGTAACAGATTGCTAAAGCAAATTATTTTGTTCCATGTTTCCAAGCTTTATATAAATATGAAAATGAACCTGTATGACACAGGTGTATATGTGAAAGCCATAGGACAGCTGAAATCCATGTTAGTAATGATTTATATGGGAGGGGTTTGCTTTGTGTTTGAGAAACACATTAGGTCTGCCCCTTGTCAAAGAACAAAAAGACAATTTAGAACTCACAGATAAAACCCCCTTTGTGAAGGTTGTGCAAGGAACCCATAGTCTACAGCCCTGATACATGATTTAGGAGTGACAGGAACAATTGGGTTCCCCCATCACACAGCAACCTGGAATCTCCACTGACACAGCGTCTGCGCTGTTTTGGCTGTAACAACTGTGGCTCCCTTTTGGAAAGTATCAAAATGCCTTGTGATGTTGCTATACGTCTTCCTGGTGATTCCCTGGCCTCAAAAGCCACAATTTAACCCAGCAAGTCTCTAATGGTTCTGCCAACAAGCGGCTTTTATCTTGCAATTACCTCTTCAAAGATACAATAAATCACCTAGTGCATATACAGCCAGACAGCAATTATAAGGACATGATTTCCAGAGGTGCTGCACACCCGCAGCTTCCATCATTTACAGCTGTTAGACTATTCCTGTAGAAAAATCAGCCCTTTGCTGACTTATTTCCTTCTTTTGTTCCAACTTATCTTTGAGTAAAGCCGGCAGGAGGCAGGGGAATGGAAGATAAAGGCAGGGTGTGGGGTGGGGATTGAATGACTACAGCGTACTAGGAAAGCTCAGAGGTTTAACAAAGCCTGACATGAGATTTGCCAGATGGTTCTGTACCGGATTGTAAAACTTTAAACTAATCTTCATTTAAGAGTTTTAAGGGCTGTATCCCTCTTATAAAGCCTCTTGCTCTTTTGCCTGGTTGATTCTGGTAAATTATAGATCAGACGTTAGAAAACTGCTTCCATGAACAGCAGCTCCTTAAATCTCAGCTAAACTGAGCAAGAAGATTACATGTTATTATGATGTAGCACAGCAGGATTTTTGTACAGCAAACATAATGATGTAGAGAAGGATAAAACTATCATTCTGTGCAAGGAGGTCATCCACAGAAGAACAATGCTTTTAATACAGCTAGCAAATCCACAGATACACAGTGAATCTTCACATGGCAAATACTTTTTCTTAGTGGTTCTGTAAAGAAACTGAACCATAAGCAGACCCCAAATCTGTATTTCGGGATGCAATGATCACATATCATTGTAGGAAAGGAAATGTCTTTTGGAAGAAATGACATTACTAGAAAAAGTATCTATTCCAAGGGCAATTTTAGGGCAAATGCATGTATTGGTTTTATGCAAGGAGAAAGCATTTCCTCTGAATCCTCAGTGAAATGTCATATATGTATATGCTATTAAAAATTAAAATGTCCACTAAGTTTACAAGCACATCTATCTATATACTTTAAATTGTAAATCAAATGCAGTTCACGTGGAAAAGCACAAAGCCAGTACACTAAGCAGTAGAAATTATTTCCACCTGCTGTCACTATTTGTAATCTTACACAGTATCTTCACATTTAAAATTACAGTAGATGGAATTTATAGATTTCAGACACTACAAGATGTCAACGTTGAAGTGAGAACAATGGAGAATAAAACCAAGCACTTGGCAACTAGCAATAGCAAAATTTCACAAATCAAGAGACTGAGACCACCAAGTTCTGAGACTTGATACATTTATTTGGTACAAAAATTGTGGCCTAACAACCTTTTGAACAAGGGATACAAACATTCAAGTCTGTTCAGCGTTAAGTAAAAACCCTACTGAATTTGCTCTAATTCTGTACATGATTTTGAACACGATGTAGTCATGTCAAACGACCTCCCCTTCTCTCTCTTTTTAATTGAAACATTATTTCATGCACATGAAAGCTTTTGACTTAAAAGCAACCAGGTGTGATATTCACAGCTCTGGTCTTTTCAAAATGTCATGCACAGGAATTATACGGATTTATCCTAAAGCTCTCTGTAAGAACATCAGCAGTTTGGAATGCCGAAGAAAATGCCTATCTAGGAGAATGTGCTTCTCTCTAGGGTTTCTTGTTCAACTCATTTCATTGTGTTTCACTTGTTTTATCTTACACATCAATGCTAACATACTTAAAACACGTTTCCTGAATTTCAGAAATGATAAAAATTTCTTAATCAATGCACAGCTAAGTTCTTTCTAAGAACAGATGTGTTCCAGCGAATTCAGATCCTAAAGCAGCACAACTACTTTATATTTTGATAAACACAGAACTTTTGTTAGTTTGTATATGTAGAAATCTTAGTGGTAATAGCTGATAAAATATGCTCACACTGCATGTTCTGACTTGAAAGTATTTACATATATAAAACTAATGTGACATTATATGCTAAGGTGTTCTTACATCAAGTGAAAAGGGAAAAAAAACTCAACGTAATATCAAACAGCTTGTTTTAGTTGCCTGAGCTCTACTTAGCTTTTAAAGAATGAATATAAATGTACACAAATCCGTTTTGTGACTCAGACATAAAGCATCATGTTAAAAATGTCGTACATGGTAGCAAAACTACAAATTTTTATATTCCTGCATATTTTCTCCAGAGTTGTTAAAATTCACATTTCTTGTTACATCCCTTCATAAATCTAGTTTCTCTCTCTTCAGGTTATTCAAGAAAAATAGCATAGCCTCTGCCAGTACCCACCTTACCCAAATGTGGGATTTTTTCTAGAGCTTGTCATCTTTCTCTATGGTGTGACTAAGTTATACTTTATAGAAACTCAGCTTCTTATAACCAACATTTGCAATTTAAATTGCTCTCTCTCTCTGAACATTAAGTCTGAATTGGATAAAGGTGTTAAAAGCTAAGGCTTCCCAATAGTTTTTTTTTTTTTTTACTTTAATAATCAAGCAAACTAAAATTACATTATCAGAGCTGGCCAGGAGAAGCCAGACCTTGCTGGTGCAGAAAGACCTGAATGGGAATCTCACATGCTGATTACAGCCAGGAGAGAATGGCTGACAAACCTCTATACTTCAAGCTTTGAAGTATGGCAGAACTAAGGAAAATGTGCCACCTTAAATTAGATTTTTCCGGAAAGTTGATAAATAGGCTTACTCATAAAGAGCAGCAAGACTAATCTGCAATTCTCCTGACATTAGAGACAACATGATCTATAGAAGCCGTGTTGGATCATGAGCTGTTTTCATTTGATGTCATCCTATTTATATTCCTTATCCCCAGTAGTGACTATTTGTCTTATAAAGTAAGTTTGATTTTTCTAGTGCAGATTGTAGTTCTTAGTAGATGAAGTAAAATAAAAAGGTCGGATTGTTCTTCAGGTGGCAAAAGTATGTCCAAAACAGGCACTGGTACCATAAATAGTTTTTCAGAAGATGAAGTATATTTGGAAATAACTTTTTTTCTTTCTTGTCAAGGAAATTATCTTAGTAAATTATTCAGCATGCACCCTAACCTACGGCACAGAATTCAGACTGAATGCAAACAGTGTAACTTGTCAAACAGGGAGTGATGAGCAAAAGCATATAGGAGTCACCAAGGGTAAGTATAGGTAAGAGTAGCTCCACCTGCTCTAAGGTAGCTCAAAGCAAGGGACAGCCATTGCCACACTTAAGGCAAGACTGTTTGTGGGCTATATCAACATAACTTGTGAAAAATATGGCACAAGTAATCCCATTCTCCTGTCATTTGTTACTTTATACATGGCCGTGATAGACTCTGAACCTCAATGAAATGCATTTTATGACAATAGCAAGTTGTATCTTGTTAACCAAATGACACTGGTGGCCACCTGCCTCCCTGTAGTTTCTTTCCTTTCCTTGGACAACCATGCACTTCAGCTTTCCATCAAGAAAAACAATATGAAAATATTTATTTACTTGTTCCAGTGGGAAAACTGCTACCCACAGATGTGCACAAAGTCCTACCATATTTCCTCTATCTTCACTCTACATCAAGAGCATTGTCTAATGTTGCAGGAAAAATCCTGCTTTGCTATCAAAGATTTGGCTGTGCTAATAGGAAATAGTAACTCTATTCCAAAAAGAACTACAAAATTTTTACTTTTTTTTTTTTTTCCCCACAGCTAAATGTGATAAATAATAACATTATGAAACTACTCTTTGGGTTGTGGTTTGGTTTTCTGGTTTGGTTTGGTTTTTCAGATACATAGGTACAAGGAAAGGGCACACTCAGGAGATTCAGGGAAGTTATCATAACATCAATGTACTCATTATTGTCTAGACACCATTACAAGATTCTGTGGCCCAGATATCAGGATGGCTTTAAAACTTAAGTACTTAATGCAAGTATTTCCTCTGGTGCATCTGTTATTTTGTCCCTGCTCTGATCAGAAACATGCTCCAAGCACAGTCCATGTACGACTCCTGTTGTATCCAGTGCCACGCGTGGCAAGGACAGGGCAGCAGAAGGATCAGCGCCGATTAGTGACCAAGAGGGAATACACAGCCTGTGCTGAACTGTGTTACTGCACAGGTTTATTGTTATTGTAGCTGAAAACAGTTAGATAAACTTAAGAAGGTAATATAACGAACACAAGAAGAAATAAACCTTATGCTCTCCATAGGATTTAAAAACAAGCTAAGAATTAACAATGTAAAGCAATCAGGGCAGATCCAAGTCTTAAATAATAGGCAAGGCACAAGGAATATTTCCAAAGTACTGAAGAAAATCGACAAGCAGGTGTTACAGTGGTGTTAAGGATGTCTACACTTAATCCTGTGAGGCGTCTTCACTTAAGATAAATCAGTTTCTGACTGTTTTCTATCAACCATATTGTACCTCAGTCCAAGTGCTTTTCACCTTCTATTTTAAAGTTTATTTTAATATTTACTCACACTCTTTCTCAAATACATTACCTGATGCTTTCCATATTTTCTATTTTAATTGTTGTTATTCAAAAATTTTGAATAAGAGATTGTTTTTCCCCCTTGGGGCAGGGCAGGGAAAAGAAGAACAAAACCCAGATTTTACCCTGAAGTAAAATTTTCCATAAATATATGATTAAAATAGTTTGTGTTGGTCTGCTTTCACTACTAATGCTTGCAGTGGAAAACTTTTCAAGCACAGACCTTCTGTTTTGTAAAAAAAATAATGAACTGATATTGGCATTGCTCCTCTGAAAGCACCATTTTTCTAATTTTAAAAGCAGCAAAGTAAAGAGCAGAATCACATATACATTAATTTTTAAAGCAAGAGCAGACAATTTTTATTACTAATGCCAAGATGAGATACAAAATACCTTCTCTTTGTTAAGACTAGGAAGAAAACTACTGTCATAAATGCACATTATGAAATCTACTTCCAATGTCCTAGTGTAAGATTAGAATCTGGAAGACACCTTTCAAAATAGATGCATAGTCACACACACGCTTCCTCATTCTCCGACTTCCAGAGCCACTCCACAATTCAAGTATTTCAGATGTGCTACATGAAAATGTATTTGATTTTTGTTATGCTTTTTTATAAAAGACTTTTTACATTGTTGAGGACACTCTAATTAAGCAATGCACTGTACAAGCAAAGCTTTTGTCCTAAATTACTGCAAATAATTCTTCTTCCGCATCTGACTTCATGGCACATGAAACCTGAGGGAATGAGTTCGATGATCTGACACCCCAGCTATAAGGATCTGGGCCTAAGCCCAGAAATTTAACTCTTGGAAATTAAACTCTTGGAATTTCAGAAAAAATGTTACAAAGGCTTTTTAATGCTGAATCCAGAACAAGGTGTACACTTACCTGGTCTAGTTTAATTCTAGCTAGTCTGAACACCAAAAATAGTGATAGCAAAAAAGATGATAGCACATACTTCAGTTCAAGACAGCTTACAAAGAAACACAGGAAGCTTTGCAAGATTTAGAGCTCAATTTTTTTCCACCAAAATTCTGCATGTTAGAATAAGGTAGAAAACCTGGATTTTCTCATTTCAGGTAGATATGGTTGTAGATAAGAACTTAAAAGCAAAGATCACTTTAAACTATCTTCTTTGTTTATTTTGTAGGAAAAAAGTACATCCTAGTGCATTAAGGAAAACGATTCAAATGAGCTACTATTGTGTACAAAGAGTTCTTAAACGTGTTAAAGAAAATGGCGGTTTGCTTATCAGGGGGTGTTGCTTTAATTCTTCCAGATCGTGTATTCCAGGAATAATTCCAGCTTTTAGAAATAGTTAATTAGATAAAAATCATTAAAGCATCATTCTGATAGAAGTTTTGCATATATCACTTAATGTAAGTGATTGACAAATAAACATTTGGAGCATGTGATAAGTAATAGCAAAAATACAGAAAATGGCCATCACTGGATTTCTAAACTATTTACACTGAACTGCTACTTGTCTTAGGTTAAGCACACTTTCAGTGAAATAAAATACGTCAGTGAAATCATACACAGTAGCCACTTTCATTGCTCTATTATAAAGTGCGTTATTCTGTCCATATGCAATACATCGAGAATAATTTCAATTATAAAGATTGCTATAACTTTCTAAAGGGTTCTACAAGTCTTGTATGATCTTCTCTAATACCTATTATTTATGTATTCAACAAAAAGCATTATTATCTCAGGATAATTGCACTAAACCTCCTACTGTAAATTCAAAGTTTTAGGGAATATGAAACACTCTCACAACTTACATGACAGTGGCCTCTAGACCTTTTGAGATTATTTTCTTCATTACTCAAATTCTGACAGCCCATGAACTATTATTGAAGCAAAAGATCTGAGCTCATCACAAACAACCTTTATAGGAGAAGGCTCACTATAAAAACCACCCCACAAATTAACAAAAAAAAGATCCTGGTTCACTATTCTCTAATTTTACAGTTCGTTTGTTTTTCTAAATTCAAGTATAGGTTAATACCATGTGTGAATTGAAACTTTATCAAAAAGAGAAACCAAAGAAAGTTTATTTAAATGATCTTTTTCTGAAGTAGGGAAATGGAAATCACTTTGTCATGCAATCCTTTAAATATTCTTGTCAATTCCATTGTAACATAAAGAAATGAAGATAAAATGCTATTATTACAAGAATATAAAGCTGTTATGATCTATCTATACACATAGAGTCTCAGCATTCGAAGGTAAAAATAATAATATTCCTTTCTTTACTATTTCAGACTTATCTCAAAGGGAGCAGCTGGAAAGAAAGACGAGGCCACAATAAACTTGTTGACTGAACGAAATGGAATTTTCCAGGCAATCACATGCAGTACAGATAGGCTGGCTATACAAATGCACCGGTTCCTCTTCCCTTTCCTTCTTTCCATAGTTGAGCACATACACTGCTGTTCAATATTAGTGAAGTGGAGCTCAAAAAGCAAACACCACAAACTTTTCGTGTCCCTCAAAACACCTATGTTCAATTCTGATGCAGCAGCGTACCTGGCACAAGTACACTTGGCAAGACTTCTGTTGACCAGTCCAAGGAACCTATTCTGACAACATCCTATAACAACTGTCCCATTCTATTTCTTTAGCAAACAAAGAAAAATGAAAATGAGAAGAACAAAACTGTCACTTCTGCTTAGTCACTGGATGCTGAGAGACACTGCTGATTAAGCTATTAACTGAAAAGCCCCCAAAAAATAAACCTTTTGAAACAGGGAATGAAAAGGCATTTGTTCTCCTTTATAGACATACTCTGATTATACTACGAAAATTTAACCACTGCAAATATAAAAATCACAGCTAAAATAATTAATAAAGATGGTAAATGACATACAAAGAAAATTACATAAATGAGTTCCCTCAAAACCAACAGCTTTTGGTACATAGCAAAATAAGCATGTGTCACACGACTGATGTTAGCAAAAGCTACATCAACAGGGATGGAGGAAGACTTCTGGAAAGCTGAAGAACAAATAAAAAAATGCAAAACTATGTTCTGTGTTAAAGACGTACGGTAAACAAACTTTAAGACAAGAAACCTAATCCTGCGTTGTCCTGAATCCTTTGAGTGAGGAATTTTACATAATCTTCCATGTTTGTTTTATGGAAATTTGTTTAAGAACTATGTTACAGCAGTGAATTTTTAGACTCTTTTTGAACAATATTAGAAAGGCCAATAGGAGTAAATAGAAGACAAAGTATCATGCCTTAGTATGCTTCTTAACACATCAGTGAGTCACTCTAAAGGTTAAAATTACACGTCCCTCCCCTATTACCCAGCTCATCACACAGAGAATCCAGAATCACTCTTCACTATATGAAATACCAATAATACAGAATTTTTAAACTTCCCTTAAGATTATACAAGTGCATGAACTATTACAAAATGACAAGACTTATAGAAAAAAATACAATGTAGAAATAACATTTTATTTCTCCATTTACAGGCTTTTCCTATATTTGCCTCTCAGAGTAGTATTTTGTCATAGCAGTAGATATCACTGATTCTTTTTAGGGACCAGTTTGTTTCCACAAAAATTGGTGTGGACGAATCTTATCATAAAGGGCTAAAATGGCTACAAAAGAAGTTACTCAGCTCAAGTAAAGTCTTAAATACCCATCTCCTTACAAAGTTTAATATCGTATCTCAAGCAGAAAACAGATTCACTTTAAAAAACTGTAATATTCCTCTCCCATGAAGATAGTAGGATTTGATTTTTTTTTTCCTTCTGTCTTTCTCAGTCTTTAAGAAGCTATCTCTTGTTTATAAAACTTCAAGCAATTTTCTGCCAAAAATTGGCTTCTTTAATTTACCTCTATCATTAATTCCCAAGTACAAAAGTAGGTTCTTTGCTGCTTTCAAATCTGCATTTAATTCTACATTGCTTCCTTTCAGTAATGCCCACTTTTATCTATATCCTTTTACTTTGGGGCATCATTAAACTTAGTCCTCCCAAGCCACAAGTCAAGCAAGAAGTTTTGTGAGGGTCTGCTGAAGTAAATTTATTTGCCATCTTCTCTAACTATCCTTCACAACAAACCAATCCTTTGGCTCTTCCAACTTTTCTGAAAGCTTACTTTTTTTTTTTTTTCATTTTTTTCATTTCTCTGCAGTAGAAGAGAAAGATTAATTTTATATTAAGAACTTGTTATTGCAGTTGGGTTCAGACAAAGCCAGCAGAGCAGTCAGTGCTCCCAGTCTCACTGCCATGCCTATCCATCAGAGCTGGAAGATGGTGAACAGTCTGCCCCACACAAAGGAGTTATTTAAACCAGTAGGGGTTTTCCACCTGCTTACACACCCTGACATGCACCACAGATAGAACTTCTCTTAAGTTCTTTCCATCTTAAAGTTTTGGAATACTTCTTTCAGTTCTTGCCTTACTGCTACAAAGTGTAGTAGAAAAAAAACATTGGGGGTGGAAAGGGAGATGAAGATCAGGATCTTGGACTCATCTCAACTGACTAATGATTAGAACCATCCACACAAGGAAATACTGTTAAGAAGCTCTAGTGAGTGACTGCTGTACCTCTGCAACGCAGAGCATAATTCAAGATTGTGCTGTTCAGACGTTCTGGAGCAAGTCAAGAACTCAGTTTCAGATGAAACCGTTTTGTATCTTGGAAAGAATACTATGTCATTAGATAGGTCAAGAAAGGCAGGAAGAAAACGGATAAAGATAGGGTAAACATACCACTCCTACAGAAATATTAAAATGAATTGCATTGTTCATCTTTGAAGGAAATTAAGAGCATGACATAAGAGGATATATGTACTGACACACAGAGTGTGTCCCCTACACTTATGTGTAGGTCCAGTAAATTGCACAGTTGAGTGCTTGGAAAATCCCAGTTCAAGAAGTGGAGGGAATCAAACTAGCATGTTGGGCTTTAAGGGAATGAAAAAAAAAAAAAAAGTATCTTGTGTGCTGTATGGTTAGAGTGCTGAGCACATAATGGATTTCACAACATGGCATTAAAGAGTAACAATATTCAGAGCTATTATAATTAAGACAAAATAGACACGATCTCTGGAGAGCGGTGCAGAACCTTATTTGCCGGCACCTTTAAGCTATTCCAAGCTGTGGGAGTGAGATCTTTATAAGTGATAATTCCACCCTATGGCACTTCTAACACATTTTTCATAAACAACTCACATTTGCCCGTGTTAGTTCTGGTGTACTTTACAGTTTTAGCAACACAGTGTTTCTTGTTTCTGCAGATTTGCATTTGTCCGCACACGTTTGATGTAAGCTGGCAAACCATAGCTTGTCTCCAGAGTGAAACAACCCCCTGAACAACACAAGAGCTCCTGCTGACAAGCAGGCTATGCCAAGATGTCACCATGTGCGTGCTCCAGTGACTTAATTTCAGTAACTGAAAGTCAGAGCTGTGAGGACATGACTTTCCTGGTGTGGGCAGGGCGCAACACTGCATTTCATGGTTCTCATCACAACCCACATCTAAACAGCTATAGATGACGTGACTGCAGCACCAGAAAAACCTGCAGAATCATTGAATCATTCAACAGTTATCATTTCAGTAAGTTCCACGGCATGCAAAACTGTGTTTTAGCAATAAAGAAGTAGTTCATGGAAGAAACCATTATGTAGTAACAGAAGATATATTGTCCTGTATTTGCTAAACCATGTTGTGATAGTCAGCTTCCAATCCTGTGTGTTAATACAGGAAAATTAGGTTTTGACTCTTAGAGAAATCAATGAACTACAATTTTATGAGAGAAAGAGCTGTAGGCTTTAATAGTTTTAACATGGAGAAATAAAAAATGATAACGAAAAAAATAGTACAGGAAATTTAAAAGAAAAGAAAATGAAATGTGCTGGGGCATTAAGGTCAGCTCCCTAATGCACAGTAAGCATTCACTAGCGTAAAAAGCTTTTATGGTTTCCTGAGGCTCAATGTGCACCTTTCTGCTTTTAGATGTCAACAGGTTCAGCCTAAACATGCCCTTAGCATTCGTAAATCACCCACTTCATTATCCAGCAGTGCTGATCGGCTGTGTGAGTAAGTCTGGAGAAGCTAACTACCAAACACAACAGCCCCGACACGGTGCCCTGTATTGAATTTGAAAACTTTTATTTCCGAGATCGGCATCTGTGCCAAATGTGCGGGAGAGATCACCTTGCTGAGAGGTACAACAAATACAAGCTGTTATGAATGCAGCACAGACAAAAAAAATGCAAGCACCTTGGCCTTGTCAACCCGATGTTAAAAGTTACAACCAAGCTCTTCATCAGAGCCATTCACTGCTACCAAGCACTGAAGAAACAAAAGCGATGAAGAGAAAAAGCTCACATGGACTATTACCTGCAAGCTGCCCTCTACAGCTGCCCCCACACAGAGCCAGGGCAGAGTTACAGTTCATGTATAATTATACCCTAGTAATAACACCCACAACCCCTGCTGCTGGAGATAAACCCAAACTGATCTCATACTTCCATAGATTCTCACAATGCTGAAAGCTTTTCTGTCTCCTACTGTATATGACTTTGGAAATGAGATAACAGATTCAGGTGTAGTTCATAGTCATTCTCATTTCCAGAGGAGATTTCTCTAGTGCAACAAGTCTGTGGCTGCATCCACCCCTCCTTTGCTTCTTTGGTCCTAGTTTTCCAGTCCGGAGGTTTGATAGAGTTTGTAGCTTAGAGACATACATGTTTACGTTTCTTTCATGTAAAGATGACAATTAATAAAAGTTATCAGCCTATGATAAAAAGTCATCGGTGAGGAAAAATGTCTTCTGAAATCTGATTTTTAAATCCTTTATATTTAGGCTATATAAAGGCGGTAGTGTTTGTAGTATTCCTAACAATATAAAACAATACTATTAAATCCTATACCCATAAATATCCTGGTTTTATAGAAAACCAGGAATACATGCCCCTTTGTACGGAACTTACACTGTGGTATGTGCACGAAAACCCCATTTATTTTATTTAAGAGACTTGTTCCGGACAGAAGAAGTTTGCTTGTCACAAACTGGCACAGGCAGGAATGTCCCACCAGTATGAAGTGGGAAGCTTTGTCCATGCTCTGCAACAATTGTGGTCAGAAAGTAAGAATACTTTCTACATATACAAAACAGAAAATTAGGGATTTTTGAAGAATTTTAGTTATGCTGGAATAAATCCAAAACTCTGAACTCAAATCTACTGTCCCAAGGAACTCTGAAAGCTCATCTTTTGTGCTCAGTATCTTTATGGAAACAAAACAACTGTTTATTTATATTATGTTAGTTGTTACTGGGTTTTGGCATACCATAAAATCTTAATAAAGATTAAAAGAGCATGCTTATTTTCCTACAGGGTGTAATACAGACTGCATATCAAGTTACAAGTATTTTATCAATTTGTATAGTTAGTTTTAGTATATGAATAATAGTACTACTTAAAATTAACATTTATCCCTCTTTTGTACTCTTTAGATATATACATACACACTATCTTAGGTAATAAACAGTGCAGTATCTTTTAACGGCAAACAAGCCAGTTAAAAGAATTTACTAGTGTACTTAGGTGTATAACAATAATTTCATTTGTATC
Source organism: Scolopax minor (assembly GCA_028566535.1). NCBI lineage: Eukaryota > Metazoa > Chordata > Aves > Charadriiformes > Scolopacidae > Scolopax > Scolopax minor. The sequence continues at coordinate 17,528,505 of JAOXNG010000052.1, read as the reverse complement.
AATTATGTACTTATTGTGAATTTTAACATCTCAAACTTTCTAGTTTTGATAGCCTTTTTTTTTTTCTTTGTCAATCAAGTAACCTTCTCATACCTCTCAAAAATATTTTTAAACATCATAGGTACAACATAATTGCAGAGCTTCAAAGATCCATTATGGCTGACATGGCACTAATAGTCCTTGTGGGTGTACCTTTATTTTAAGAAAGGATGAAAACTTTTTGTTTTCTGGCTTTTTGTCAGAAATCGCATTGTTGTGGGTTTCTTTTTTTAAAAACATGTTCGAGTACTTTCCTCACAGCTTTTCCTCCTCTCTTTTCTAACCTGAAGAACTTCTTCACCATTTCAGACACATTATAGCAAGTAGGCCTTCTACCGAACTGCCAATGTTTAAATTACTATACTAACCCTTCTTGCATTAAGAGTTGAACTTCAAATACTTATTTAATTTCACTTACTCTTCTATCTTTTCAGTTATCTATTACTAGCCATCTGGATTACCACCATCAATAAAAATTGGTTTGTGCTGTTAGATAGAGGTCAGCATCTTGAAAAGACTCTCCATCTAATTAGATAGATTTACAATTACAACAGCGTAAAACACTTAACATCCACACATTAAAGCTATAACTTACAGCCTATACTAAACTAATTACAACAATGAATACTGTTATGTACTCTGTTCCTTTGAGATAAGACACGTAGGATCCACTCACAATTGCTGTCATGAACCTAAGGAGATGCACATCCCAAGCCCTAGACTAAACCATCAACAGGCACCTTCACCAGCGTGCTCATGTGTGGGGAAACGAGCAGAGTGGCAGGCACGACCCATCGCCCCTTCACATGAAGGCTCCAACCCAAGGTGGCCTTCAGGCATCCTCTCTGAGCACCTTAGAGCTACTCACACCTGCACTTCTTCCCTACAGTCACTTTTAGTCCACGTGGCAGAAGATTTAATGCCAGATTTCACCCACCACCCCGAGAGGTGGGGCTGCATTTCAGCCATCCCACAAATCAGACACCAGAGAGGAGAACTCACAACACAACTGAATCTTTGTTGCTGAACTGAATCCAGCAACAATCTTCTAGATTTTCAGTTAAATAACGAGCAAGAAAGTTCTGAAATCCTGCTGGTGAGCAGGACACAACACGATCACTAAGCTAATACACATCTATATCCTGAAGTCTTTCAAGGTAGCCAGGAACCTTCAGAAAGCATTTTTAGTGACTGCCAGGGTGAATGGCTCCAGTAAGTAAATACATTTTAGAAGCTGGAAGATAAAGATCTGAATTTCTTTTTTGTCTGGAAAGCTTTGTCTTATATCCCCTTCCCCCTGCAGATGCCCCCAAAATACAAAGACTCCACAGTCTCAAAAGCACAGAACTGTAGAAGTTGCAATTTAGCTTAGTTTCCTTGCATCTCTGCTTTTATGTGAAATCTCTTTTTTCATCTTTCCTTTCTCTTTACACACTCTAGCCACAGAGCTAATTCATCCTTATAGACAAATAATGCCTGCTTTTCTTTTAAACACAAAATGCTTTGTTTGGAAAAAATGTAGAGAGATCAAATTAGGACAATATATGCTTGTGCATATTACCATTTGAATTTAAATAGGCTGCTAAGTAGAATAAGGCAGCAATCTTTTCACTTCATTTCTCCCAACAGATGCTAATAAGGGAAAGATATGAGTGAGTATTTTAAACTACAGTGGCCAACAGGTATTCTAAAGGTCAAGTAGAGATATTTCTGTTCATGTTTTTATGCAAGAATCACTGCAGGAAAAGGGGAGCACTACTTCACACATGATCTACACCTTGTGTTCCACACATTGCCAGAAGCCAGGCCCTTTTTGAGTATTGTTATATCCTGAAACAGAATAGTCACCTCAAATCTCTTAGTAAGTGCTCTGAACAGTATTTAAATTTGAGCTCTACTTACAGATATGCTAACCTGAACTGTATGCTCAGTGAGAGTGAAGAGGTAGCATCTGCAATGCTAACTGGGCAGTTCTAGAACAGGAAACTTCTGTTGACCAAATTCACTTTTTTGTTGGTCTTTCTGGGTCGGATATTTTTTTAAAGAATAAATATGGTTGGCAATATTTTATAGCACTTTCATATGCAAGTAAATAAAATAATTAATTATTCTAAGCAGAAAGACTACAGACATCTCAATGAATCATTCTTCCCCTACATAAGCACTATTACCTTCTGTGTGGTTCTCAAAAGGATAAATCAAGAGATTAAGTGAATTGTCCAAGGTGGCGTGTTGAGAAACTCACAGAAACAGATTTAAAGTAAGTAACATCTCCCAACAGCAAAACATTTAGTCTTGCAGACTAGTAATATTCTAGATGAAAGATATGATTGCCTTCCTACATATATCATACATACATACACATTTCAGATATCAAGTAACACTGCAACAAGTGCTAATGACCCCTTGTAAGAGGACAAAGCCAGAGGAGTACAATGAACCCATGCTGTTCATTCCCATGTAGTATTTTATTCAGACAGGAATACAGATTTCCAGAGCAGATGCTTTAGCATTTGGGTCTTAAATTCTTGAAGAGATAAATCAGAAAATACTAAAAGTAATAAGGTAAATTCAGACTATATAAAAATTACAGTCACAACTGTTACATGAATTTTTTATGCCAGTTCTAGATACAACACAGACTACAGCAGAAGTTAAATACGTATGCTGTGTCTCAGTTTCTGTATCTCTAATTTGTGTCACTGATCCTGCAAATTAGCTCATTCATAGCAAACACACCATTTTAACAATAGCAGCCCTATTTCTTGACATAAAGAATTACTCAAGCTCTTAAAGATTATCCAATTTCACCAAAAATTCAGAAACCCCCAGCCTCTCCTCAAAGCACAAAACACAAAAAAAAAAATTAGAGAAGAAACAAACAGGATGGAGACTAGGAAATGTAAGGAGGTACTCATCTGGGAAGTATCGATCCAATCAGAAAAAAAAGTTAAAATCTCTTAAGTAAAAAATTCACTCCAAATTAAAAGCTAGAAAGTCTCTGGTGTATTTATGTAGAGATATTTAAACTAGAAAGAAGAATAAAAAAGAAGAATTCTTCTTAAAAAAGAATACTTTCCATTGTGTTAAAAGTATCTTGCATAAATAGTTCCTGAAAAGTCATCTCCTATTTTGAAGACTGTTTTTAACAGTAAGTTACCCAGTTTCCAAGACTTCCAAAGTTGTTGTGGGTTTGTTTTTTCCTTTGATTCTTCTACATGAGACCTCTCAAATTGCCAATCTCATATAATAATTTGTCACGACAGCATAAAAAACATTTTGCAAGTGTCTATAGCTAGACACCTGCTTCTTTTGTTTAGAATCAAGAAAAAAATACAAGAGTAATACTTCATTAATGCCTCGTTTCATAATGCTGAAGTTATTTTTAAGAAGTGTACCTCCTCTAATGGAATAGATGACTTCTTTGTCTCTGCAACTTTCTTTCCAAACTGCACGTACTTTATATGAAACATAGCTGCGAGGCTGTCAATTGAGCTTGAAAGTTAATGTTCCTGTAAATCACCAACTGCCAAAATGAGTTACACCATTTACCTTGTGACTGTTTTTTGAAAGTTATCGTCGAAGTGTGTAGCTAATCGCACTTCAGGCCCTGTTTGTCTCCCAAGCCTGCATGGCCAGCAGCCACTCACGTGTACAAGACCGAACAACAGAGCCGCACGCTCGCTGGAGAAGGGAAGTTATGGTGAGCCATTTGTGTGCTGTACCAGTGATGGATTTCAGAATTGAGACTGCCATGAATCATGTCATTAACTTAAGTTTCTCTTTCCATACTAATGTGGTTTGCAGCAGAAGAGCCAGAGCAATAGACCAGTATTTCAGACAAGTGCTTCCCACAGAACTCCAGAGGTGAAGATGGGTTTTCTTTCTTTAAATGCACAGTTTAGACAAACAGGTTTGCAACCAGCAATCCTCATTTCTTTTTCTTTATGGGATTTTCCTAGATTATTATTATATTATTATTTTTTTTTCATATTCTTCCCTAAACCTACTTTAACCCCCCCCCCCCCCAACAATCATGGCACAGCCTTAACTTTATACAGCAGGAGTAACTGCCTGGAGTTCAATAAGCACTGGAGG
>JAOXNG010000052.1:17481004-17496088 GCA_028566535.1 Scolopax minor | reverse complement strand
GGTGCGTGCAGACACACGTCTGCTCCCCCTCGCACCTGCGCACCCCCCTTACGTGCAGTAATTCCATACCTACCTTCTGTATGCAAATTCTTCAAAAGTCTAACCAAAACCAACTACTTACGTGTAATTCTATTACGCAACAACACGTTTAAAAAAAGTTAAAAGTTAGTTTTTTCTCCAGGTTATTTTTAGAGTTCAATACACACCCTTTAAAGGACATTTCAGTTATTGTTTGCCCTCTCCCAGGGACTCTGTAGTGCAGTGTAACTGCGAGTTAGGCATAAAGTGGAAAATTTTCCATTACAACACAAAAACACAAGCACAGAAATTTTGAAAAGTAAGCAATTCAATTATTTCCAAATTAAAATTTGTGGTTAGAAGAGTCTGCCAAAGTTTTGTTATTGTTATATGTAAATCATACCCTCCAGCCTTTGTGAATTTAATACTGAAGCATTTGTCTGGTGTGTAAGAATCAGAAAGGGGTAATGAGGAAGTCAACAAAAGCCAGATTTTGTTGTCCTATATAAGGACTGTTACCAAGGGAGACAGCAGAGTATCCAAAAAAAAAGTTTAGTTTGTTTGGCTTCAGTTCTTTACTATAACTGAAGGAGAGAAATTTTAGTATCTTTTTATTTAGAATGTTTCTATTTAAGCAATGTTTAATGTCAAATAATTAATTATGACTTGTAAAAGTTCTTCTGTAATCAGTAACATCTGTGTGTTATTGCATGCAACAAACCAATGCCTAGATCCTGTGGGAAACTTGGTATCAATACAACGAAGTGCCAACTGAACCACAGTCTGAGAGTCAGTCCCCTCCAGCAGTCATGTACACAACAAGTATATGAAAAGAAGGAAAAAAACAGAGGCCTGTAAAAACCTACGCAAGGGCAAGCACTGATGGCAGATGAGAAAACAAGTGTCTGCTTTCCACAACTGTCATCATCCTTCTGCCCTGCACTTCTACTCAGACTCCATGACTCAGACTCCATGTGCCATGTCAGACTCCACGTGAGCGATCCAGACCACAGGCTGAGCCCAGAACCAAGCGCCAGCCAAGAGCCAAAGGACAATGAGAACTGTACTTTCCCAAAGCAAACCATGGGATAACAGCCATGGTAACCAGGGCCGAGAGACAAAAAGCTGTGTCGGTTCAATTGGTTTAAGTCGGTGCCTTTAAGAAGTCACTAGAATGTCACATACACATTTCAGTTGGCAGCACTGGATGTATTAACGGCTATGTACAATGGTAGTTCTTTCACAAAGAAGTATTATTGCCCCATCTGAACGTGCAATTTTGGTGCAGACTTATATGAAGTTTCCTGGTTGCTTCCCATGTAGGGGGTCGCAAGACAAAGACTATCCACAGAAAGTGTGTTATTATTTTCCACATGTCTAAACATTATATGGAGGCTGCTGCATGGGTTGCAGAACTCAGACAAGTCTCTAGTAAGATAAAATATTTTCTCCTATGAGGTGTATATATATGAGTTCTTCATGCCAAGGCCATTTTCAAAGCCTCAAAGGCTCAACTCCAGAGCATCAAAAAAGAAAAAAAAATCTAAACCTTAGAGTGCCTCCTTTGTATAACTAGTAGTATCTCAGGTGCTTCTTGATAGATCATAAAACAGGATTCATGGCCTGTATAAACACACTTCTTTCAGGCATTAATTGGCACCCATTTGGGGGGGGAAGGGGAGGGACAGGGAAGAAAGGGCAGAGACAGCATACACTCCCTTTATCTGACACAATAATGTTCCATCCGAGATGAGACAAATGCCTTCTCATTTCATAAAATCTCATACTGTTATCATGTAACTTCAGAGTAGCAGTTTTATGCCTTAACATGTAATCTTGATCCTAAAATATTGTGAAAGAATCTTTTTTCCCCCTCACATTTCCCTCCTAGCACAAACAACAGTTCAATGAACTAGATGTTGCACACCAGTATCTTCCAATTTTTTGGATAAAATTTCTCATGGCACCCATTACTTAGTTGACACAAGGAAGATAACTGCAGCTTGTATGACAAACCAGATGATGTCCCGGTAGGATGAGAACAATGTGTTATTTTTAAGAGGTAGAGGAATGCAGGCTGTTACCCGAGTCTGGAACTTGTTAAGCTGAGAACATAACTCCAGCCCCTTCAAAAGCACTGATCTCCAGAGAACCATGACAACAACTTGTAGAAGAGCTCGTAAGAGACAGCGATGCCCCAGGTAGCATTCTTTTGCCCAGACACCGCTTTGCTAGATACCAGAATTAGCATGCCAATTCTGCTGGAGCTTGGCTTCTTCCTATTCCATATGGATTGAGAAGGACGGGGAGAGAGGGATAGGGCTGCCACTGCTGCTGGTTCCATATGGCCCAGCTGGACCAAGCTGGCTCTGAAGTTGGCTGTTTTATGGAAATCACTTGCCAGAGTTTCCTTTTTCAGAAGCACAATGTGTATCAAAACTGGCAAACAGCTGCCAACATGGTTTCCAAGCGAAACTCTACCAAATTCTTCAGCTGCTAATGGGGACTCATTCTTTCTAGCTAATTATCTGTTGGTTTCCAGTCTTTCTCATCTCTGAAACTAATTATAAAACTTCCATGGTTTATATGAACTATAAAATTTCTTTCAGAACTTCAGTGACTCACAATAGAGCCAGAGTACTTTAAGGAGGATATAGAAACATAGCAAGTTACCACAATAGTCTCAAATACTGAAGAACTTTACAGTACCATGGGATAAAGTCCTCGGGATTCATAAATCCCTCCTGAATTGCTAAGGCAAGTCTGATGCTAGCATATCCTGTGCTACTGCATATTGAATTCCTTCTTTTTTTTTTTCTATTTATTTTTTCCCATTTTTTCTCAAAAGGTTTACAAAAGTATAAAGAAAAAAATAATCTACCGTTGCTAATGGTGTATAAAGTCACCAGCAACTAATACGATGAACACACAGTCACGTTATTAAACTTTTGAGTTATTTCAACTTCAAATAAATTTAATATTTCAGGAAGCATTACGACAAATCCCATGAAATACGAGTGCTTAGTCTGATTAATTCTGTGTACTGTTAGACAAACTGAATAATTTGTTAACATGATTCAAATTAGCCATTAATTTACTCCTAATGGCAGTACAACAGATTAGAACCTTAAAATGTGGGCCATTGGCCTACCTACAGTGTAGCATTTACCGAAGTGAAAATACTTAAAAGAGGGCACCAACAAAATTTAAAAATCAGAACAGCTATAGGAAATCCTTCAACTGTTAAAATACCAAAACTTTCAAGAACTTTATTCAGCCCAAGTCTACCAGCAGATGTACACATGAATGCACTGACACAGGGACTGCAAAAGCCTACAAGAAGCCACCTGTTAACACTTTTCTCCAGCTTCTTTTGACATACATTTCTTTTTAAAACCATTTAATCTTGAATTTAAAAACCAGAACAAAACATTTTTTCCTACCTGAGCCTCTCCCCTCAGCACTGCCCCTGCTGCAGCACCCACTCCTGCTCAACTGACTTTGGTTGTGTCACAAACAAGTTATGACCCACATAAAAGTTCTCTGTAAAAGCAGCTAATCTTACAACTGGGGGGAAAAAAAAATAAAGAAAGAAAGGAATAAAAAGGTGTGCTTCTCCATTATGTGATTAAGTTACCTACTGTGCTGTAAAATCCTAATGGAGTTAAGTATCTCTACTTCATGATGAGACAAATGAGGCAGGGTTAGTCTCCAGGTCAGGAAGAACTGCCAATTTAGCTTTTCAATACAAGTCTTGCTCTTTGTTTCTCTTAGGGTTTAAAGTGAGATAAAAATCATGGGTCAACGATCTCACAGTTATAGTTGCAAGGCTTATGAGAGACATTCACACTGTAGGAGCTGAGGAATAAGGAACTGGCTGATGAAGACAGACAATGTAGTTACATCAGTTACCTGAATTTTATTCTTTCAACAGTAGGCAAATCTACCTTTTCTTCAAATATTTTATTAAGCCTCTGGACTAAGGCAGACAGAAATATTATTATACTGAGTAACAAACACTAATGAAGACATTTTCTCTCTTCTTGCAGTATTCGTTGATGTATATTCATTTTTTTTCCACTGTTAACTATCCCTCTGCTGATCACCTCTTTCATGAGAATCTAATAGGCAGGTAAATTCTTAAAAAAGAATACAAACATGTTTGTATGCTTTTTTATATCAATTCCAGCACAGCAAGACTATGTTTTTGAGATGATTATTTGAATTTGTACCACCAATGAAAGAAACACAATTCCTTAACTTGCCTTTACTTCAAGCTTTGTCTTTTCATGCTACCACACATTTTTTCAATAAAATTCTATGCTTATTTAATTTCCTTGAAAGTAAATGTATTAAATGTACAGATATTATGTTGTTCTTATAATTTGAACATCTCTGGAAGGCTTTTGCCTGGCAATCAGATTCTCTGCATGAATGGAGTGGCTTGGACATATATTATAGGAAACAGCTATTAAGCATTTCTTCTTTACAGTCATTCTGAGTTGTGGCCTTCACTATAGGAACCTTCACCCTCTATAAGCAATAAGGCTGGGAAAATACATGTGTATTTTGTGTAAAAACGCATGTGATTTTTTAGTCATGAAATGTGTCCAAAAATTTATAAAGTTTGATTTACTGAATGCAGTATCCAACTGGTCAGGCATGTCACATTCTGCACACCTGTGTACTTTTTCAGAAGGAAAATATTAAGTGGATTTTCTTTGTTAACACTCTGACACTATTTGTCAGGAAGAAAAGAGGAGCAGATCTAGGGCTCTGCCTTAGGAAGCTGTCTCTTCAGCAACCAGAGCAGAGCTCTGATATAAAGACAGTTTTTCAAACATATCAGGGGTTTTTAGCAGGAGTTTGGGGAGAGTATCACTCCTCATTATGAAGTTTCAGATGTACTTTTAGGCTGAAGTCACTTGAGAGAGAAAAAAAAAAAAGGGACATACCATATAGGTATACAGAAATTCTGATAATGAAAATCATCAACAAGCTTAGTGTGAGAAGTATAAAGAAAAATAAATTAGCCCAGTGGGAACAAACAGCACAAGAGAAACTTAGGCTTACTTATTTTTCAATGACACAACTTCAGTATTTGCCAAGAAAGCCTGAAATAGTCTTCACCAGTGAGTCATAGGGTACCATTTAAATCATACTTAAACTTACTTATCAAGGAACACAAAATCAGCAGGAATTATTTAGGATCGTCACATTGGCCTGAATACCTACAACACAGGCCCATTTATACCCAGACATATGCCCAGGAACATTTCCTTACACAGAGCAGAGTTTAGTAAACTAAATAGATGTCTGGTGGTTTACATTTGAACATATGTTTCCCTGGAGACAAAGAACGACCTGTGGTAACTACTCGGTAGCTAATGTGACATACTACTTCAGCCAGTAAAGAAATTCTGCTTCTCTGCCAGGGGTACTACCTCTGAAATTATCATTAGGACGCATCCAAATTTATACTGCAAAATTAAATAATTATCCATGCTATAGCACCCGAGTTTGACTTTTCTTTAATGGAATGCAAATGACTCATTTAAGAGGACTCTTGTCATTCACTGGTGAAACAGAGGACTCTTCTCATTCACTTGTGAAACTCAGAACTTTTGGAATTTAATTGGTTTGTTGTTAAATTAATAAATGCATTCCATACTGAATGAATCCATCTACAATAAATATTACAGAAATCTTACAAAATATTTTCCTTGATATGCAATTTATGGAAAACTTATCAGGAGAACTAGGTGATCTTCTAGTAGCTCTTTACAAAGTAGAGAGCAGGATTTTCACAGTTTGGCCACAGATATACTTTGCCAACACTGTATGGTCATTACAATTAAATAGACTTTTGTTCATTTTTAAAAGCATTTGGGTTTAATCTAGAAAACCTGGAGGACTATATCCTTTACATATACCAGAAATTTAACCTACATCCTTTTTAAATTATTGAATAAATCAATAAAGTAATCCAATTTTAAGTTAGAAAATAAAAAAAAGAAATTCCAAATATTAACTCGTACAAGGCTATAGAGCACAAAATATCAAACCCCCATTAAGAACCACATTCCATCTTTTGCATTCTTCAAATTCATTTCTACTCTTCTCTTGCAGTAAGCACCAAGTTATTGTCTATGAAGCACATGGAACATATCTGGAATTTTTTCACTTAAAATAATTGTATGGATATATATGATCTGTAAAACTACAGTACTCAAATGCATCCTGAGTATTTGATTTATTAAAAATGTTTGAAAAATGGAAAGTATTAATATCCCATTTAACAAAATAGAGACTTGAAGCAAAGAGAAAATACAATCATTTGTTTATGCTTCCAAAAAAAAGGTTTGTGGCACAGCCAGAAATTTAGGCCAGCTCTTTTAAGTTCCAGTCCAGAACTAACTGTTCTTGTCAAAAGTGTAGCAAAAGAAATGTTTCATATTTTATCAAGGCCATAGAAAAGTCTCAGTCTGCTTAAAATACATTATGGGAATGCTGAACCAATCAATTATGATGAAGACTCTCTTTTTAAAATGATATAACGATGTGGTAGGCATACTCATGGAAAAAAATAAATTGCATCTTCTTAAGAAAGGAGACAAAGATAGGAGACACTTTGATGAAAACTCATCCATTGAAAATGCAGTACTAAACAGGCTTAAAAATATAAAAATACTGGAAAGTGTTCTTTTGCAGAAGTTAGGTGAGAACTATAAATAAATGTGTCCCAAGTAACAAAGAGTAAGAGCTTTGGAAGAGGCACTCAAATTTAATTTGTATGGTTTCGATGAGAGATTTATCATCAGCAGAGCAGGTAATGATTCTATTCCACTCTATAGGAATTTGTTTGCAAACTGACAGATAAAGGTGGACTTCAGATATGAATATGGTTTTGATGATTTATTTTTTACTGGTAATTTTCTTGGAAGATTATCCTCCTGTATTAGGGTAAGACTTCAGCAGTGCACTTTTTGATTTTGGTCTGTTAAAAGCATAAGTTCTTGATTTAGTTTAATATTTAAAAACAAAACCCTACACACTCTAAACTAATGGATTAAAAAAAAAAAAATCTTCAACAGAGTTTCTATTCCCCTTCACACCATTGAATTGGACTTGAAATTAGTTTAATGATGAGTTGTTTCAAAACATATTTTAACACACCTGCAGCTCTTTTCAAATGCAAGTACTAAGAACAATTTACTTCTGATATTCTTTGACAGACAATTCATATAATTTACTCTTTCAAATTACTTAGGTAAAGTGAAAATCTTTGATAAGATATTAACCTTCCTAAAAAAAAGTTTTACCAAATAGGCTACTCAAGACCTCAAGTACACAAATAACAAAAACATGATTCCTCAGCAAGTCCTTTTGAGCTTTCTAATCAATCAACATTTAGCAGTATTTCTCAGCTTTTCCTATGAAGAGCCCTAACACATTGCAGAAGTGTCAGTTACTCTGATAAATCTTACTATGTTAATGAGGCTGATTATTTTTTTTGTACAGATGAAGAGAATATTGGCATATAGGTAGTAATCTGCTATTAGCAGATAACCATTTCTATTTTCTGACTCACTGACAGAAGTCATCTATAAATCTCACAGGATTTACAAAGACATAATGAAATCAGTAACTTCACCTTGTTAAGTGTCTGCTGCTCCGAAGTGTTTTCATGGTAAGCCTATTGAAAATGACCTGTTGTAAAAAAGATGCTTACTCTATAGAGTAAAAAATACCATAGGCGTTTGACTCTTCTTCATTCTGACTATATGTTTTCTGTCTAGAAGTGCAAATAAGAGTCTTGCAATTAATCAAAGGAAACAATGTATTTCTGTTGTGGCTTTCTAATTACATACCAGTTAGTAGACTAAAATCTAAATAAATGGTTATATAAATACATATATAAACATATAATCTGAGAAAGCTGCATTTTGCACATAATGCATAGTTTTAAAAAGCATTCACAATTATTATTTTTAAATTATATCTACATGTCCCATGTAATCAACAAATTTATCCACATTTAATCCAGCACTGTGTCAAGAATGCAGTGGGGAAACTTAAACTAAGGGACACCCGCTACAATACAATTGCTCTGACTTTGTTTCCTTACAAATAAAGTCAGAAAACTATCTAAACAAATTGCATTTTTAGAGTTGAAACATTTCAACAGGTCCAAAACTAATAGAAGCAGTAATTTAACCTTTCACCCCTAGTCAAAACGACTGAACTGCAGAAATTGGTGTTATTATCCTTCGCCATAATATACTTTAGCATATTCAGAGCAATAAATATTAAGCAAGAGTTTCATATTACAATACATGATGCCAGATAGTGAAAAACAGAGGTGCTTGCCTGAAATAAAACAAATGGAGTTCATGGATGGAATATTTTGATGCCAGGCAGATAAGTTAGCAATTGCATCCTAGACAAAAAGAATATTACAGGGACACATAACTGCTATTTCATCATTTTGAAAGGAAAATAAAAATTCTATGTGTTAGAACAAATATTTAACTCCTGAAAGTCTGGTCCAAAGATCATTATCTGTGCAACCACTAATTACAGAAGTATTCACACATGTACTTTTAAACTCCTTACTACAGCAAGCCCATTCAACCACTCCAGAAAAGCTTCTCCTAAGTAGGAATCCACATTCACACAACCACCTCCAGTAGGAATATCACCACTGATTTGACATGGATTTCACTGCTACACACACTGTTTATATAAACATGCGCCCTCAGGACACACAGAATCCAAAACCCTTCAGTATCTATATCCAGCTGTTAAGGACTCAAAGTTCACCTATAGTACAGTTAGAGCATATAGCAACTACTGTAGAGCAAGCCACAGTTAAGACCATGCTTACCTCACCATTTCTCTCAATCTATTCACTCCTACCACCACCTACTGCAGGCAACCATTTTCTTATAGATGCACCTCCAGCTGGGAACTATCCTACAATCAGTGAGCTTCTGCCCAGCTGAAGTCTACAAGCAATCAGCTCCTCACCGGTACTTAAGGTTTCTGTGCCTAGAGAAACAAAGTTATGAGTACCTACTGGGAGTCAACCACCCACAATAACTTCTCACATGGTTATAGATTCCTCTGAATGATCCAAAAATAGTAGAACAGAAAGATCATGTTTTGAAAGGGAGAGCAGGGAAAATGCACAAGAAGCTTAGGGACCTTAAGATCCCTTTTTCAGTACGCAGCTAAACAGCCAAGCCAAAGCTACTGAGGTTCTAGAATAAAGACAGTGAAAAATAATGGCTCTACTTATGTGGCTTCTTTGGACATAATTTTTGTCCCAAAGGTGCATTATTTGGTTCTGTATTTGCTCTGGAGTACATACTAAAAGAAGTAGTTTCCAGACGTACAATTTTTCTCAAGGTTGAGTGTTTTGCTATTGGCCAAGATGGCAGCTTGAAGTTACACGTACTCTAAATGAATATTAACTTCAGAAAGCCCAGAAAAGAATTACAGATAGCAGCTCATCTCACAGAACCATGAAGGAGGTTTTATGCATCCAGACATCAGTATCTCACTACTGGTTATCCCATTTCTGGAGTGTCTGTGCATGAAGATGTTTAACAACCAAAAGATACTTAGCAACTGAATGAGAGAAGGATCAAAATGATAAGCAGACAGCAATTACAATACCAAACACCCTGTTCTGATAACGCATAACATCTTCTGTCAAATACAAATACACATTTAATGCTTTTTAAATTCTGGCAGTATTTTTTTCGTGCAAAAGCTTAAATCCAAATCATGCAGAAATGATAGCATATACCTATACCACAGTTCCACTTATCTATGAGATAATCATGCTAATTTTATAAAAAATTGGCTTCAGCATCATCATCGTGCATAAAAAGGAGCAGACACAAGAGCTGGGGGTTTGCTGCCTGGCAGACCCCTATGACTCCCAGTTCCGGCGATTCGAGGTATCGGAGGATCACCTGAAACAGCCGAGCCTGTGTTTGACAAGGAAGGAGGGATTCAAAGCTGCCAGAGACACTGAACAATTAAGGCTCTAAGAGTTAGCCTTGGAAAGGATTCTTTTTGATGTTTTCTGCCCGTTTTATAGGGAAACTACTTTTGATAATCTGGACGACTGGCTCAGAACATTATAAAATCAAAGTTAGTTCCCACAACATCAAACTTTAATTTAGACAGAAATGCCTCCCTCAGAGTTGAAAAGCTCTTAATACATGGTTAGCCTTAATCTTGCATGCTCCCCTGATTCAACATAATATTTTATCCTGACCTTTTGCTGAGAGTTAAAAATAAACACTGACAATTATAATTATGTACAGCCAAAGATAAAAGTAGCCTCAAACAATCTACCTTATACTAGAAACATGCCACCCTTTTTGGCCAGTTCGTTTTCTGCAACTGGAAAGGTGAAAGGAAGGAAAGATAAAAAGTTGACATAGAAAATATCTTAGCTTTTTAAAGATATCACCTGTGCATGCACATGTTTTTGTAAAGAAAAGGACAACGTGCTTCTAAAACATGTTTTCATTGTTTCTTCTCTATGGAAGGCATATCTATTTAACTTTCTGCTTTGCCAGCTACTAAAGGGGAGAAGTTGTACTAACTTTGCAACACAGCCTAATTATGTTACAACAGAAATCTGCAATACATATTGTATATAGAGAATTATATATAATGTATACATACACTTACAAAGAGAGAGGAAAATGTAATGACAGATAGACCTGACAACCTGTCAGAAGACAAGCAGTCTGACAACTCATCCATACTGGAACCTGGATATTGAAGTTAAAATGGATGCATCTGCTATCAGAAGGATGCTGCTTCAAAATACTGTTCTGCTTTTGTTAAAGAGCTTTCTAGCTCTAGGTTTTTTAAATTGACTTTCAGTTTTAAAGAAGCAGAAATCCCTAAGCCACTTGATATACCATGGGAGGGTGAAGAGGATCACTAAAGCCTTGCTGTTTATGCTAATAAGATAGTAACTCAATTTACTTGAGTACTGATCAATGCTAAACAATCAGAGAAGTTCATGTATTATGTATTTCAGAAGAACCTGTGCTTTTTAGTGGAATGTCACAAGGTTAAACTACTGGTAGACATTGTTTCCCTTGAGCCCAATTTCTGCTACAGTGCTTCCTATCCACATAACGAAGAAACAACAGCAAAATAAAGCATTGTTTGGAGCACATAATGAACTGCTCTCATAAACTTCAACCTTCAAAAGTCATTATATTTTACAGTTTGATGCAGCAGACAATTATTGGGCCTCCATTTGGCTGGCCTCATCAAGCAACGTACACCACTTTTTACCATGTCTCAGTAATTATTGATAGAACAATTGTCGTGGCTCACACTGTTAACATCAGTGCATTAGCAACTGAAACAGTTTGTGAGATGCTTCCTGGCAGGAATACTGCAGGGCTACAGAAACGGCCTCTACTTAGCAGAGTTACCAATTACTTTAGGAAATATCCAAACTACAAACCCTTCAACTTATCTCTTCTTCCTGCCACTGACTGTTTTCTGTGGTTATTTAAGCCCTTTACACTTAATTGTATTACAAATACCAAACACTTTTTTTTTTAGTTCACAGCAATTCACAAAAAAGTTTTCTATGGTTTTTAAATCAAATGGGACTGTTTCATACTTGTGACAAAAAGAGAAAATACTTCTGCACTCCTATGCAGCACTCTGTGCTGCAACCCGAGGGCTGTTACTCTTAAATTATTAACTCAAATATGATTACAAAGCAATAATAATTAATACTACATTTCAAATGGTAAAATCAGAGACAAAATTTATTTATTTAATGTTATCATGTTACATAGAGGATCACATTCTTATGCTAATTAACAGCTCCTCTTGAAGTCACAGGATAACTATGATTTGTTTATCATTATACTTCAAACCCATTTTTTACTTGGTTTTGACCCTGCAGCATTCAAAAATCCAGTTTGAAATAAATTTCCTAGAGTTTCTGGGATCACCATTTTCAGAAACATTTAAAAAGAACTGTAACAGGCCATGAGTAACCTAACACAACACCAAAATTTGGCCAGCTTTGATTGGGGTTTAGACAAGAAGATACTCAGAGATCCTGCATGGCCTAGATCATTCCACAATTCTTTGATGATAATTGGCAAAACTAGGTTCCCAAACTCACCACACACAATCCTACATTTTATGTGAGCATAACAAATGGAAAACAGTTTAAGCAGCTCTATGTGGGATCAGGCTCTGAGAATTCAGTAAGAACACTGTATGTGCTAACAATGGCTTTTAGAACTCAGAGAGATGGAGAATATAAGATATCATGAAACACTTATCAAAGTGTTCAGAGGCATTAATGCCACTATTTATATATCAACATATATTGCAAAGGTTACTTACCATCTCCTCAGATTAGTATGTTGTTCAGAATCAAATTAAAATTTATGACTGGAATTTTGAATAATTTATAGATATCACATGCTAGGATACTTCAGAGGTTCAATTCAGTGGAATGAATATGTACATCTAGATCAAATACATAATGTATAGATATGGAATTAATTGCACACAGAAAGAAAGGCAGGGAGAGAGACAGATGAAAAGGAAAAGCGGGTGCATGTTCTGATGAACATAGATTTTTTTTGTGAGGTAAGGAGAAAGCACTGCGAGAAATGGGTTGTAAACGAAGAACAACGAAATGATCCCAAAATATATCATCCTTCTATTCTGAAGTCTGTTAGGATGGAAAACTTGATGAAAACTCCAAAGGGCAGGAGAATGGTGCTGTCCTGACCAAGAACCCCCTGAATGCTACAAGTCAGTTCAGATCTCTCTGCTTTCTGTCAACGCTTTAATACAGTCAGACCCTTTCTGCCAGTTCCTCATGTAGTCCCTTAAATTTAGTTTGAGGTTCATTTTTGAACTAATCTGATAGAATGCAAGCTCACCCATTATCTTTATTAGAGATCATTAATTAAAAGCAGCATTAGACTGCATTAACGTCTGGGATAACGTTGGTATCCCAGAGTAATTTTTCAAGGTAAGTCAGATCCGACAGAATGAAAAGAGAACCCTTTTAACAGTCCATTTCCAAGATAAAAGTGCAAACCCTTTGGAAAACCAGCATCATCTGCCATGCCCTTCAACATTACAAAGAGTACAACTTGCCATAGCCTTTAGGTCTTTTAGGGATGTAATTACAGGGTTTTACTAATGAGCATTACTGCGTGTTTACTGTAACTGTATTCTTGATTTTGTGTATCAGTTGTCATCTGTGCTGGTAACTGAAAAGCTCAGCATAATTAGAAATGTTTGTAAACAGAGGTTATGTGAGCTTATACATACAAGGCCTAGGGACAAATTATTGATTTATAGGATGGCAGTCTCGATAATCTTCATACTAATTATAATCTTCTTATACTAGTGGGTAATCAAATGGGGTGGATTTCCCTTCAGGAGTTGCTTGCATACTGTGATGATTCGATTTCCAAGTGTTTATGGATGCAACCACAATTCATCACAAAAACTGGAAGAAAAAAAGCTACTGCAATACCTAATGACTACAAAAATCCTATTTATCTCCTATTAAATTTTATTGTGAGAAATAACATAACCTCAGGAAGCAATATACTAACTTCTGTGCTATGGGGACCTTGACTCTAATCCTCCTTTGAGTGTTTAGTAGTGGCGAAAATGTGTTTAAAAGTGTTCATCTAGTCCATGCAAATAATTGACAACATGAAAAAAGCAGTACATAATCAGAATTAGAATAAAAGGTGTCAATTGGGTCAGAAATGAGATAGTTTACAGATAAGCAAAGAGAGACTTTTGCAAGGCTTCCAAAGACTTGTAATCTCTGTATTTTATCAGTGTAATTTACTTTAATGCATTATCTTTTTTTTTAGGCTGCAGGCAAAAAGAAAAAAAAAAAAGCAATTGAAGTATAAAATCATAGAGTCCCAGAACCACTGAAAATGGCCAGGTCCAATAGGAGCACAGTTAGGTCAAACCTCATCTGTTTTTAAAATCATAGCGATGTGCAAATGACTTAAATAAAACGGTCTATTTTTAATATAATGATGTCCTCTCTGCAGAATACGATAATACAAGCTAGACCTGAAACTAATCTTAGAATATTTCACTTACTAATTCTTCCATAAAAAGTAACTGCAACAATTAGCAATTTAATACATTTTCCTTCATGAGCAATGTAGAAAGGTCTTGTTCATATTTGATAAGAACATAAAGCAGATCTGAGGCAATGTAATTAACCAGTTATACTTCTTGTTAAAGTTGTCTTTTCAGTCATAATGGATATTTGTAACTCACCATCCAAAATAAGTTTATCTGTTTTCACCACATTACTGTATCACAGAATGCTGAATAGATTGTGTGGTTTTGTTAGAGATATATCAAAACAAATAAATATTAATGACTTTATGTATATATATATATATATATAAAGAACAACTACTTTGAGAAGTATTTGAAAAGAGTTGTCCAGACAATTTTTTTTTTTACTACTTCTGTACAACTTCTAGGACTACTGGAGCTGAAATGCTCCAGCATCCATTTTATTTATCTAAATTTACATTTTCCATACCTCCAGCTGTTAAGACATAATGATTCGTTTCACCTAGCTTTTCTGCTGAGGTTTTTGTTGATGTTTGCTAAGGAAATTACTGCAGCAACTTTCCATTGCTGTTCCTCTGCCCCAGGCTGCTGCTTCTGTATTAGTGGAGGGGAAGGTGCTATTTAAAGTGGGACTGCCTTTAGGGTGGCAAATTTCAGGTTGCAACACCCAAGACAAGAGCAAAAGCTATAGGGCAGCAGCACCAGGACCGATAAGAGGTCTTTTACGAGAATCCTGAGTTTCCATGGTATTGCCCAGAACTGGACACGGTATTCCAGTTGTGGCGTCACCTGTACAGAGCAGAGGGGGAGAATGACCTCCCTCGACCTGCTGGCCACACTTCTCCCTACGCAGCCTGGGATTCCACTGGCCTTCTTGGCAACAAGGGCACGTTGCTGGCTAGCGGAGAGCCTGCCATC
>JAOXNG010000052.1:17464889-17480904 GCA_028566535.1 Scolopax minor | reverse complement strand
AGAGAATCCTATATACATATATATCACTCTATGTGGATATATGAACATACATTCTGAAGTCTAGATGCAAACATGATACAAATGTGGCTAACAGTATTTTCTAGAATTCTTGTGGGATTATTCATTGTAAAGAATGGCTGAAAAAAAACCCCAAAATATGAAGTTGCATTAACCTTTTGATAAATAACTTTCATTCTACAAGAGAAGAAAACAAAAATCACAAGCAGTTTAATTACTATTTTGGACCCTTTTTCATTTTTTTTTTATTATGTAACTATGGCAAGACAATAATTTAAAATGCAGCCCTGAAGACAACAGAAGTAAAGGAAAGACTGCCAAAGCATACAGATTGATGCTTCATCTTTCTGAGAATACTCATAATGGTATTTTGTTTACATTTATTTAATTTTTGAAAGCCACGACAGAATATTCCTTCAAGAATTTCTGAGAATTAGAGTCTCCACAGATGTAAAGGTGATAAAACAAAAAGTGATTTGCCTTGACCTTTCTAAATGGTTTTCTGGAGCTTTTGTCTTGTTGAGGGTTGATTTTTTAGAACTAAATATGGAACAGGAATGATACTCAAAATACTAAGAACTGGCAATTTTCTCTCTCCATCATTCTTGCTAACAGATATTTTTAAAAACCAGAAATTGCTGCCCTTGTCATTTTGAAGCTGAGCTATACAAGATTTGATAGTTTAGTTGCTTTGTTTGTTATATAGTATTGATTTCAGACTTCAAACGCCAATACAAACAAATTTGCACCCCAATTAGCTTTCATTACTCACGTTGTTTCCTGGGGCTATACAATACCACACAGCAGACACGGGCTACATTACAAACTGAAAACAGCAATATGCAATTGTAACCAATTAACTTGAAGGGGGGGGACAGGGAGAGGCAAGAAGCAATGTCATATCCTTAGTCTTCCACTGATTTCTCTTGTGTGCCAAACAAAATCTGGTTCTGATTTTTAAGTTGAAAATTTTCCTATTAGAGATCAATATGGAGAAAACAAAAAGAGACAATAAAATACATACAACTGCAATAGACTCATTTCAGGAAAACTGAAAAATTTTCTCCTTAAGCAAACATTTCCACTGTGGGGGGAATACAACGCAATATATATTTTAATAGATGAAAATACATATTCTTGATTGCTTTGATTCCTAGTTAAAAGGAGAAAAGGCAGATATGACTGCAACTCTAGTTGTGAGAGGCCAGAGCAAAGAGCATGTGGCAATCGGGAGAGCTTAGGAGGCCAGAGATGCCTGATCTGGCTTTGAAAGTAGGACAAGGCAGGGCCAACTGCTCTTAAATCTCAGGTAATTATCTTAAGACCTTCTTCAACTTCTTCCTTCCCTTCTCTTCCCTTGAGCTACAACAATAAAAACTTTTAAATGCATATGCAAATAAATAATTTAACTAAATCACTTTGATCACTAGAAACTGTTAGTTAACATTAGAATGTTTCAGCTGAGAGAGATTCAGAGAGATTAATTTGTCTTCCACTGTGCACAACAGCTATTCAAAATCCTCTAAAGACCAGGCTGTGTTGTAATGAAGCATATTTACAGCTTTCTTTATATTTTATTTAGCAAGTAAATACTCTGGCATTTTCAAACTGAAGGAATCTTATTTGTTTTCATGGAACACATCTTTCCAAACACCAGAGCGTGCAGAGTGTGCACTACTCTATTTACAATGTACTCTGCTCACAAACCAAAAACCACTTGGGAAATCTTGCCCTGGGTCCCCAGATTTTTGTATCATATTTTAGTGTGCATGAATATTAAATTTCCTACCCAACCATACCCTTAGGTTTGAAAGAACATCATGATACCTTGCTGACTGCAGCTATTAGTACCTTTATGCTTTCCAGAGACCCATCCTAGTTAAAACTGCTCACCAGTGACATTTCCCCCACACCTCAAAACTGCATCGCTAAACGGCCTGTGAAATTTCCAGGAGGCTACAAACCATTCCTCTTTAAGTCTGGCAGAGCAAAGCATTAATGACAGCTGAATATTTATTCAGATTCCGGTATCCAGATTTACAGATGACGCTCTTTGGTGGACAGTTTGATGTTGGCCAGGAAAACCTTATACTTCACTTCAACACGAACTTGCTTAAAAGCAAATTGAAAAGAGAAGTACTTTATGCACCATCCAAAATAGATATTACTGTTTTGCAGAGCTACAGATGCAAAGAAACACATTAACCTATCAAACTAGAATTACATCTTAGAGGCCTCTCTCTTCCTGTACCCAGCTGACTTGCTTTAGATGCTTTCCTGACAAAACCTCCTCAGGGACTCTTGTCTTCCTCGGGTTTCTTTACTGAGAGAAGCCTGTTTGAAAGTGGAGCCCGTTAGTTTTTAGAGTTAAGCTCTGTGTTAAATTTTTGAAGGAGCTGAGCAGATTTAACACATTCCTTCCCCCCCCAACTTGTTCTCACATCCCAAACATGTTTATTTTTAATTGCTGTAAGAAATAGTTATGAAATGTATCCAAATAAATGAAATATGTTGATAATTTTATTCCTTCTTTGAGATGCAAATGTTGTTTTCCCCGATCAGACATGCTCTCTATCTGACTGAGCAGTGAGCTAGTGATCTGCTGGCCCTGTGAAGAGTGATGCTTTTAAGCTGTTCTCACCTACTCATCTGGTAATCAAAGACCTGCAGGTAGACACATTCTGCAACAAATTGATAGGGAAAAATGTTTGTATCCACTGAACTTTTACTTTTCACCAACCTGCGCATATTGTCCTTTAGATAACCTCCAAATAAGATTAAGTATGTTATGCCATGTGTCTTTTCATTGGAACTAGATATAGAGATAATAAGTCACTTTCAAGTGACAGTAGTTTTGGAATTTAAATCTTTTCAAGGAGTTCTGTAGTATCATTAAAAAGTCTTCTGTGGAGATTCACACTTTCATGTCTTTAATGACATCAGATATCATCAACTCAGAGATGTAACTCCCTGCATCCTTTCCAGAACCTAAACCTCCTGTAACACAGCGCAAGAAAACATCAATGGCTTTAGGTTAACTATCCACACTTGCATTATACCAGTTTTTCCTAGGAATTTATAGTGCAAATTCTTTTTATTAAACAGTGGGATTCATTACTTGACATTTTCATTATTACTGGGTAAGTGCACGATTACACATTTTATACATGTTTACCAGAAGCAGGTTTTTAAAATTCCTTGGGAAGCTCAGTGTATGCAGCTGAATACCTGGACTGATGCATGAGGGATGAAGAACTTCAGCACTATTTTTATGGAGCATTTCAGTTGCATAAGCTTAAGAATTATGACTTGTTTGGAGACAAGGACTAGCAGTCTCATGGACCAAAAAGAAGGTGGTACCACTGCTAGCAGTCAAGTATTAAGCAAGAAAGAACAGAGTATTTTACAAACTCCCAGCTTTAAAGAAACTAGCAAGTTCTTATTCCTCCAGGCCATAATTACTAGTAAGTGGAAGAAGTTCATGAATTGAAGACATAACAATTGTGATTTTCATAATTAAGGATAAAATTTTAAACATGGTTCAGATTTAAAGGAGGAAGAAAATTAAGGTTAGACTAAATAGATTTCAGAGCTAAGATTTTCATAATCCTTACACCAATGTTGTATTGAAGCTTTGCCATTCACTTTGGAGAATAAAAAACACAGTTTAAGAGCTATAATATTTAAAAATTAATGAGGTAAGTTAAGCCAAGTTGAAAAGATATTTTCTCATACATTTCTAGTCAGTAGACCTAGCAAGTATGCCTTTGTATACAGAATGTCAGCAGAAGAGGTGCTGTGATTTGAAAGATTGCTTAAAATACTGCCATTTCAAAACTGAGCGATATAAATCATGCTCATAATGTGATCTGAAGGAAAGAAAATCCCCAATACCCCATCTTTGATCTCAGGAGATCAACCAAATTGCAACTCTTGCTTTTCCTCAGTTTGTCACAGAACAGGATGATGAAGTGTGTCTGTAAACATGGGTGACAGGAGCAGGTACTAGCCAGGCTGTAGGAAGGCTTTTTAGTATGAAAATTCCACACTCAGAGTGCCAAATTCTTATCCGATTCAAACCAGAGATAACTTTATTGAGATCAACATTAACACTTCATGCTACCTAAAGGTTTGGCCAGAAGAGCAGAAGCGATTGCCTTGCTGTATGGTGAACTTTGTTGGCTTGTGAAACACAAACGTGCCCCAGTGCAGGCTGCTGGGACAAACTCAGACCCTTCTCAGGATCCTGAGGAGCCCCCTGGGGAGACCAGGCATGGGGGGACCACTCGGGGCAGTCAGTGTCTGCAACAAATAGCAAAAAAGAAAGATCTTTAGTCTTTTCCTTGTGTGAGAGTTTCTTGGGTGGCCTAAGCTGAAGGAACCTGCCTTTCTTATTGGCCTTGTTTCCTACTCCCCTTTTGATCCCCAATGGAGCCCCCCCATCCGCGAGATCACTGCAACCAGCTGGAGGCTGCAGAAAGACTCTGAGAGAGTGCTGCTTTCACCACCACTTCACAGTGTCCTCAACCAGGGGAAATCTCATCATGAGAGTCTGAGCCTAAAAACAATACACCGTATATAGAAAATTATTATAACCTTAAATAAAATCTATTCTTCTTATAAACTCTCTTTCTATATTCATACGGGTATAGAAAGGAACTTAATATTCCCCATACTGAGCAGAGGGATTCTTGACTACCAGCAAGAAATCAGAACAACTTTTTAAGGAAAGCAAAATTATTGCTACATACTCCTTTCCAAGACACTTTTTATTTCCATACAGTACCTGATTAATCTTTTATTATTTTGCTATATATTTTTTATTTTTATTACTTAGAAGTAATTTGTTAGAAGTAATTACAAGACAATTTGTAATACATCTGATTTACAATGCCATTCAGCCATATACTCTTGTTGCCACAGCTGTCAAACCCTACCATTAAATAAAAAAAGGAAACATTTTCAGAGGCTTTTGATAGACCTTGTCTTGCAAGACAGATAATGAAGGCACTGGACAACATTATCTGATAGGATACCTTCATGGATTACAAAGTTAGGCAAGAAAGTATAATTTGAAAGGTTACCCTAAAGGGATATTGCCATCATGTTAAAAAGCTGTATTTGTCAAATATTACATTCACGTTTCGTTACATATTTACCACTGAAGAATAGTAACTGGATGGAGTATAGGCAGTCATAATTAATTGTAAAACATACTAGTTTTGAAGTGTATAAAGTATATTATGAAGGTGCATTATTAGCTATTAAGTTACAAGTAATTTTATTCACTAATTAAAATGTGCTTTTTTCACACAGATTACCTAATAAGTAATAGACAAATTGCTTAAGACTCGTTCTTATCCCTGTTACAGACAGAGTTTTTAAAAATATAATAAACACCATGGCCACAATGACTTTTTGAAACATTAAAAGCCAAATGGAAAACAACAAAAAAAACAACTTCACAACACATGCTTCCTAAATAGCATTTTATTTAAGAATGCAATATTAAAATTCTTGGCCTTGCTGCACACTCCAAAGATCAAATAGCTTTATGCTTCTATAAGAAAGAAATGTGCTGAAAACTGTTTTTCACTACATATTTTGAGCTGAGATACAGGCAGCTTCTCTCTGCTGCCCCAAACTACAAGTAGAGCTGCAGCGGGTGACTTTATTTCTTTAGCCTGCATTCGGAGAAACCATACACATGATGAACAAATATCTCAAAATATAATTTATAGAATGTGATTTTATTCGTAGAAGAATTTCTGTTTCATAAACTACATAAAAGAAAACTTCTTGCTGACTTCATACGGGGACCAAAGGGATGCCTAGAAGGGCACCTCCAAATGCTGAGCCCCCCCCACTGGACTGGACCCAAGCCAGGTTTGCAGAACGGTTCCCGGTCCCCAGCAGAGCCCTGCCCCGTGCTGCTGGGTCCTGTGGGGAAGGACGAGGGCCAGTCCTGAGGACTTGAAGCCCAGAGAGAGTACCAGTGAAACTCCTGGGGGTTTCAATAAACCAAAGCTGAAGAGTTTCAGCAGATGGCGGTCAAAGTGCTCCTGCTTCTACGCAAAAAGTAAGAAGCTGTAAAATATATCAAGATTAATTTATGTTGGAAAAATATAAGTAGAGGAAATTGAATGAATCCCCTTCCTCAAAAGGCCCCACTTTGATCCTTAAAATCTTTCAGTAAGTTTAAATTAACTACAAGTAATCGCTATTCACCACTACAGCCTTTTCTTTACCCTTGGAACCTCACTTAAGACTTTGATCTCATTCTGGCCCAGCTAATTTCATTCTGCTTAAATATTACAGATTGCTTTGATAAAGTCTTCCTGTGCTTCTCTATTTAACAGGTTTGACTTCAATAGCATCACTCAATACAGCTGCTAACTTAAAGCCACATTTGCGAAGCAGAATCTATAGGTCACTCTATCTGTGAAGATATTATATTGCTAAAAAATATGATGGCTTCCTGATCATTTTATTACATTTGTAATTATCCAAAGCCAAGCCAATTATGTCAGAAAAAGGACAAAGTATCAAGACTGACATTAAAGAGCTCCAACCAGAAAGTCTTAATTTACCCACTGACTGGACTGCACAAATTTACCTTTATATTTTTATGATCCTGTATTTAACCAAGTATGAACAATTAAATGCAATTATATATTTGTCCATTCATTCTATTGTCCAGCCTCTCTCCAAACCAGCTACAAAGGATTAACACAGAGACAGAGAGAACCAAAAGCTGGCAGAGACAGTTGGGTGTTCTCTGACCTGAGAGCATGCTTCTCCACAGCCAACGGAGACAATGTCACATCAAGAAAAGGGACTTGTATGTCAAAGTGATTTTGTGAATGCTATTTTGTTACTGTTAGTGTGCCAGTGTGAAGTGCAACACAATGATTACGAATTGGAAGCAGGATAGAATTATTATATAATCCTGCTACCCCTATGAAGCCAAAACTCGATTATGGCAGAGGTTTTCATGGAACAAGGACTTTGAAAATATGCAAAGCACATAATATAAAATGCTATATATTAAAAAAAAAAAGTTGTCATTATTCCAAGTCTGTATATTCACAAGCCCATTTAAGCACCTTTTTTATTTCAGAGCTACAACTGACAATACTAGTAATGAATCCAATAAGATGGACTCCATTCCATCAGGCTCTGTGTGTGACAGTAATTGTCTTTCTCAGAAGGGGCTTCCAGGACAAACAGAGCTCCTAACTTCTCTAACCAAATGAACAAGATTACACATTATTGAATTCAATGACAAAATACCTGCTGACTTCAGTAAGCACAGGTGAGTCTCCTAAAGAATAAGCACCAAGGCTTATTATACAAATACAGTAGAACCTCTATTTGTATTCCTCAATTTTCACTCCCTTATAAACATAACTGAGAAAGGCAGTCACTGGCTTCTGAAGAAGTCACATCATTTCTCATGGCATCACTTAGCAATGAGGAAGTATAAAAAGTGACATCAAAGGGATGGCAGTTAATACAAGGTAAAAAAACTGGTTCGATCTGTTTTGAAAAAAGCAATTCTTCCAAAATGAAAACAAAAGTCTAAATTCAGTAGACATAGATTGCAACACCACAAATGCAAAACAGAAAGATTTTTAAATACACATTCATGGATTAGCAGTTGCACTGACATGTTAAGCACTGAAACTGTGATGTTATTTTAAAAACAAAACAAAACAAAATGTAGATTTATCCAGAAGTTACTAATAAACATCTAATATACAGAAGTATCTGAACTGTGCACTGCATCTCACTTCTCTCACTTCTTTCTGAGGGTGTAAATTCCATAAGCTATTAATAGTATTTTATTTTCTGCAAGTCTCAACCTTATAAAACTGAGAAGATGCAGAAATTGCCAACGAAAATGCCATCCCCTACAAAGAAAGAAAGAAGCTACAATATAACTGAAGAGCACCATGATTATTTCACACTTAGAGATTTTAGTCTGCTGATAGGATTACAGGAGTACTGTACAGGACAGAGATTTTGATAACAAGATGCTCAGCAAACAACTTCTAAATTCTCAACTTGAATTTAATCAGATACTTTTCTAGAAAAATCTTTTGGAACATCCTACATGAGAAGGACAGTATTTCTAGCATCTCTTCAAAAGTAATTTAAAGATGGAATACGTCTTGAAAGCAGTTTCTGAAGGTATTCTTGGAAACACCTACTATGTGTTTAATTTTTTGTTTCATTTCTTGAGTGTGGCAACAGATACTGAAACTACAAAAGTAATTGATTCTTGAGCACAGAGAAGTGTTTTTTTCTCTGGGTATAATGCATTCAGTTGATGTGCTTATGTCATAGAGATGTCAGTGTGAACAAGGAATAAAACACTCAATAAATTTTTTGGCCTGAGCATTTCAGCAGAAAGAGTCACAGTAAAAATCTCAATATTGCTGTTATTAGGGAACATTATAAAGATATTATTTCCTTCCTTAAACATGTGAGCAAAATGCAAAAGAAGAAAAATCCCTCCTTTTGATTGCACACACATGTACCTCTATCTGGTTCTTCTAATCTGTATTTGGATTAATTTCTTCTTTAATTGCAGTACCCTAGATTGTAAATCAAAGTTCTAGGTGAGATTGCAAGTAAGTTGATTTCTATATAATACATATAATGTAAATATTATCAGTTCTGAAAGAATTAGCTTCTTTTTGTTCAGATTGTGAAGTACTATCAGCTACAACCATTTGACAATCCTCTAGTGAAGGGAAAACGGCAAAACAGTAATCAGGATTATATGATACTATAATCTCATACTGGATATTTGAGTGCTAGGAAACGAAATATTTCCCAACTACTTGTGTAAGTTGTAATGTTGAAAATATGAAAAATCATAAACAATATTCAGAATGAAGGAAACCTATTCCCTTGCATAAACTGCATTGTGCTGCTGCTTGCTAAATGCAAACAGTGACATTCGGCCACTTCCAGTATATTCAACCACAATTCAATAGTAAAGTCAAATCCTGGCATTATACTAAAAGATATCCTTAAGTATCTACAAAATAATTAAGGTAAGAGGATCTTCTTCCAACTGTCACAGTAAATTTCGATTCAATGTTATCTGTCCAGCAAGCAGATTTTGCAATACTAAAATGTGTTAAAGACCCTGAATGTTTAACTTTTTGGAACGTCTGTTGAAGGAGATAGACAGGATAAAGAGTATACAATGGAGTTAACATTCCAAGCTCTTCGACGTGCTGGATGTGGAGAGCACCTTCATACTGCAGCAAGCCACTCACTTTCATACAGAATACAGGTAATAGGCAGATCTGCAGCTAATGTAGCTTATTATAAAAGCATCAGTTTGATGCATGAATAAATCACCTGCACTCTGCAAGTGCAATGGGCACCTGCTCTCTTTGACATCCAATGCGAGCAGGGGAGAGAGAACAACTGTAAGATACTATTACCATGCCAAGTCATCTACAGTCTGCTTCTGGCTGCCCAGGGAGGCAACTGGGAGTAGGATTAATAGATCTGGAAGCAAGTTTTTACCAGATAACTACTGGTCTTGTGACCACAGGCACCCCATCCCATTATGAAGGAAAGGCAACTGGACTTTATATTGCATCACACCTCCAAGTGTCATGTCCTGTGACTGATGTTCTCGTGCCCATACTTACTGTGTCCGAATGAAGGATCTCAGCCTCCCAAACTTTATTCCTTACATGCAAGTAACAAGTAAATACACTCCAGTTGGTAGGTAAAAACAGTGGGGAAATCGCATTTCAGTGAACTTTCAGAACACATGGATCTGAAGCCAAATCGGCACAAGGCAAATGGATTTCTTTTAGTGCCTCTGAAGTGGCTCATTTGCTTACTCACCCCACATACATTTACCCACTCATTGCTTTCACTAGGTTCTCATTGGTATCTGTTTCACATTCAATATTTAGATCCTTTAAAATAAGCTAAATTGGGAGCTATTTGATGTCTCCCGGATTAGCTATTTCTAACAGGAACATCATCCTGAACGCAGCCCAGCCACCCGGGAACCTCTGTCAAATGCAGCAGACATCAAAGAGAGAACGCCGTCCCCTGCTCAGCTCAGCAAGTACTCACCCAGCCAGGCTGTCTAAAGCTCTGGCTATTCTAGCACCAGCAGTCTACAAGAAAAGCAAATGCAAAAGGTTTTCCTGCATTCTGCACATCTCTCTGCAAAGCCAACAAGCCCTGGGCTACAAGGCAGCTCTGCTGGAGACTACAAATCTCTGACATGCAGCAGCTATTCCAGCATGGGCCATGATTTCACCACAGAGATTCTTGATGCAGAATGTTCTTGTCTGCATTACTTTGGCACACCTGTGAAGATCTGCCCACATGTTGTTATCCAACACATAGAGAAATAAGCACTGCTGTGGCCACCACGGACTTTTTGTCTTCATAGTGCAAATGCATATTGAGGTGAGCACATGCAGCCAAGGTAGCTGAAATAAATTCAGGTATTGCAGTTCCCTCCCACCTTTCAACAAGTGTACTCGGCACATTTTCAGGTGTGCTCTTTTACTATTTTTCTGTTCTACTTTCAGACAATAAATAGGCTATCTCAACATCTCTCTGATTAGTACTCGTGCCTCCTTGCTACTTGCTGTTTCATCAGTCTAGACTTTATTATCTGAAGCAGCAATGGCCTCTACTAATCCTGTCAGGAAGTTTGTACAGACTCATGGCAATCTTGGAGAAATAATCTTGCAGCAGCTTGTGGCTGACATGAGCAAAACCCATGACTTTAACAAAGAAGAACATTGAACAAACTGAAGTGTTTCTAAGAAGCTGCAGGAAGAAACATGAGATAAGGAGGCTAGACATCAGTGTACAGGAAAGATAAAGCGATTAAAGGAAGGGTACTCAGGAGTAATAAAACATATTTCTTTTTTTCATTCAGTAGTAATTCCAGGTGGTCTCTGAGATTTCTTGGCATGACAAACCTCACACTGCTGCTTACAATTCCCATTTGGTTATTTATCAGTTTAACTGTCAAAAGACATTCAAAATTTCTTTAGCAAAAACAGATGGTCTCAGTCCCAGTGCACAAAATAACAGGTCTTTCTTTCATTGCAGTATCTGCAATATCACAACTTGTAAAGTTGCAGTGGCTGCAAAGAAGATTTGAATGTTTAAAAAGTTGAATTATCCAACTATCCCTTCTCCTGTAATAATCTCAATGTGTATGTATATGTAAAACAAAGGAATGTCATTCTTTGGAGTCAAACAATCAAAAAATCCTTTACTGTTTAATTGTAATAGTGTCTGCATATGCAAGAAAAACAAAAAAATAACAACCCCAAGTTTTATTTCTGGAACAAATATTCAACTTGTCAAGAACAGCACTTGATATCAGGATTCTGAAGTGTGGACGAAATGACAGACCAGCAGAGGGAATCCGATAACAGATTAATGAGCTGTGCTCCATGCAGTCATATAAATACTTGAAATAAGAAACAAAGAAATGGGGAAAAAAAGAGAAAGAAACAACAGTGGGAGAGAAAGAAGTTGCTTTCTGAGCCTCCTGTTGTGACCCTGTGAAAAATGAGTGATACAGAATTTTATAGAGAAATCTCGGATACTCTGTGCATCAAGAGCCAACGGAATGAACTGGAATACACTGGAATATTTGCTTTCATATAGTCATGAGCAACACTTCTTGTGTGATATTTGGGGCACTCTATTTGTTTGGACTGACACTAATTGAAAGCAGCTATATATCCACCATTAAAAATTATCAGCACGTGCACTTCTACAGAAAGCAACAGTCCAACTATGCTTCAATTGTGCATTTTCATATATCTGCCAATCTGCTGAAGAGGAATCCCCATCTGGCAGGTAATACAACTCTAAGTTAGATTTTCTACAAACCCATTCTGGCTCAAAACAATAATGATGACTCTGTGACTATGTATTCTCTTGGTGTTCCCCTTTGATTTCTCATTAACGTGCATTCACATGGTGTGCCACAACTCTGTGCTGCAATGCACTGAGCAGCACCTGAGACCAATGCCAACTCCTACTTGCTCAGTGTACATTTAAACTGCCTATTTTGCTGCTGGCACACAACCCTCAGCGTGAGGATCAGTCAGGAAGGGCAGCGAGTGACTGCTGGCCTTTCCAGAGGAATGAAAACCTCTTTACAACTTTACTGCGGTGAGCGGCAATGAACAGGTCCATGGGACATCTTTGTATCTTGTCTCATTTCAATGTTCCCACCATATACAGCGACAAATATGCTTCAGGATTCTACAGATTTGTCTCTAAAGAGCTATATTATAGGAAATGTATTCTTCCCTAAATATATTTGCTTGAAATAGTATGCATACAATACTTATGGATCTGCCTGAACAGCTTGGAAACTTCATCTATTCCAGTCCTACAATAATTCTAGGAAAATTGTCATTGTTGACAACTAAGGAGAAAACACAGCATTAATTGCCTCATAAACCTCACCAATTATGGTGTCAAATGCACACTTTCCAGCACTTATGCTTAACAAATGCTGGGTTGCTATTTTTCAGAGATTATCCTGTTCCTCTGACAGTAAGGAACTGCACTAGGGAAGAGACTCAGGCGAGTACAACCTACTGCATTGACAGTGGAGCTCTGGTCATGCAAGTCACAAGAGTCAGGGTGAGGACAGTGGTTTGGAACAATCAAGGATTATTGTCCATGTAACAGCGTTCACATGAAGATAAAGCATAATGCAATGCATTCCACGTTCTAGAACACCTCAGAACATCAGCAGCTCTGATCTCACTGACAGGAAAAATGCATATGGATCATCATCATCAGTATCACTCTTTATAAAAATGCAGCCTCAGATGAAAGAGCCAGTCATCAGCTTTAAGATACTTCAGGAGATATTTTAGTAACCAGTTAACATATACCTCACGTAGGCACCACTATGCCTATGCTGTTTTTATCCCTACAGTATGGAATAGAATCATAGAATCTTCTAGATTGCCTTCAAGAACATCTTGTCCAACCATCAACCTAACTCTGACAAAAATAAACACCCATGCAACAACAAAAAAATGCAACACCATGACTAAACCTTGTCTTCCAGCACCACGTCAACTTGTCTTTTGAACATTTCCAGGGATGGTGCCTCAACCACCACCCTGGGCAGCCCATTCCAAACTCTGATAACCCTTTCAGTGAAAAAATTTTTTCCTGATAGCCAGCTTGAACGTCCCCTGGAGTAACTTGAGGTCATTTCCTCTAGTCCTGTCGCCTGTGACAGGAGAAGAGATCGACCTCAGCCTCTCTACACCCTCCTTTCAGAGAGTTGTAGAGAGCAATAAGGTCATGAATGCCACGAATTCTGATAAAATTGTCAAAGTTAGAACAACTCCTTTGACTTTTAAAGACATTTAATTCAAGAACGTTAGGTCTTTTTCCTTTCTGAGATCTCAATCATAAAACTTTTGTCACTTTTGAACAATTACTCCAGTATTTGTCAACTCAGCCTAAATTTGGAAATACAAAGAGGTAATTCACAAAACAAAATATACAGTGACAAGAAACCATACAGAAAACAGAGTCTGTGAGGTTCAGCACAGTTACTGGTTAGTCTGGATGGTACTAGACTATGGAAATGCAAGAATTGCAGTATTATAAGCAAAAAGGATAATATTTGAAACTCCTTACTTCTCCTAGCTATTTTTAAATAGTTTCAACAATAGTTTTTGTGGTCAGAAATCTTCATTTGAAAACAAATAATACCAGTTCTGATCAATGAAATAACAAATACACTTTTATAGAGGCACAGTGAAGGAAACAAATATTGCTGCATTTCAAGTTCATGTATAGGAAATAAAATACAAATACATAGTGAGACTCCTGGTAGATTCTTATTTGTTGCCACTGTTTTTCTTCACATAAAAATGGCCTTAGCTGTAAATGTAAACTTAAATTTAAGAAAGGAAAAGAAATAGCACATTTTCTGCTGTCTTGCATTTCGTACTGTTTTATTTATGGATTTTTTTTAACCTCACAAGTTTAATGGAATTTTTACTGTGACTTTATAGCTGTGTGATTTATAATACATCAAACAAGTCAAATCAATCAGCAAAGGCTTAAAATCAGCAGGTTTATATGGCTCCTTTAAAACAAATCATTACAACTGTTAGAACTCAAACATACATAACAAGGATTGACCACTAATGTGAGTTATTTTAAAATCTCATTTTCTTGGTAAGAAATGCTGCCCTTTGTATATAACTTTTTAACGATCTAATAAAACCAGAAATACAATGCAGAAATACAACAGAAAACATAGTTCTTCCTATTAAAGCTCTTTAAATACTCTATACCATTCCTTTAAAGGTAACATATCCATATTCTTATTTCTATGGAAAGTTAAATCTCTTTAAGTACTCTATATTATTATTTAAATCCTCTATATTGTTCTTTAAATACACTATATTATTCCTTTAAAGGAAACCTATCCATATTCTCATTGTTATGGAAAGTTAAATCAGATTTTTAATTTGCACAGCTCTGTTATTAATCTTTAGAAGTAGTTATTCCTATTATGCCATAAATATAATCAATACACTATAAACAGTTTTTAAGTCAGAAAATGTCTTTTCCATTATTTAAGTATCTAAATTACAGACAGCACAAGGCAGTGTAACAGTGGCCAAAAACTACTTAAGCTCAGACTTTTAAGATAATGCTTAAAGAAGTCACATACTTATAAAGCCCTTTGGAAGGGATATTTTAAAACCCCAGCTGATGTACACAAGACAGACAAGCCCCCTGAGGCTTCTTCCCATATTTTGCATCCCCTTTCTGCCTGCGGTTTCCATGCTGTGTGAAACTGGGCACTGGGAATGTGACAAACCTCAAGATACTGTTCAAGTTTAGAAAGAGCAGCTGCACAAAGACTGTGCAGGTTGCCTGCCTGAGATAGGTTGGCTGATACTTTTTGACCAGCTTCTAAAAAAGCTGGACAGTGCGCTCTGGAAGCAGCACATGCTCAGCCCACGAAACCAGTAGGAATATTCAGGAAAACAGGACAAGCCAGTTTACTTAGGGAGGCTCTTATTTTACAGATAAGTAAGTCTTGCCAGAAAAAGAGGTATATATAGACTATATGTGGGAGACCATTAGCCAGTTTTAACAGGAAGAAAAAACAGCAGATAGTTTTGTACCTGAAGGGTATGCATATAGGAATTTATGAATGTAAATTATACACAAGCACTGAAATTTATTATACTCACTTGTTATTAGGATCAATAGACCTAATTCGTTATACTAAAATGAACCTTTTCTTAATCTAGAACTACATTTCGATTGTTATCAATTTAATGCAAACACCCAATAAAAAGTGACAGTTTGAATAGCCTACATAATCATGAATATTTTATGTATGTCCTTGGAAGAGACCCCACCACCAGCTAAGGTCACCTTGAGAAATAATGGCACTATACAATAACAAGTAAAAAGAACTATTCCCAGTCAGTTCAGTACAACAGATCCACTTTAAAAGCCATTACAAAGAAGAAAACCAATGACATTTCCTCCAAAAGACACCTCCTTCCATTCTAAGCAGAACATGAATTTGTAGCATCCAGAACTCCATTAAGCTTGATAGAAAATTGCAAAATATCCTTGTGTTTTTCTTTTTTGCTATCAGCCCGAGGGATTTGTAAATTGGGGGTTAATGTTGTTCCCCAATTATCTGAATAGTCTGAGAATTACACCATCACCCAGACCAAGTTAATACTAACTTACACTCAATCTAGAAGAGAGCCATGTTTCGTTGCACCTGAGTCTGACCAGTGTTCATTGGTACACCCTACAGCTACCTCAGAACCAGAGACTCTGGATCTGCAGGTAGGACAGAGCTCTTCTTTACAGCATTGCTTTGCATAATTAGAGATACCTTGGTTTTCTTGTTTTTTAATCTCACACTGAATGTGCTAAACTTGACTTGGGTTTTGTT
>JAOXNG010000052.1:17421468-17438779 GCA_028566535.1 Scolopax minor | reverse complement strand
ATTGTTGAAAACGGCTAGGAATATGCAAGACAACTCTGTTTTTTAGTTATTTGCATGGTTTTTCACCTGTTGAACAAGAAAGGCAGACTAGTAATAAAAAAGGATTTCTGTACATTTCTTTTAATTAGTGTTGGTGCAACCATTTAAAGCTTTCCAATACAAAAATAAATTACGCTAGTTAATATAGCTTGATATACTTTAATTAATATAATTTGCAATACTAATTTTGCTTGAAGAAAGCTTTTAGCAAGATCTTGACATTTCTATGAATAAATAGGCTGTTTGCAGGATTTTTGATGACTTTATGTCAATTGACAAGTAACGGCCAATCTGTCAACTACTTCTTGTGATTACACTTATTCAATATTATGTGTTTGGACATCGAAGAATGTAAATGTTCACTTAGGAAGAATGTCTGCTTTGTACAGTGACAGAAAGTATCAATAATTAATAAATATGTATTAATTTCATTGCTTTAGACCAGTGAATTATGAGCACTATCATATTTTAGAGCTTATGCTAGTCTGCATTATAATAAAGTACTCACGTTTAGATCTCTAGTAAAGTTAATACTCATAGTTGTTGGGTTTTTTTAATTATCAGTCAAAATTCTTCCCCTCTCTACCTACAAACAACAACATCTCACTTCTACCAGCAGCCAATATGATGGGAAACTCACATTAAAACACAAACTTCAAAATGTGAAAGAGTTTCAGCCCCCTGTGTATTTGCCCTGAAACAACTTACAGGCTTTCAGCACCCTGAGACAATTTTCATATTGTCTTCAAAAAATCTGAAACAATAGTCTAACATATTTGTTATAAATATATTAACTAGCATAGAATCCTAGATTAGCCTCTCACGTAGTAAACAAACATGAAATGTAATCTTTCAACTTGTTTGCGAAATAGTGAGTTTGGTAGATAGATGGAGCTATTTGGAGAGGTCCAGTAGAGATTAATAGCTATTTGGAAAGGTCCCCTACTGGAAATAAAGTTGAGTTTAAAGTTGCTCTGCAGTCCCACAGCCATTCCCTGTTCATATTTCTTTGCAAACATTGCTTCTCTTTTGCTCAGTTCAGGCTGCTCAACCAACATCAGCTCTTGTTTCAACCTTATTGTTAGCAATAGGTCAGGAGGAGGTGAGCTGCACTGGAGACTAAAGCAGTGGTTTGCTGGTCCCATCCTTTGGAGAGCTAAACAAGAGGATTAGTTGTTCTGGGAAAGGAGGGAGAAGATAGATATGCTTTTTATAGGAAAGTTTTTAGTTAGGAATAGTTTTTATAGGAAACAAAACCCAAGTATTCCTAGGAGTTGAAATGTTCAGATACAAGCAACCTGCAGTGCATAAACTAGATACCAAAAATCCATGTTTGCTTATATATTCCCAAATTTTTTGCTCTTTCAGACAAGCATGCATTTCA
Source organism: Scolopax minor (assembly GCA_028566535.1). Lineage (NCBI taxonomy): Eukaryota > Metazoa > Chordata > Aves > Charadriiformes > Scolopacidae > Scolopax > Scolopax minor. Next base: position 17,437,356 of record JAOXNG010000052.1, on the reverse strand, counting down.
TATGTTATGTCTGCAAAAAACTTTTTTCTTCCATTCTATATGTAGATTTATTTGGGAAAGAGTCTAGTGTTGACACAAAGCAATATTCTTGCATGTTTCATAAACTCCATGATAAAAAACAATTATGTATTTTTCAGCTTTTTTCATTAGTCAGTGTTGAGCATAACCACACATAGACACACAATCACATGAGTACAAAGATTTATCTACTGTCAGTTTCCATCCCAACTCATTAGTGCATACTGTGATTTGAAGATGATTATGAAAAAGAATTTATTTGGATTTAATGTTCATTCAGTTTTTCTCCTCTCTAGCATAAAAAATTTTAGATGTATTTTTTGTATGCATGTATGTATGCATGAAAGCATCATTGAGAAGAAAGAGGTTCAAAACAGGACAAGAAAAACACATCAAGCAAACTTAAAAAAAAAAACCCCAAATCTTTCCTTTATCAGATGTTGACTTGCCAAAACTATAAAAAACCCCTCACAGTCTTAGTCCCTGTGTCGTGCTTTAGCCCCAGCTAGCAGGTAGAATCACACAGCCACTTGTTCACTCTCCCCTCAGTGGTATGAGGGAGAGAATCAGAAGAGTAAAGAAGGGGAAAAACCTGTGGGTTGAGATAAAGACTAGGGTTAGATTATAAATTGTAAAACTCAAGTCTCACTATTTTGAAATGTTCAACCTATCCTGTTTTAAGTAGCCTTAATCTGTTTCTTGCTTAGTGTTGCTCACATCTGAATGAAGATGGATGTGTATACATTTCCATGTATGGATAGCCCACAGATCTGAATCTCCACCTTTTTCTCTGAAATACAGAAACTGTTTAAAGTAATGGGTTGTCACAAGTTGTCACCTTTCTGATCTCAAAAGAATAGAGACCTGAAAAAAAGAGAAAATCCATTTGACTATCCATCCATGAGGGGAGAGGTTAATACTGCTCTGCTCAAGGTAAATAAATTATGGGTATCTAAACATGGATCAAAATATAGGTCTTCATAAATTTGACATCATTTCCTCAGAAGAATTAATGTTTTTCATTACCCCTCATTGATCAACTTCAACTATATTTAGTGGTGAAAATAGGACCACTTTCTGTAAACCTTGCAAAGCTTGAGACGTGTCAAGTCCATGCAGGAAAATTTCAGATTAGCAGCCACAATATTAAATACAAAACTTCTAAACATATTAAGAAAAAAAAATAGCATTGGCAATTAGATATTTGGATATTTATCTTCTTAATATTCACTTTGTCTAAGGTATCAAAAATTTTTTGATCTTGGAGATGGGTAAATACTAAAGATGAAACTGCACAAAGATTTCCTCTCCATGCCTGGGGAAAAATAATACCAACAGATATTGGTACTATCAGTACAATTGCTGCCCTGCTGTTTTAATCTGTTTGCAACAGGATTGTTGCACAGTAGTCCATGGAAAATAGCTGCTGCAGTTTGCTGACTTTCAAATGCTTTTTGTTCTAGGTGGTTTTGCTGTTATTTTTCTGTTCCTCTGTTTTAAAGCTGGAGGGTCAGTTACAGTAACTTCAGACACACAGAAAGAACATAAAACTATAGATGACTAACCCTTAATCCTGCCCGGACAGTAGGAAGATTGAAACAAACATCTCCAGAAGTTATGGAATTACTCTCTTAAAAAGTGTCATCATTTATATACTCTTATGCCTCTACAACTCATTCTATGACTGCATAAAAGCAGCATATATCTAATTCACTCTCATTAAATCCTTTTAAGTCAACATTAAGTCCTCTTTGTACATCATAGCACTCTTTAGAGTACTCACTAGCATATGTCACACAAAGGACATGGATTTGACATTGTAATAGATATTATGATCCTTAATTGTCCTGTTGACATTCTGATTTCAAATCTGAGACCTAAGTACTTTAGAGCAAGACCAAATCTAGCTATTTCTCACTTCAAGTCAGATATTTGAAAAGCATGTCAAATGACAACCAACCATTCACCTCAGATTCGTCTAAGTTATCAGGTAATATCAATCTAAATACTAAAGATACCTTTACTCTGTGACTACAGTCTGTGGCTATAATTTTCTGGCAGTTAAGCATGAAACACTGTCTAAAGCACTACCAGGTATTTCTATACCATGTATAAGCTTGGTTCCACTCATAAAAAAATATGTTAGTTACTTCAAAAAACCCAGAGACAGCATATTCAAAGATACAGGATGCTTTCTATAGCAGGGACAGCTAACAAACACCATCTCTTCTCTCAGAAGAGCTGACATTTGGATGTGTGACATAACACCTGAGGGGCACTGAGAAGGCAAAGGTTGCCTGTCTGCTATGTTTCCTTTGTACTGGAAGAAGAGTACAACTTATGGGGGGCATCAAGGGAAACTACCAAGTCATGAGTAAAAACCAAAGCAAGTTGCTTGTTCAGACACCCTGTATATACACTGGGGAACTCATTGATGCAGAATGTTGGGACCTCATAAAAAGCTAGACTGATTTGTGAAAGTAAAATACATTAAATGCTACAAGAATCAAAGGCACAACTAAGACACATACTGTCATAAGCTGAGAAGAATTACATCTACCTTTCCCACTGTTTTGTCTTCTCTAGAGAGAAGATGCTGGTTTAGAGAAACATGAGAAAAGCCACACCAGTTCAGACTAGAAGTTCTTAACTTCTAGTTTGCAACACCTGAAACAATCAGCCATAGTTTTCTTTTATATCTTCCTTTTACTATTATTGATCAGTCTAGTTTTCAGACCCAAAGGCTTGGTGACAAATATGTTGGGGGAGGGGGTGGAGGCTTGGAGGGTGAGAAATACAGAGGTATTCGCAGAACCACTACTTCTTATAGAGGATAACTGATGCTGGCTAACAAAATCTCTTCAATGGATAGAAAGTTTTGTTTGTCTAGCCAAATTGTGTATCGTGCTACCATACAATAGAAAAAAAAATATATTGAACAGTAAAAGAAGTCTAAGAATTCCTTTCTCTTTATCCACTGCCTACCACTCTACAAGGGCATTGGGGGTTCTTTGTCCTCTGCCTACAGCAATTCCTCATCTAGCCACATTCTAGACAAAATGAAGTCTCATTACATATTTTCAAGCTACAAGAAAATAAGGTTATTGGTGTTAAATTTACATTATCCTATAGTCCAAATGCTGCTTTGTGAGTGAGGACAACCTTTTATTCTCCATCCAAGGATGTTTCCCTGATTTAAAGCACTGAGTAAATTGTTCAGACACAAGTAAAACAATTGTGCCACAGGCAATCAGCTTTGGAAAACAAATGGTTCAAGAAGGAGGTTCTTTGTATCAAAGAGTATCTTCAGTTATCAAACATGATTTCAGGGATGATTACATATTGAAAATATCTGCTCTTCCTAAAGCTTGGAATGACATGTTGTTGCACACACTTAGAAGAACAAAGCGATTCCTTGCAAGCCCAGCAGCGCACTGAGCTGCAAAGGATGAGGAAGTTTGGAGGGTGAAGAGCATATAATAGTTCTGAATTAAAACATACAATGAAAATGTAGTTGGGGTTTGTCTTCACTACCTGCCAGTCTCCCCCTGCAGCTTTTAATATGTATGTGTCAGTCCTCTCAAGATAAAAATGCTAACGTTGAAATCCGAATTGAGTTTAGAGCTGATTTGTATACTTTCTTCAGTGTAGTTTTTTAATACTAGATTGCTAATGTGTTAGATACCTTGTGGCAAAAAAATACTTTCTTTTTTTTCTTTTTTCCCCTCAGTAAAAACAAACACTTGGAAGTAAATAAATGAAGAACCAAATGGCAAAGCAGATTGGATTGTTACTACCAAATGGTGTTTCGAACACAATCTAATTAGGTGATAAAATGGACCAACATATACTGAGACTAAGTAAGCAATTAAGTGCTGTGTATCATAGAGTGGGAAAGGCATCAGTTACACAGGACTGTAGCGAGAGACATTTGGCATTTAGCTCTCTAGCAACTTATCTATCTCAAGGGAAGAATAAAACGAATCAGAGTAGCGGGTGGCTTCTTCAAATTGAAGCATCTTCGTCTTCATCCTGATTTTATGATGAGTCAAAAATCCCCTCTACATATTGATACTAATTGTCAGGAAAATAGTTAACCTCTGTTCAAGAGATGATTGATCTTTGACACTTTGCTTTGCACTTACTCCTTTCCCACAAAATTTGATTTTGAGGCTACATTTCCTACATAAAATAACTCCAAAACTTGTGTATTAAAAAAAAAAAAGACAGTTTGTACAATTTGTATAAGTTGAATTTAACTTCAGATGTCAAGATGGAAGCAGCATAATGTGTTTGATGTAGCAGAAAGCAACTCAAAGCATAAATTTATCAGCCATTTACTCTTTTTCAGCTTCCTCAAATTCAAAAGAAGTCTCAGCAAGGATTATTCACAGACAGAAATATACGCACATGCATATTCAGAGAAGAGAGTCTTGGAAAGCCATCCTTGCACAAAGGTCCACCATGAGATACTAATGGTAGGAAATCTCCAGAGTATTTCACAGTAGTTCTTGTGTATTACCTGCTCCCTTAATTGTGCATATCTGATTCCAAATGGATAATATCCAAACAAAATAATGAACTGAATTTAAAGTTGATCATTTTTAACACCAATATTCCAGCCCTAAATGTTGAGATAAGTCTGTTTTGAGATGTATTCTTAGAAAAAGCAAATCTCACAGTTGTATGGTCACATGAATTCATAATTCACATCACATTATAAGTGGCAGCAATGATGGAGGGAAATGGAAAACTCCCAATACACTTCAAAAAAGTTTAGTTTCCTTGAGTGACAGTCCTCATCCTGCATTCTCAGGGGCAAATTACTATTACTATATTACTATCAGTATATCTATTAATCCAGACATTGAACCACACTATGCCAACACACATATTGCATTTGCTCTCTTTATGCATTTTCAGTATGAGGAAAAAGTTTTACAATCAGGCTTCTATGTTTCTATCTTGATTAGCAAATATACTGACATTAACTTAATAATACTAACAAAGATGAACACTTGCATACATGTGAGCTTTTACATAGCACAAATGGTAGCAAATAACATGCTTCTTAAATTTGTGCAGTTCAACTTGTCAAAATAGCAAGCATCGAGAGTAACCCACACAGTATGACTGTAATTCAGATAGATGAGCTAGATGTGTACCCATCTTTAAAATGTGTTTTCAGATGTCATATGAATATTCTATGAGATTCCATTAATAAATATTATTAAAAGCTCTGCTAACTTTGCAAAGTATATTTAATTACCGTTAAAGCCTGCTAAATGCTTAGCCCCAGTGAATAAGACTCATAATCAAGAGATTTATGTGATAAACGTGGTAAAGTTAACTTTGAAGACATTTCCTAATAAAAGCAAGTACCCTCACAACAGTTTTTCCAGCATTACCTATTTCATTTAAATTACTTTTATTAAATATATTTTTACCATAATTCTACACAAAATGTCATTTAATTAAGATGCAGAATTTCTAACAACAGAAACCCAGAGGTATTGATACACAAAACAAATATGACAATATTTTCAAATTCTTTTGTAATTGACAACGCTGTAGTGATATTTCTTCAAGACCAATAAATAATAATGTTATTCTTTGTTGCATTAATGTACTTCTTTTTTAAGGGCTTACCCTGAATTCAAAAGAATACTTAGTCCAGCATGGTGAAGCCTTTCAGTTGACTCACATCAGAGAAGTAAAGCCTCTTGGATATAGGCTGTGGCCTGGAAAAGAATTACTACTTTCTTGGTCCCAGAAATTATCTACAGTAACACCAACTACCTCAGACTAATACACTGGTATAACTCTTGCAAAGAAACTACTCCTTTGTCTCTGATAAATTGAATGTGGCATTTGGTTAACGCGTTACTTGGCAGTGTCAGTGGGTGGTGCCCTTCACTGGGAATGAACAGCACTCACACTCCATGAACTAATCCAGGGTGCCAAAGTTCCTTTCCATGATTCAGGATTCGGGGGAAGCATAGGCTGAAAAGTTGAAAGACACTGATCTAACATAACTACAGTTTCTTTGGGGCTTGACTTTTTCGCCAACACTGGCCTCTTGGATCACTATACAGTATTCAGTACAACATTCAATTAATTCTCTCATTCATTTTCTCTCTTTGTTTCTCTCCAATCCTGCCATCCTTTAATGCCCTTTCCTGTTTTCCTATGTAACACAAAGAAAAAGTACAATAGACTTAGCAGAAGATGAAAAAGCACCAGCATTTTTACCCTAACTGAAAATAAGGGACTACAAATATTATTATTTAAAAAGTTGGCTGATAGAGTATGTACTTTATTAGGTGCATCTCAAAAAGGAGGATCAGCAGCAGATAAAAGATACACCTGAAGATATTTTATACTAACTAAACTTCAATATATACTGAAGCTTTACACATAAGGTATCTGTTCGCCTCTTAGAAGTTTATGAACACACTGTTCTAAAGGAAGAACTCACACTTTCTTACTGCTGTGTCCCTGCTCTAGGAATTTCATTCCTGGGACTCCACAGTAACTCAAGCTGAGATCCATGAGAGATGCCAGTGCTAAAACCAACAAAAATGACCACAGCAAAGAAGGCTTACAAATTTGTAAAGTAGGTTTTTTTGAGATTTCAAAATGAAGGTCATAAACTAGTCAAACTTTTTTGTTTTAAACTTAATTGTGGGTGATGCTAACACAGTTTTTTCTCTTTATAAAAGTAAGTTTTTTCTGCAACTGTGTGTTTGCTTTCAGATTTCATTCCAAAAGAATGCCAGATGAGCAGAGATATCTGCGAGTAGTTCAGAAATGAAATGGAATTTTCAAGGTCAAAATAAGAGCCTTCTCAGCAAATAATAATCCAAGTGAGCTATTTATGGAAGCCACATAAATGTTCTACAGAAAAGGAAAACCGAGACTTACAGGAAAGCACAATGAAAGAAACCATTTATCAAAGTTCTTGAGTTTTGTGATCCAAGGAAATTTAATTTTCTGCTGACTAAGTAGTGGGAATTTCATGGAAGGTAAAATATTAAGTAAGAAGGGCTAAGACCAAGCTAGCATAGATATCACGACAAATCGTTAGAGAAGTAGGCAAACTATTAAAATTATTTTAATTTTTTTTTTTAATCCAGCATTCACCACAGCCACCAACAGCCATTAATAAAATAATGCCTTAAAAGAAATGTTAAAGCAGCTTCCTGTCAGACTGGCTCACAGAAAAATGTATGCATTTAAATTAGAGCTCAGTTCTTTTGATTCTAACAGACACTTTAGCATGCATTATTTCCATCATGCACATGTTATTGTATGGCCAAACAGTAGACTTCACATGTAATTTCTTGTGTTTATTATCATACTCTACCAACCTTATCTTCTACTTTTTTTTACTAAGGGGAAAAAAATGTAAAAATTACGTCAAGCCTTAACTAGTAATGGTTATATCTAGGAATCCATAATATATGTCCCTCAGTTTTAATGGACAAATAAAAACCTTTACTTCCCTGTTTGCAGAACAAATACAAGTGTAATTCTTGAAGCATGTGTCTCTGTTGCCCTTTTTAGGGAAAACTCTGTAAGAGAGATTTTATCTACCTATTTAAAAATCAGAGAATCCAGTCTAGGCAGAAGTTGCAAACTACTAAATCTCTAGGTTTTGCAACATCCCTAGTCTGTGATAACTTTTTGTAGTGGAAGATCAAAGAAGCTAACATTTGCTAGAATTACCATTTGCAGAAGAAATAGAACCAGTTTTTCAAAACTGTTAACTAATGCTGAATTTCAGCTGCATCCTCAAGATCTAAATCCAGACTGAAAGCTTGAAAACAATAGTCTAATTTCCACTAAACAATACAGCTCTTCTTTCATACTATTTTACATCCTCTCTGCTCATTACAGTCTTCCAAATTAATTCTAAATGCATGTACATGGCAGAGTAAATCAGCTGACGCTATACTTCAGTTTAGAATTTTAAGTGTCCCCATACTTATTCAAATTAGGTTTGGGACTTTAAAAGCTTTACTCCTCAAGGATTATAAAATGAAATTGAAATTAATCACAATTTGTAAAATAAAGCATTGTATATTATTTTCCTCTACCATCTGCATGGTTTTTTTTTTATTCAACCAACCTGCCAAAGATTAATTTTCTTCTGGGCAGTGTAACTTGAAAATGACTCTTCAAACAGCAGAGCAGTACACTGGAGAAACCCACAACGTGCAGACTGCAGCCTTATGTCACAACAGGGATATATAGTGTACTTGCACTGTGGAAACCACGTCTCTAACAAATAGCATTTCAATAGCTTTAACAGCAAGAGGGAAACAAGAGCTTGGCAAAAGACAGGTGCAGTTTTGGTACATTCAAATGCTGACATTTTAGGTTCACCTCTGTTGCTACACTGATTTCTTAACAGAATTTTTTACAATTTCTAAATACTAATTCTCAAATTAGTAGGCCACAGGTTTTCCTTCTGCAGCCATTTTAAAGAGTTTCAATGCAAATAATTAAGGAATATTTGTGTAATAAAGATTAACTACTGAAAATCTACCACGTGAACTGCCAGTACATACAATCAAAATAAAAGATGGTGCATCCTTTTCCATGCAGAATGGATGAGAAAACCAAGATTAGATTGTGGTAACTCGATTTTATTCTAAGAATTTTAGATAGCTGTTCCTACTGCCTTGGAAGAGACTGCAGTTATGACATACCAAAAGAGGTGGAGCTCTCATTTAGCATATGGACTTTTATAACTATGGCTGTGTTTGAACAAGGGCAATATTCTGTACAGTAAAATGAAGATTAACTTGCACTTCCTTTTCACCAGTATCTGGACAAGATGCATATCCTTAAGAAACTTGTCAAAGAATCAGTTTTACATTAAATTCTACACATTATACATTGGAAATTAGGAATAGACTTTATTATTTTATTGCTTTTCTTTTTTTTACTAGTGGCTTCATTGTAAATAAAATTAATCTGAATCCTACAAGCAAAGGAACAGCACTTAACATACTCTTTCTTCTCTCAGTTAGAAGTGCTCTAGTGTCCAGCTGGAAACTGCTGGAGACAGCATGCAGGGCACATGGGATGCTCTGTGAGCCATGGCTTTCTGAAAAACAGGGGAAGAATACTCTTGCACACTTTGGAGAGCAGAGGTGTTAAACTATCCTCAGGTGAATAAAACAGAATAGGCAGAAATACTACTGTTAACATTTTCAGAATACCTTATATAATTAAGTTTAACCTCTTCTGAACACACACACACACAAAATCATTTAGCTCAGAGACATGTGCTCTGATTGTATTTCCACAGAGATTCTTCTCCCCTATTTATGTCTTTCCATGCAAAAGCCACAATCAGAAACATAAGATAAGATCCTTTTTAGGCTTATATCTAGACAGAGGATAGTGACAACAAACAAAACAAACACTACACATACAATATATAAAAAAAACCACCACTCCCTGTTAATCTGCAAAGGTGTTTGCACAAGTGCTTTAAGTGCATGCTATAGAGGTAACACACAGCTGGACAATTCACTGCAGAAAGACCCACTAGAAGGATCAGTGCCAAATTCCACACTGCACAGGCAAAATGCATAAGCAATCAGGATGCTGCAGTGATCCACAAACTCTTACAGAATTTGTAAATTATGCACACACTAATCTAAACTGTCAACTTCTAAAATAAGGAAAACAAAAAACACAAAGGAACATCCACATTAGAATACATCAGCCCAAGCTTTGCACCCCCACATATTAAATCAGATTAGTAAAATATCAATATTAATTGATGAAATAGCAACATGTTATTAGGAGCACTTTTAAAATCTTTCTAAAGTGTGTATCAACATGAACAGCTATTCAGTAAAGCGAATCAAGCATGGAAAATAGTGCCTACTAGAACCAGACCTCCCTTTCTCTCCACTGCACCTCATTAGGGGAATTTATAAACAGTCTTGTAAAGCATGACATCGTCAGAGTTTCAGCTACATGTGAGAAATAATGGACAACAGTGACTTGAGCTCCATACTGTTACAGAGCAACTTCAAGGATAAAAGCAGAAATTTATCTCCACCGCTAAGTCTGTGAGTGTACAATACGAGAGGGTTTCACTGTAAACTAGAGTTTCTGACATCATATATATTTAGTAACAACAGTGAACACGGGCCATAAACCCCCCCTCTACTTTCAAATCCTCTACAATCTATTAAAGAATCCAATATTTAAACTTTTCAATTCTGACTTCTTAAAAATAATGAAGTCTATTCTTAGTTTTCAATCTAGCCATGAATAGACTTGTATTAAAATGTTCTGAGTGACTTGAACTTCTGTGATTCATCTGTCTCTGGGAAAAAAAAAAAAAGTGATGGATAAAGCGAACAGCTTTGATCTTTATTTTGCAAGGAGCTTAAAAAAAATCATAATAATATAATCCAAAATGATGGCACCAAATAAAGCAGAAATCATGTCTGGTGTACCACTTTATCATATCAGGCATCATCACATAGATAAAAATATAACTTTGCATAAAAAAAAATAAAAAAAAAGAAAGAAAACCCTAGGGGCACTGCAACTACAAGGACTTATTCAATATCCAATAGTTCTTCCTTTAATAATAACACTCTTTAGCATAAATGTTATTATTGATGGCCTTTTCTGTTTGTCTTCTACAGTAAATGAAGAATAAAATACATAATGCATCATTTGCTATGTCAAACAGTAAACTTCTGATTGCTTCCTTTTTTTTTTATTTCTGCTGCTGTCTACTTCAATCGTGTTTGTCTCTATTTTTATCTTTATTTTGATTTATTTAGTATACTATCAATAACAATCATGCTACATGACAAAACATGCTGCCAGACTGTTAAAGTTGGTATTTTTTGGTAAGGAAGTGTTCTGCATGAAATGAAGTGAAAGTGAAAGCGTGTTGAAGGGGGAAAAGCAGCATAGTTGTCATTATTTTATTAATAGACTGCAGCACATTACTCCCAGAATGTCTTTCTAAAGATTTACTGAATTATACTAAAAAATCTAGGAAGCAAGGCTAGTTTATTCAGAAACACAAGACACCGCAAATAAGCCCTAGAATAGCTAATGGTACCTTTACAATCTAGTTTTGGACATTAGAAGTATACTGTCCTTGAAAAGAAGATATAAGAAAATAGTAAGGAAGAAAAGTTACTTTTTTCCTTCAAAAAGTCAAGCAACAAGCAGTGGAAGAGTCCACAGGTCCACTTCTCCTCAGATAATCTTTTTGCCTTTCCTGAAGTATTTGCAAAGCCAGAAAAGACCATAAGTTTAATTAATTCAGTGAAATGAAAGGTCATATTTGCATGAGAAAACATAGTTAGGTGAGACGAGCCGCCAGAAGACATAAACTGCTACATTTGCACCCAAAACCTATAGGTAGGACAGTGAATGGAGCTTCTCTTTTCAAAAAATTACCTGCAGCTAAAGATACTTCAAATAAAATTACTAATCAAAAGTTAGCTCTTGCAAAGTAACCATGTCAAATGCTGTCTGTCAAAGTTCACATTAGAAACAAGATTATATTTTCCTACACACATCGTTACTGTTTCTAAACAAGATTTATTTTATTTTTTCAATTACCTTTTAAAAATCCTTGGAAAACTGATGGAAAAAAATAGTAAAAGTTCCATAAGAACTTTTCAGTTTGACAACCTCTCAAACTGAACTACATTAATCAAAAGTAAATGATTTCACATCTAGCTTATAAAAAATTCACTTTGCACATTTAACAAATCCCTCCATGACCATATTACCATTAGTACTTATGCATTGATCCAGCGGACAAATTACACTTTACCCTGGACACATTCATATCCCACACAGCACAGGAAAATTAGGCCACCGATGATCAAGTCCTGCTGATTATTTATTTAATTTACTTGTTAACAATGAGAAAATCCTCTCATACTAAGGAGAAAAATTCTGAAACAGAAATATACCTCTCCCCATTCAAAGGAAGAAGGGTAAGAAAAAAATAAACCCCACAGAGTTTGATAGATATTAGAGTTATTTCTATGATTCTCTTATCTCTTAGCCTCCAGATGGATGGACCATGTAATGAAAAACAACAGCTCCCCTCACATTAAAGCTACAAAGAATGACCAACTTCTTAACGAGAACAGCTAAAATACGTCAGAAGCGCTCTGATCATTTCATGTGTTGTTTCCAATTGCAGCCTTTCAAAATGTCTCAATTTCTTCAAAATGGGCTCTCCATTTTTTAAATACATTTCTCCACTAATTAATTTGTTGAAATTTAGTTACTTGTTAACATTCATAAAATCATGACTATACTAGCAAAATTCATGGCTATAGTACTGAAAATATGGTGCTATTCATCATTCTGTAATCCTTCTTGGGAAGACAGGATGACAAATACAGGATGATGGCTCTTTCTCCTTTCCTGTATTCCCAGAAGCTTCTAACTGCACAAAAAAAAATTAGAGAAGACTGCCTTCTTTGGATCTCTTGTCATTTGGGTACTTTTCAGAGTGACAAACTCTGACCTGATTCCCCCTACTAAGAGTGGATATTTGCAAAGCGAGATATAGATTTTGATTTAATTTACAGAGTAGAATACACAACTTTTAGGTTCTACGGAGATATTTTTGATCATGTTTCTGGTAGGTTCTTAGATTTTAACTATTTCTCTGCTCATTGTTTTTTAAATTGGGACCAACTCTTTGCATGAAGTGAAAAGGTTATTTGCTTAAATTATTTTACAATGAATAGTGCTCACATAATTCCCTGTAACTAATTCTTCTTGTTCTGCCTGTAGCTGCACCATGTAATCTGCCCATTGCTTCTGTGCCTTTGACCTCTCTTCTGACTCAACAGTAACCATGACTTCTCACACCTCCTTCTCCTCTGTAGACTCTCCTGTTGATTCAGCTCATTATATTCTACACAATGTTTCCATTTTCTGCTTTTGTCCTTTACTCTCACTCTTATTAAGATTTGTGTCTTATATTCAGTATTTCTTCCCTCCACACACCATGTACTATTTCCGCACACACTTCAATGCCGTCAGTTCTGATGCTGTTGATGTTGAGAATCATACCTTCATTTTGGATGACACACACAAATTCCTATTTGTTTTTGGCTCTTCAAAGTTTTTTCATCTCTGTCCCAGAGGTGAAATGAAAATAGGCATGATCTGAGAATTTTAAATGCTTTTATTTGACTGTTTCCTTCACATTTGGAATTTTGGACATAGTTTGTTTTCTAAATTATGCATCACACAAAAATACTTTTTCCTGCAATTGATATATACTCCAAAATATCATTTCCCTCTCTTCTGAGTCTCTTGCATTTACAACTTGCTGAGCTGCATCTGTTAGTAATATTTCAAATTCTGGGAATCTTTTCAAAATTGCTGACAAATAAAGGAACAACATGCATTACTTCAGTTGTAACAACTTAATGCATTTTACTAGTCCAATGAATACATTTGTTTGCCAAGTCTCTATGATACCTTTGGTTGTTGAATAATTTTTACTAAGAAATACAGTTCTGCAATACATTTATGATCTACAGAAAGAGAGGCAGAAGGAGACTTTTAGCAGTCATGATAACTAATCTCAAAAAGGAGACAAATTAGACTGACTGGGACTGTGGTCTCTACTTGTTGGTCTTGGAATCCCAAACACTAGAAATATCATAGAGAACATGAATTCTCACTTTCTGGAGAAGTAATGTAGCTAATCGAGAAATGCAGCAAAAATTCCAATCACTTTCAGCTACATTATATTGAAGAAATAATAATAATAATAATAATAATGTGATAAGACTATTTGATACCAGGAGTGAGTCATATTAGCATCATCCAAGAAAATGATGCAAATTTAAGGAGAGGAAAAAGCCACACATTGCTGCAAGCTAAATATATCCACAGTGCCACAACAAAGAGTTAATCCCACCATGAAAAAACACTATAGTGTTGCAGTGCTGAGGACACACCACTTAAAACAAAGAATTTTAGAGTGCTCATTCTGCTTTTTCTTCTATTAATGCTAAAGATTATTTAAAAGAGAAAGGTCACACTGATGATAATTCTTTTCACATCATAAGAGGATAAATGTGTGACTACCACTAGGTCACTGGGTCACTATGTCTCAAAAAGAGGGAATAAAATAGAGCCTTCTCAAAATTAGTTCAAGAAATTAAATTATGGGAAAAGTACAGGTGAAAGTAATAAAGGCATTTGAAATTCTATAAGCTGGAAAACCACTGCTTGAGGTATCTAAAGATATCTGAATTTCTTAATAAACTGGAGCCACAATTTGATTTTCTGACTGCCTATCTGAATTCATAATACTCAATGGGTTTATGTGTCATGGAGTCAGAGGACATTAAAATATAAAGATTATACATTTATTCAGTTGAAGTATTCCTATGTGTTAAAGGAGCAATGGTGGATGGTAGTATTTCAGTACTGGCAGTACTGAGTCATATTTAATACAGACAACCCCAAATGGTGTGACACACTGTAAAGTAATTCTTGTAAAACCTCTAAGCTTCCCAACCAGGAGTTCCCAACCAGATCCTTCATCCCTACACCCAGTGAGTGGTTGTAATAGGGCTTAGCAAAATAAATAAACAAACAAAACCACCCAAATCACACACGTAGCACTTATCAGGTGTGAACAAAGCTGCTTCTTAAAACTCTACGCATTCTATGTTGCCAAACCTTTTTTCAGAACAGAGATTAAAAAACTGTATTTTGGAAAATCTTTAAGGACGTCAGGAATTAATTTTTCCAGACACAACTTTACACCAAGGATGTTAGCATTAACAGCTGATCTATAACATGTATAGATGAAATACAGCCTGGTGGGAACCTGCATGGCATAAAGAAACACAGAAAGGGAAAAAATAATCTAAAGAAATTGGTATCTTCTGCACTTTATGGGCAGGACTCAAACCTTCAGGGAAGGTATAAACAATCAGCTCTTATTCTAAGACCTCTAGCTGTCTGCTATTCTTTTCTCCTTTGTGGGTATGCAGTGCAAAGCAGCAGAGGGCATTCATATTTTGAAGCATTTAGGTGTTAATCTGAGACACAAGGGTAACCATGCCAAGCAGCTAAACATACGGTTTAGTATCCAAGGGGCCCTAGAAGTGAGAATTGACAATTCCAGTGCTGTGACAGCTCATTCCACTATATATAGTTACACAACTAGCACAAGAAAAGTCTTCTTGTTGTTATATGTAAATTGCTTCAACTATTTGGTAGTTGTAAATAAGCATTGGTCTGCTCTGAAGTTAAAATTCTTGTTTTCTTTGAGTATTGAAACAAGGTCTCCACTGTCAGGCTAATAATTATAAAGCTCATCCCCTGTTTCTGCTTTCTGATTACTGTCTGGTCAGTTAATTTCTGCATCTTTTCAACTGGCACTAATCAGGAATTAAAAGCTGCCATCAGCTTTGCTAGATAGAGATTCCTACCCCTGGTTAGTAAGGGTTTTCAAAATAGGCAACTCTTGCCCTTTTCTGATTATCCACAGACAAGCTTATAATCCAGTCGCTAGTATTTAGGAAGTCAAGCAGTGAAATAAACAATGTTGATTATAACCTCCTGTTCTTTTTTTAAAATCAAGAAATAAACCAAAAAAAATTTTAGGATTCTAATCTTGAGACATCTGCTTTGGGGGTTGGTTTTATATTTATTTCAACTGGAGAATGGATTTGGATGAAGATGAAAAGGATGGACAATGGCATGTCTAACAGTTTCTTTCGTGGCAAGTAAACAAAGACATTTTGGCCAAGTTTATTATGCTTAAGACAGTGATTAAAAAGATTTTGTAGTTTTTTACAGATAGATTTCATGGGG
>JAOXNG010000052.1:17411217-17421463 GCA_028566535.1 Scolopax minor | reverse complement strand
GAGGGGGGGATACCTACTAGACAGACTGCCTGGGAAAAAGCTCCTTTCTAGTTGTTTTTACAGGTGAAGAAGCTTAGAATAAGTCTCCTGACTAGCCTATAACCATCAAAAAGAAAGATCACAGAGTAACAGAAAATCTGTTATGACACTAGTAATAGAGTAGTTGCAAGTTTGGACACATTATCATCTTACAATTCACTTACATATTTCTATTGAAACTTTCATCAACATTGTTTGTTTTCAAATTTCACTCAGATTACTGCTTCCTCAAACTGTTGTTTTTGCTGATTTTGTCTATCCAATCAATCCAGCAGGGTTCCATAACTCTACCCAATATCACATTAAGCAGCAGAGCTACTGAAAATCCAAAATCTTCTAACTGTATTGTCTCTGAATCTACCTGAACTGTATTTTCTGTTGTCAGGAACATTGCTCTGCAAATCACACAGACAGGATCTGGGACAAGAACTGTGCCAAACCACAGGGCAAGATCACTGAGGGTAAATATGCTAAATTATATTAGCAGGCAATCAGTGCCATTTCTTGTTCAAACACACAGAGGCCAATCCTATTTCTAAGACTACAAACAATACAGCAACTTCAAAAAGCTGTAGGAATTTTATAAGACAGAATATGTAGTAATACACTTATATATCAATAATATTAAGGGCTTTTTTAAATACTGTATTTTATTTTTCTTGCAAAGCTGTAATATCTTCTCTAGGCTCACTCTGCTGTCATTCAAATTTGGACAGTGTCTGTGTAAGCATCCTTTTACTTTGAGCCTATGCTTTTAAAAAAGTCAGAATATTATTCTGTAGTTTCAATGAATGCTAAATAAGAAGGTAATTAAAAACAAACAAACAAAAAACCCCACCTGACTGGAAATAAAGCAAAAGTCTGAGGAGGTATGGTGCTGTGCACCACAAGAAGCTTCAGGGAATAAAATAAACTGCTAAACTGTCTATTTACAATCCCACATTCACAAAGATTAAATTGCTGAAAAAGTATTACATTCATACTATACATATGCTTTTTAGAAACTTTATTTTGAAGAATGAATTGTCAGTGACTCTTGTCACTACTGCATATTGAATGAGTGAAAGGAGAAGACTTAAAGATGCAGCCACAGGATGAAACCAGAGGCCACAGAAATGTAAAGGTAGATGACCACTGTGGATAAACATGCAGCAACCTGGAAAGAATCTTGCTTTCCTTGAGAACAGAAATAACAGGTCATAACAGAACCAATGACAACAAAAAAGGTTGTGTGTGTGGCTTAACTCTGCTAATGAAGCCAATAGTTATGCTATCAGAAATCTGTATTCTAAAGTGTATTGGTAAAAACAAAATTCTCCTGGTGGAAAAATTTCTCATCTTGAAGGATGGCAAGAAAAAAAGGAACTTGTTTTGAAACACTGACTTGCTATGGGTCTCACACTCAACTCCTCAAGTCACAGCAAAAGAACATAGGTAGCCTCAACTTTACATTTTGCATGCAAGCATAAAACAACAAACTACCTCAGTTCTGCTGCTGCCTTATTTCACATTAAGATATGAAGAATCGATCTCTCTAGTAGCCTGTATTGCTACAAATGCAAGGGTTTTTTTACTTTAAAGGGAAAACATTAGCTTGTTTTGTGCTTAGTCTGGTATTCCATCCTCAAAGCTTAATAAGGATGCAACACAGCAAAAGCTAGCAATCAAGGCTAGAAAAAACTCAGAAGAATTTCAGTTCAATGTCTACAGGAGGTATCTGATGTAGAGTAAGGATGTAGAATTGTGAATTGTCAGTACAGTGATGGCCTTTAAACTCGTCATATTCAGATATTATCTAAAGGGAGACAGAAAATGGAGTAAGGACAGGCCAATGATAAAAATGGACTGAAAGCATAGTAGAGGATAGAAGAGGAGATGATAATGCAATAAAGAAATGATCAGAGAACCAGGAGGAGGATAAGTGGGTGACCTAGTGAGGAAAGTCGTGACACTATTGCAAAAGATGGGAAGCTGTATTTTCAGATCTGTAAAATAGCAATTGTAGCTGCAGATATTCAGTGAAGTAACTGAGTAGTCAGAATTTAGTCAATTTTTCCATTTTATCAGCTAATTTATGCTAACATTTTAAACTGAAGAAGTATTTAGCAGGGTAGTCCTTGTTGTTTGAAAAGAATCTGAATTATTTTTAGCTTGTATCTGTGTAATTGGAATTTTGCCAATTGCACATGATAGAACAAACATTAAAATTGGTAGTCCTGAATGAGTTTTTTGTGTTTGTTCACTTTATTAGACTTAGCCCTTAAAATAATACTGTATTAATAATAGCACTTATCTATAAACTCCTATCAACGTTGGCAAACTGCCTGCACACAGTGAGTAGATATACCACACCAAGGTTGTGCAAGACCCACTCTAAAATGAGAATAAGTGCAATGTAATTCATAACATTAATTCAAAACTTCACAGACACAGCAGACACACCATGCAACCCGACTGGCTGATGAAGTAGGAAAATGTTTCTAGTAGCCTGAACGAGAGTAACACAGGCTTATATTAAATGAAATGCTAGCCTGGAAAGTTTTACTGACAATCATAAATGCTTCAACAAAGGAGTACGAACTGTTCCCAGAACTACAAGTGGTTTTAGAAAGATGATCACTGATAACTGACAGAAAGGAACAGAAAGCAGTAAAGAAATAAAAGGATAACAAGAAATATTTGAAATCACTGCTCGTATTTCCTTTTGTTCCCATGTGCTCCCAGACCACAAAAGGTGAATGTGATGTTGAACCCAAATGTATTGCTTTCTGTTTGGCCTCTGCTATGCACTCATTATTGCAGGAAGCTTAGCTTCACAGTAGAATACCAATGCTTTTCTTCTGTTACCCCTTGCCTCTTAGTATTTCATGAGGGCATTATTCTCCTCTTCCTTAACCTAATTTTACACCAGTAAAACCCTCTTGATTTCAGTACAACGTCTTTTGATTTTCAGTAGCATAAAAACAAGAATCAAAGCATCTTTTTTAGGTTTACATACCCCCCAAAAATCGCTTTAAGCTGACATTCTTCTGTTGTCAAACAGTACATAAAGTATACTACTTGGTAAATGGGAAAATATAAGTCTGAATTATTTAGTGTATCAGTCTTGGCTGGAGTTCTAGAGAAAGTGCCTCAAGTACAATGCAGTACATCCCTATTTTATACACCATTGAACAGAACATCTACAAATTGCCCTGGAACTTGCACACTGCCATAGGGCTAACTGACATTATTCCTGGGCTGTGGTTATTTCTAATGCTCTGCTAATCGTTCTGTGCTCTAACATGCTCTGGAGGAAAATCTGTATGTTCCCACAAAGTCAGAGAAGTCCCACTAATGAAATTAAGTGAAAGGAATATAATGTATTTTTGTCAATGTGAGTCCCTTAAGCTAAACTTTGGAGGGTGAAGCAGATGTATTATTCAATAGAAAAGCTTTAATTAGTGTTTCTTTAAAATTACTCTGAGAAAGGAATAAAAGAATCATAATAGTCCATCAAGATTGTTGAAAGTGTAGGTAAGTAAACCTACAATAATCTAGCACCGCTGTACTGATGCATTTGAAATCTACATGAAAGCTAAGTAAAGACAAGTGACAGTAAATCAAGTTAATTTCAGAGAAAATTCAAGTTCTTTCCCATGGTGTACCTGACAGTAATTTTAATCAAGCTCTGGCATTCATTTTTTCTGAGACTATTTTTAATAATATTACCTGATCCTAAGAATTTTGAATGTAGAATATAAAGTGCATTTTAAACAAAAGCAACTCAAAGCCTAGAGAGGAAAAGTGATTAGTTTATTTTAAAAAGGCCTGTGCAGAAAAAAAATGTAAATATCTTACATTTGCAGATATTGATTTCCAACCAGCCTGATATGTGGCTATAATTGCTTTAACAGACCACTGTCTACAGCTTGTAAACTTGAATCAACACACATCCCTCTTTTACTAGAAGATCCAAAGGTGTATTGATTCAAACATCATCTCTTAGATTGAGATAATCTTTTTGAGATTTTAAACTTAATTTGTTCATTGCTTCCAAGTGACATAGGTTCAACAGTGTCATCAGATGAGTCAAACTGTCCTTGACAGTTCTGACACTTAAACTAGTTGGTTTTGCAGGGACTGATTCACTGGCAAAGGACTCATTATCTGTAGTGCTATGTGGAACTGGGACGACTTGATTCTGACCTGGGTAGTTTTCATCTGCTGCTGAGCGGTGTATTGCTGTGCACCCCTACTGAGTTGCAAAGTAATTTTCGCTTTTGTATTTCCTAATTGTATGCTTTTTATTTCCTATCAGTCTCCTTGTGGGGCTCCTTTGTGCTGCAGCCAGCAGGTGACACCCTGTACATGATTCCCTAGAGAGAATCATTGTCACTCCTAACTACTTATCCAGTGGCTGCCTAGTGCTAAGTTTCACTCCCAACTGCTATTTAATGTCCTCTTTCTCATGCTTCACAGAGAAAACCAATTATCATACAAACAAAGTAAAATAAAAGTATTAAGTGTCTGATTTAGGTTTATAAATGCACTCCAAGGTAGGATGTATAGCTAAGGCTGGACTGCTGCACGGTGCACCAAACTACATATTTAATTCTTCCTTCTACCAGCTTAACTTCTACAAAAGTCATAAGCACTGAGCTCATTTATTTGGTGCTAGTTAATTAACATAGCAGTAATATTAGTCTTTCATAATCTGTGCCATTACCATGGTTCAGCAACTCATGATTCTGCACTTTTTCAACTATTTGAGCTCTGAAGGTGACATGCACAGCAAAACCCTGAATTATTCAATGTCTGTGAGCGTGATGGCCACATTTGACCTTTTACTTGTTTGTAACATTGGTAGCTTTTTAATCTTTAATCCATTGTATTTCCTGTGAATTCTCAGAAGACTTCATCCTACATTAAAAAAAGCTTGTCTTTGTAGAAGTTTTCATTTAGTTTCTAACAATATATTTTACACTTTTAGGAGCACGACAGAAGTAGATGAGAAAGTGCCTTCAGGAAAACTCCAAGAGAACATACTTCTTATCCATTTTGCTCTTTTAGAAGACCCCAAATCTCATTGGCCCTTCTTATATATAAAATAAAATAGCAATACTGCAACTGGGCAGTTTATCATTCCTAAAGCTTTTTCAAAATATGTGTCTAATCACAATGGGTCCTTTTCAGCACTCTTTATTCATGACTTCCATCAAAGTCACGCTTCTGTGGGAACTTAGCCTGAGGAAGGAATGCAGGGTAAGCCAAGGTGATTACTACAAACCCTTGCTGGGGAAATACAAGAAAACCTAATATTTTTTTGTTTGTTTTTATGTTTAAAGAAATTTTTAAATGTAGAGTATGCTGAGACACTATATTCTTAAGAAAATGGTTCTGTCAAGTTAGGAACAAAACATTAAAAAACAATCTGAGCAAGATCTTTAACTGAAGCTCAGCAGTACAGTTGTACTGAGAGAGAATTTTTTCAGTTAAAGTCAATTTACATCATAGTCTACTGTTCTGAAAAGTGGTAGAAATACATAATTATTACACCGTCCTGTTACAATCAATGTTTACAGATAGAAAAACTTATTCTTTATAAGCAATATAATATGATACATGCTTGACTGAAAATGAGCTTTATTTCTATAAGCAAAGGCTATACTCTATAATTCACCTTTGCTATCACTCTTATGGTCATGTAATTTTGACTTTTAGATGCATCTAATTTGAATTAGCTCATTGCAATGCATGTTTGCCACAACCAAAATATGGAACCACACTGTATACGAGCTTCATTTCTGGCCATGAAGACAACCCACAGGGAGGATTCTGATTCCTCCTTTTGGAACAAACAGGCATTTTGAATCATCCTCATGTTGAGAATTGAGCTCTATTCATTGTTTAAGCAGTGGCAACAGCCAATGGTAACAAGAAAGCAGAGGGAGAATTTACAACAGAATATATAGCTTGAGCAACTTTTAGCTCATTGATTTATAGTGCCAAAAATTTTTCTTCCCTTCCTTTCTTTCTTGACTGCTATATGACATACACATTGTATTTACATGCTTAATTAAGGATGCCTCAACGATCATTAAGGGAAAATGTGTTCACAACACTCATACAGCTAAACAAAACAAAACTGATCCGTAAACTACTTTGAAAGTCAGAAAATATATGGTTAATTCCTTTACCCAACCAAGTTTTGGTTAAATGACCCAGTTTGACAGAAAAACTAGCAGTTGCTTTCTGGTTTTAGTAAGATCATTAAAACTCCATTAGACTATTTTTAACCTTGGTATGGAATATAATCACTTCATTTATTATTTTTCTGCCATCAAGGGCTAAATTCCCAAGTATATTTTTAAGACTACAGATATCATGGCTAAGTACATTACTCATTTCTGAATGTAGCTCAATCACACTGTAAAATTGGTAATATTTTGTTTTGTTGGCATCATGCCAAGTTACCCCTATGTTTATATAAGTACATTAGCCTTTTGAATCTTGTCGGATGACTTCTGTCTAATAAACAGAATATATTTCTCCATATAAATGACAGTATTAGATGACATTAGCTATCATGCTTCATCTTTAAGAAGATGTCTGAAAATTAACGAAGCCTGAAAAGTTCTTAGGAATTGGGCAATGTCCAGCCACAGCCATGCTCTTCCCATCACATATGTCTGGAGAGCATCCTAATAAATGACCTACTCAGATATTGAATGTGGGCTCCTCTTTTAAAGAACATAGGGTGGTAAAGAATTTATCACATTTCCTAACCCAGCAACACTCCAGCAAGTACCTTAAGGCCTCAGCTACACTGTCCACTAAGGGACAGAGATCAGTTCCCTGAACAACTCCAACGTATGTCTGCCTCATCTGTATGTGAGTCATGGAGAGGGGGATTCACTCATTGTGTACGGCTGAACTGTTCTTTTCTTTGAGGCTGAAATAAAAACTGATCGAGAGATTTCTCACTTGAGTGGCTGAGACATATTTTCCTGGGTTGGCAGAATGCAAGGCCAGTTTAAGAGATGTTCCCGTTTTTTTAATCATGATGTAATGTCACTACACTGCTACTCACTTTGAATTAAAATAACTGTTCAGCTGTGTTAATTTATGCTGGTGGATCATTTCAGTCCATCATTCCAATCATGTGTTCCCCGAGTTCTGCTGAACGCAGAGAAAGAAACGTGCAGTAACCATTGTACAAGTAGATCAGACATAGATTTGATCTTCTCATCTGTCTTTAGGAACAACTGCAATTGCATTGCCTGTTCTGATGTTATGAAAAAAATAGTTGTAAAATTACTTCTTTTTTTCCCCCTACATTAAGTGTTTTTAAGACATGGAATAACAACAAAACTGCTTACCTATGAGTGTAGAGAATATATAAGCCAGGACCCTCAAGCACCTTAACATATCTGCTAGAACACCAAGCCATCCTTTGCTTCACATCCGACATGAAACTGTAGGCCTCTGCTTCAGGTACCAAGCTATGTGAAAGGCTGGGATCACGAGACAGTAGAAACAGAGTATCCCTTTTGGTGAAATTCAGCATTTTCTGTATACAGCATGGTTCTGAAGTTCATGACTGAAGGCTAGCAAACAGCCTTCTGCCATGCTTTAACATTGACAGAGTGCACTTCCAACGATTACTGTATCTGATATCATCACAGATCACAAAGATCTGTCTGATATGCTTGATTTTGTGTGACCATTTGTACAAAAATGTAAAAAGAAAAGGGGTTTTTCTTATTTTTAATTAGTTTTTAATTCTGTATATATCAGCAGCTTTCCTAGATTACAAAATCTCAAACCAAATTGCAGGGATATATACTTGCATACTATATGCAGCATACTATACATGCTATACTATACTACCAGAACAAGAGAGGATTAACTTCATGAAACAAAAACAAAGAAGATAAATCTATCCAGCTGCCTCGGTGTATATCATATGAATACGTGAATAGCATCTATTCATCATCTTTATGTTATAAGCAGGTAGAGAAAACTAGAATTTAGAGAATATCACTCACTGAGATTGAACCCTTCAGATTTATCTTAATTATGAAAATTTGACAGATACTATCTGATAATAAGTGCAAGTTAGACTGGAAATGCAAGTGATGGACTTCTTTGAATGAAGTCTCAGACTTTTATCTGGCATCTTTCATAGTCAAACAGCCAAATTTTGCATTACTGCTTCACTTGCATTTCTATTATCATAGGAACATGAAATATCTAGGAAATGGGAACAGATTCAGTTTCTGTTCTTTTTGTTTGCTGTATCATCCTAAATAATGGCAGATTTTGATAAATACTAATCCAAAACATTGGTGGGTGAAAAAGTAAAATATATTTAATATATTCAGCAGGATTTGAGTGTGATTTTTGATTATCACATGTCAAAATTCTGTCTCTTTCTTTTGGAGTTTATCATAGGTTCTTCAAGACATAAAAGTAAAACTCATCCTTACTTTGACAGATGAGTTTTTTTCCTACTCTGTTCACCAAAGAAGCCCCAGCTGCCTCCACCTAGTGCAAAAGGCTGTTATATAGCAAATACTTTTCACAGTTCCTTGAGTCTCTGTTCTCAAATTAGAAATAATTATCATCTTCAATTTTTTTAAACTTTAGTAATATTTTACATATTAAATAGTTTGCTGCATTTATAGTATTATGCTATTGTCTACAGTTTCACAAATGGAAAATGGTCTTTAATGTCCTGAAGTTGTCAAATCAGCATTTTCTTTCCAATGAGAAATAAAAAGAGAAGGAATGAAGAAGCCTGGCATACAAACACAAAAATTAGTATCTAAGTTTAGGGTATTTTAGAAAAGTATCAGAAATAATTGTGGAAACTGCTTTTGCATTTCAACAAATGTAAGCTACTCAACTGCCTAAATAATCTGTAAATACTGAATTGGACTTACTTCTTACAGCTCTCTATTTCAACTGATGTAAAAGGAAAAATATACCACATAAAATCTTTATCATGAGTATGAATAAGAGTTAAGAAAATCAGAAGAGTTATGAGGCTTCTTGCCAGATAAGAAACAGTTGGTACATTTGATCCTGTTAGGAAGGTGAGAGAAATGTATATGATTAACCATTACTGAACTTATTAATGGTATACTATTTTAAAACTTAAAATTTCAGAATGTATCTGTTTGATTGGAATCTCATGTTGACCAATGAAGTCAAGCAAAGTGTTCAGCAAAACCCTCTTCCTGATGATAAATTACTCAAATTGGAGTAATCATGAAATGAAGATACACTTTGAAAGTAATTTTATCCCTAAAAAAAGTTATTACTGCATGAGAAAATTCAGCTCTAAGGAAAAAACCTAACAACATGATGTAACAACAAAAAAGTAACACAGGTAAGATGACAACACTCTCCCGTGTTACCGTGAGATAAACGAGGCCTAGTCAGCATCGTGCCTCAGCAGGTGGCTGACCTCACCTCACCTCACTTTCATTGTAGTGAAACTAATACGCCCTTTTGCTGTGCTTTCACCTCAGGACAGCTTCTGTATGTAAGTTAATTCAAGCAAGAAATATTTAGCAACAAAGAGAAGGCACTTAATTTGGCTTCTAGATGGTTGTGTCAAAGGGCTTGTACTCAGGAAGTTTCATGTTCTCTAGCTTATCTTCTATCAGGATTAATCTTTAAAGCATTTAAGGATAGAACAATTTTAAGAGGGCTCTTTCTAGCCTAAGCCAGGTTAGCCTAGTCATTATTCACACAAAACTTTAAAGAATACCGAACTGCAGGACTCTCCAAGTTCTTGCTTTGTAGGCATTTTGATGCAGAAGGCTACAATATGGAAATGAGGGATTACAGATCTATCAGAAGCAGAGCATAAGTGAAGCAACTTCCACTGTAACAGACACCTTCAAACTTTTTAAACTTCATTTATTTAGCTGGGTGGAGCTTCAGGAAGTATGTAACAACAGCTGAGGGTAATAACCTTGTTAGTGTGATACGTTAATTCCTAGTCCAAACTACCTGAGGTAAACTTCAATGCAGTTTTTCATCCTATTTTCTTCCAGACAGGGATAAAACTGAATATAATGGGTTATTAGTACAGCTGTAAGACCAAGAAGTAAAATCAGTCATATTTCCAAAGATTATAACCTTTTCTTTCCAGGGAGTAAAAGTCTGTTTATAAATCTCTATCAGAAAACATCCTGCACAAAGGTATCTCACC
>JAOXNG010000052.1:17394391-17404980 GCA_028566535.1 Scolopax minor | reverse complement strand
CCTGGTTACAGCTGGTATAGCGCTGACCTGTAATGTTTTCCAGTCTGGTTCTCTGTACCCAACCTGATTTCTTCACTCACAAAACCTAGTACTTCTGAGGTGTCTAAATTAGAAGTGACTAGTCAGGTATTTCTTTCCTCTGGAAATAATCCACCAAAATAAATAGTTACATTGAAATCAGTCCAAATACTACACAACTCCTCTGAAATAACAGGCTATACAGATTTACCCCTAAGGTTGTGACATCCATTGGCAAATCTCATTTATTAATAGAATGTTCTGTATCTGAATACAAAAGAACTGAGTCTAATTTTTAATTTTTTTTTTTGATCAGATGAGAAGTGACTGAATTCAAGGTTCACATTTCAGCGCGTAGAGTATTAAACTAAATACCTCCATTAAATACAGATCTACATTCTTGACTTGCAGTCTTTAAAACTGCCTGATGGAAAACAAAGAGTAAGTGGCATTTTTCATCAGGATTTTCTCTTGATAAAGTCCTTTTTGTAGATATATTTGATATTCATTATATCCCTGTAACAGCCTCTGCATCTGAAATGTTATCAAACCTTGGCAGAATCTTTTCATCTTAATAATACAAAAGTAGACTTTGTTTTCTCAATCCTATTTTGTTCAAATTATCAATAGGAAAGGTTTGACTGACATATAGAAAGGAAAAATAGTTCTGATTAAATCTGAAAGTTTTTATTTGGGCTGGTTTCACAAGGAGAAAAGGTTATCTATCTGTTATGACATACATCAGACTTTTTCTGGCTATTATTTTTTATATAGACCACTGGACTATAATTTTCAGGAGTAAGTGTAGGTAGCCTTCAAAGCAAGTTCTGCATTTTGATGAATACTTTTAGTTTATCAGTCAGCAACATTCTGTCTTCATTTTCAAAGAAGACAACAGTGAAAAAGTTATTCAAAACCACAAAACCAAGTTGTCATGTGTTTGACATTATCCAAACCAATAATGAGGGATTTCATCAAAACACAGTTGCCTTCGACTGTTTATAATTTTATTTCCATGTGATATCCACTCTAATTATATCTAACTTTTGGAAAGCAAAGATTCATCAGTCCTTATAAAAATTGCCCATGGTCTTTAAACATATTTTTTCCTGTTACATAATGGATAAATATCAATCAGTTGCACTTACTGAAAAATCAGTCATTACTATATTCCAATATTTCCCTGTATTATTGCAAACTACATACTAGGTTTGTGTTTTACTCAAGAAGATTTTTAATATAAACACATATAATGTACAGTAATGATAAGTATCACTCATAAGTAATAACAATAGGACAAAGTTTCTGTTACAACTAATGTTTATATTTTGGACTTTATGTTCATATAATATTCAAAATAGTACAACTGCTCTCTCTTAATAGTCTTCCCCTTCTTTGTTCCAAAAGGCTAATTTTGAATCATTTCAATAAAGAATTAAAAACCATGGAAGTAACTTTTAAAGATAAGATGAAAACATACCAGTAGAATAATCTTTTCAAATTGACTTGCAAGTAACAGAACATATTACGAGTGCCTGTCCAAGTACTTTGTTACCAACTATTCCAATATATATAACATGTTTTTGCACTGGTTCTGTACCCAGCTATGAATAATTTCAAAATATTACGCTGAATTTGAGGATTTAGCTTACTTCACACCTTCCATTAAATGTCCAAAGAGCTGAAAAGAAATATAGGTGTAGTGTGCAGTAGAAAGAAAAAAAACTATTCTAGGCTACTGCATAACAAATTCTGTACTGAGGTAAAAACCCTCAACCATTAAAAAAAGAATCCCAAGCAAAAGAGGGGGAAAAAAGTTTCCATTTGCAACTATTCAAGTTGTAATATCAGATTTGCATTTTACAGAATTACAATGCTTCAGAATCTTCTTGACCTTTCAAACAGAAACTTTTAACAAGACATATTTACAAGCAAGAACTGCACCCTTTCCCATATTTGTGAAGCTTTCCTTAATTGAATTTCATTTCACTTCTTCTCCCAGATATGTGTAGTAACTCCACTGAGAAGGAGTAAAATTACCTTACATGAGCTATTAGTTATTCTAAATATCAGGGTTTCCATGACTTGATAAAACTAGGTCACTTGTTACTTAATTTCTCTACCTATGACTATGAAACTCAATAAAACCTGTAAAATTTATTAGTCATAGTAGATGGTCCCAATCCAGTGGACAGCATACCTAGGAGTGATTTTCTCTGCACAGGCTTCACAAATAGTTTTCATTTCATCTATGAGATGAAATTAACCGAGTCAACATAAAGAGTTGATTCAATTTAATTTTTTTTGGCTTTTCCACTTTTGCATTTTGAAACTTTTACTCAAGAGACTATTCTGGTGGCCACAATTATTTTGTCATGGCATATGCCTTCAGAGATCCATACAATATTGCTTATTAACTTCACTTTTCTATGCAGGTGGGGAAATGGAAAAATAGTAAGTCATTACAGAGTGTAAATACCTTATGAATATAGAGCTAGAATCTAAGTCAGTATTGAGCCAGGCTCAATATTCTATTCTATTGGTATAATGCCCACTAGATTATGGTAGCTGTCCACCAAAGAAAACTGCCTGTGAGGATCTGCAGATTCCATGGAGTGCTGAGTAGGTATCTCCATTGTTGCTATGACCTCTTTTTCATCTGGTATAGAAGGTACTGCACGGAGACCATGCTGGGCTAAAAGAGCCGAGGAAATATAAAGAGAATATAAAACCAGCTTTGGATTTATTCCTTGCCTTTGCTTTCCCTGACCAGTTCCTCAATAAACTTGGGTGCTTAGAGTCATCTAGCCCTGATTTTCAGCATTTTCTCTTTCCTTCATTTTAGATACAGGGATGCAGTTTTATGGATTAAACTCACCTTGAACTACATGTAACAGAAAATTTAACAAAACATACCCTATAAGTATTGACAGGAAATTTCAGGGGTTTTGAGGAAAACATTTTACTCTCATCAAAAATTTTAAACAGTAATTTTGAGGTTTCAGTTAAAAGGAATAAGAGAAAAATAGCATATTTTGAAAAAAGTAATTTTTGCTTGAGGGTTATTTCATTAAGTGACATGTCTGAAAAACTATCAGTTATAGACAATCATTTAGCTACACAAACATAACAAATGGTCCGTACTGAAAAAAAAGGCATCAACAATGTGAATAATATCCTGCAAAAATGATTTTTGTAGTATTTGGTTTTCTCAGGTTTACGTTTTTTCCTATTTAAATATAAATTAAATATGTTTAATATAATTTTAAAAATTTAATACTTCCCTCCCCTTTAAAAATTTTAATATGCTTATTCATAAAAGGACTTTATATGAACAAGGGAAAAGTTTTGACATAGAACATAACTTTTTTTGAAGGAATCTCTACTCTGTTTCTAAGAAAGAGCAAGCCTTTAAAACTTTTGATTTGTAGAAAGGATTGTCCATGTTGATTCTGTTTGTGGTACATGAAGAGATACCACTCAAGTAGTGAATGCCTTCTGAAAATAAAGCTCCAAAGGGGCTTTGTTTTTCCCATGATAAAATTTTAGATTCTCCCATCTATCTCAAAAAGAATTATATTCTTCATGAGTAAGATTACTGCAGTTCATTCTGTGAAATTCCACAGTTATCATACCCTCATGTGAATTTAATAAAGCTTAGCCTCTTGAACAGCAGCCAAGCATTTGATTTGTTCTGTTTCATTTTATTCATTTATATGCATCTTGCTACCATCTGGAATCATAAAAACAAACAGTTCAAGCAGTTAATGTGTTAAAAAGGACCAATGAAATAATAAAATATCCTCTCCCAATCCCCTCACTACCCCACCCCATTTACTCTGTGTCTTCATATCCATTTCAGAACTTATGTTGCCAGTTCCTAATTCCAAAAAGACTTTCTGTAAGAGGATTGTCAGGACAGATGTTGGAACCCTTACACAACCGAGCACGTGCCGTCTTATCCATATTCAGTGTTTTAAAGCCAAAATACTGTAACTAATAAATCATGCTTGGTAGCTGAAAGTGAATAGATAATTGCACCATTGTGTATCTTGTATACAAAAAACGTCAAAAGAATATTTTCCCCTCCAATTACATTTCCCTTTTTTAATTGCTATTGACAGTATTATTCTACCATTTTCCCTGCTTTTAATATCCAACCTTCAAAAAAGTTTC
Source organism: Scolopax minor (assembly GCA_028566535.1). Taxonomy (NCBI): domain Eukaryota; kingdom Metazoa; phylum Chordata; class Aves; order Charadriiformes; family Scolopacidae; genus Scolopax; species Scolopax minor. The sequence continues at coordinate 17,400,786 of JAOXNG010000052.1, read as the reverse complement.
TGAAAGGTTTTATTTACTCATTACTTTATGAGTAAAACAATAGGACTACATCTACTTCTTGGTGTTTTCACTAGTAGAACTAGATGGAATCCAAATGAAAATTCACAGTATGTTTATAAAATAAAGACAAATACAGAAGTTGATAAGCATACAAGTGCACAGAAAATTCACAGTATGTTTATAAAATAAAGACAAATACAGAAGTTGATAAGCATACAAGTGCACAGAAAACAGTGCACTTTTGGGCTCTACCCTGAAAATGCATCTGAATAGATATATTCAAAATACTTACATCTATGAGTAAATTGAATTAATTTGTGTATATTTACACATATAAGTGGATTCATAAAAACAATTAATATTCCAATTTCCACTGACACACCTACATATACTTGAAGATCCAGAAATATTAAATGTTTGTACTGACACAGAAATATCTTAATCTCAGAGAATTCGGAGAGAATCCCAGAGGACGCAAGAAACAGGCTGAATAGAAAAAAGTACTTTCTTGAAAGTATTGACATAGCAAAGAGTCAAACTCTCCCAAATACGCATGGTTTTCAGTGTTAGTTTAAATGCATTTGTGTGAATATCCAGATTCTGTATTATTAGAAATAATATGGAGCAACACAAAAGAAATAACATGATGATGCAACAAACTACTGTACACATTAAAACAGAAAGAGTTCAAAAGATACCAAAACTGAAAAAGATGAAGACTTGTTTGGTGAAGCATGATGAGAGAGCTTAAGACTGTTCAATATCTAGAAGCAAAGAAGAATATGGAGACACAGGCAAAATTGAGGCTGTGAGTAAGGAACTATCCTGCAGTTTCCTCATGTGAAGCGGATCAGTTTTCTCATTCAAAATGAAGCCATTTTCAACACAGGAAGGAAAGAATGAAGAGAGACCACTTGAACACGAGGGCCTCACTAGAGCAAAATGGAAATTTTCACCTTATCCCATCATGACTATTTCAACTGGGAAGCAAGGGAACAAGCTTCTTGTTTGAGAGCTCACTATACAATCGCTCCAAGTACGACTGAGCACAAATGCTGTCTGGGATACAATGCACACCTTTGTCAAAGAAACAAAGAGGTATGACTGAAAGGAAGAGAATGACTGATCTGCTTTAACGACTTCTGTTCAAAACAGACTCTGCTGGATTTTCTCTAGGGCTCCAGAAAAGGTTTCACTGAAGAACTTCATATTAAGCACACTCTTAAGTTTTTATTAGAAATGGAACACAACAAGGGAAATTCCAATTAAGACAAGGAAAAACTTCTCACCATGGATCTTGTCAAACAGGAACTAGCATTTCAGAAAGATTTTGGAATCTCCACCCTTAGAAATACTCAGAATTCAACTGAACAAGGTCCAGAACAAGCTGATCTAAATTTAGGCAGTCTGGTTAGAGAACCATGAGTAGACTAGGTGACTTCCACAGGTGCCTCTGGATCTGAATTATTCTATGATTCCATGATCTGTAATCATTAGGAACTCCAATATAACAAACAGACGTATATTCTGTGACTCACCGACATGTCCTAAATGGTTATAATAGATTGTCAAAGGGGATTTATGCATCTGATATTTATTCCTTTGGTTATTATCACAGTGCCTTTGTCAAACATCAAATTGATATAGTGGCAAGCACAAAGACTTAGCTATGTCCGGAGTGTTACACAAAAAATTCAACTTTATATTAACATAAAAATAGGGAAACATAAATAATACATTCCTAAACCCTGTGATAGACACCACAAAACTAGAACCTCATAATGTTAGACCATATAAGTATTCTTTTAAACCATGAAAGAACAAAGACAAAATTTGATGAACAGGATACAAAGTAACTTGAGTCTTACCTAAAAAGGGATGACAAAGGGAAGTGATCAGCAAAGATCACTAATCAGGTATCACTTCTTAATTTTGGCCATACAGCAGCCAAAGAAAGTTACCACTTTCTTGAAATGTATTCATCACATACTTACAAGTTATTCTTTGAGTTAAGTCTGAAGGAATCCTTAAGCCTAAAGTTCTCAGAATTTGTAGGTTTGACAATTGCCCCATGTGCAAGTAAACACCAATCTGTTTCTCTATGTTTTTAAATTAGTTACAATGCCATTTTACTAGATTAAAATAAAAACATTGGGCCATTACAAAATGTGTTCAGCCATGCTAAAAAAAAAGCAAGAAGTATCTTAGAATCCTCTCTTACACAGAAAATAAGCATTTGAAAAGTACTAGAAAATGACCTTCTTTTTTGTGTATATATACATGGATAGGTTTCTACAGCCCTATAATGTATAAAACAAATGTTAATAAGGTAAATACTTAACGAGAAGAATAAAGATCCACATAGAAGCTATTATGTTACTTCAATGTGTCTAACAGGACGTACTTCTAAAAAGTATTAGATACCTGTATTTGGACGAGTAGCATACTGCTATTTTGAGGGAAGAAAAAAGGATTTCCTCATAGGATTTCTGGTAAATCCATTGTTCCCTCTCAGTTCTAAAAAAATATTATAGATTAAGCTGACTTGGCATGGACTGTAGAACAGTGAATACAACAAAGCTGATCACTGCTGCTAATAACAATATCAGACATACCTTTACAAGTGGCAGCAGCTCTTAGTTGCAGCTCTCACTGAGCTCCAAGTTTAACACGAGTTGGAAAAAACATTTTTCTACAAATTGTAGTGGTTTTGGCTTCTAACTTTGAAATCAATAGCAATCAGAATCTCAGCAGGCTGTAGAAGTACTGCCTACTTTCTGCTAAGTTTGAAAACATAATCCAATGTTTTCCTCCTCTCTAGAAGTTTTGTTCACAGATGTGTTTATTCAGAATAGGAAAGCACTTTCCCAGCTTCAGTTTGATTCATTGGTACATTTGCTACAGATAGTTTCATGTTTACTCCCCAAAACCAGATCCTTGTGAGAACAGAAGGTAGAAAACGCTTATGCTTTCATAGCATGTGGTTTCCTCAATATTTCCAATTACTCAAATATTCTAAAAGTTCAATGGAAAGGAGGTTCCAGGTTCCATTCACCTGTTTGAAGTACTTCTGTCTGTGCGTCACTTGCTTATCTGAAATGTGTCTGGATAAGACCAGAATTTACCCCATTGTTTTCCTTGGAGGAGAGAAGGTGAGGGGATTATCAGCCCATTGATGATGGTTTTAATAGGGATATAGGAAAAGTATCTTTGTGAGGCAAAGTCTATTATGTCAGTGTATCTATAGCCTGCAGCTTGTTTGCTGTTGATGCACACAGATAAAAGGCAAGTTTTCATAGTGCCTAGACAATAAAAAGGAGGAAATTCCTTTGAGGAGAGGTCTTAGATTCATATTTCTGCTGATCATATCAAGAGCAAAGCAAAAAAGGAAACAGGGAATGTAAGCAGAGGGCAGTTCATCCATCTGACAGCCACGGACATCTCTTAGCAGAGGAAGGACGAAAACTGTACTCAGAAAATAGACAGGAATTCAGCTCATAATTCATAGTTAGCTACAATTCAGTGATGGGAAATGAAACTTTGAATCTTTGATATCATCATTCTGTTTTTTTTATTGGAAGTTATTTGAGCTTTAATGAACACCTTCTAAAAACATATAGTAAATACAAACAAATAAAACCTATTTATAAGACTGCAGAAAGTCAGTGGTACCCCTGAAAAATTAAGTGATGACACACTTACTTAATACAATCTGTGTGAATATAAATAACTGAATTTTATTTACATTTGTCTATTTATAAAATAAGAAGAGGCTCACAATTTGAAGGAAATACAGAAATGTCATTTTTGTGACATTTCCAGTAACAAGACTTAAGAGAACAAGTCTATATAATAGAAAAAAATAGTATTTTAGAATAGTGGGAGACAGTATTGGAGTGAATAAAAGTGAAATAGTGAAAGAAATAGAACTGAAATTCAAAATCTATACTTCTCATATTGCACCCTTACCTTCAAGTTATCAAGAGTCACTTTACAAAATAGTGAGAGTTCAGTACACGCTCAGAAAGGACGACCAGCCTTTCCAGATCTCCAACCAATGCAGTCAAGTGAAAACCTTGGTGCTTGGTCCTCTTTCATAGCAAGATACATTAGGTACTGAGACAGGCACATATCTACAGTTAAATTCTATGTAATATATACTGCCTTTGCTAATTCAATGTGATAAATGCATATATACACCCTCATGCTTCCTTATACACATGCACACAAAATACATACATACATAGATATAAGCACTATCTCTGTCTCTCTCTAGTTCTAAACACTGTATAAACACTCACTCATACATGTAAATTTTGTTAGAAGATGTACAACTCTTCCAATTCCTGCTCAGGCCACATTGCTTTGAAGAAAATACAGACAAAAGAAATGTACTGATAAGGAGTATGAGGTTTTGAAAAAAGCATATTTCTTTAAATTAAATATGATAAAGTTATTTTAATAATTAGAGCTCCTAATCACTGCAAAAAATATCAGTACATGTATAGATCTGATGGGGTGCATGCACTAAACAAATAGACCAGAGGTGTACTTAAAAACAGTTTCTCTAGAAGGTATAGAAATATAATGTTCAAATAAAATTTATTTTAGAAATAGATAAATAGGACATAAAAGGAACAGTGCTCAGTAATTCAATATGAAAGGAAAAAATATATAAAAAAATATTTGTTAAAAAGATTTTACAAATAATACTTAAGACCAGGATATACCATAAATGTGTTTTATGGTAAAATGGGAAATCATGGAAACTGTGTAACAAAAAAACCCCGCAGCATTACAGTTCACATTAAAAAAAGAATTCTATTTACATCACAAATCAGCTTTGTTCCTGACAGCACCCTACCGCCTTTTAGCAGTCCTCCTCTCAAATTCAGAAGGATTTAGAGATATCCTCCAAAGTCCAATATATTTTATGACACTATAGGCAACTTTCATAAACACTGCAGATTGTGTGCCATAGCTTTTCCTTGGAGTGGCTCGCTGGACACCAAGGCATGTTTGAGATCGAGCAGCATTGAGCTTTGGTAGACACAGATCCATATGAAATCCAGACATTGGCAATATGACACAAGATGCAGAACAGCAAATCTGAGAGTCATCTTTGGCTGCTGGCATTGTAGGGCTAAAAGCAGTGATGCGATTAATTTACTCTTTAAAAGTGGCAACAATTAAAGAACTGTTCTTTTTGCTGAGCCACACAGAGCACTGTAACCAAAACAGAACTCTAGGACTTTATCTAGAGATACAGACCTGGTGACAGGGGTGGCAATGTGCACCAGATATAAGGATAACTCTTTTGAGATGATAGTAAGTAATAATAATTACAATCTAAAGTACAATACAATAACTTTAAAAGTATGACTGACATTCCAAAGAAAAGATGATAATGAGTTTTCAACTTCAAAATCAGTATTTGGTCAACTCAATGATTTTTGGTCTTAATTTACTCTGACTTCTCTGCAGTCAGAAAACAGCATTTCTGTTGGTGAAAACATTTGAGAAAGAGTTGGCTTTGAGACAAATACACCTAGCTTTGAGTCATTATGCTAATATGCATTTTAAAAAAGAAAAAAATAACAAAACCAACAAAAAACCTAAATAGAGAAATTTTTGACTGGTCTCCATTTGGCCTCCACATCACTGAAAAGTGTAGAAACTGACAGTCAGCACACATACACATTTGGTCAGTACACATTAGGCTTTCATGAGACTTTCATGAACCTACTTAGTCATCAGAAGGAAATGAGGTCTCTGAACAAGTCTTATATCAGTCTATAAAAAAAAAATGACTTTTTAAAAAGTGATGCTTAGAGGTAAGAAAACAAAAATCGAAACAGAGGAAACACATGAAAACTGAACCACTTAAGAGGTTGCTGGCTTTTCCCTTAGTGCATTTGGAGGGTTATTATATTTGGCTGTGCTGACTCAGGAGAGAACCAGGAGAGATTACTGATTTGGATCAATAATCCAACCACTTGATGTACCTTTTATTTCATACATGTAACTTTTAAGAAGTCTAAAATAATCCTAAATTCTAGGATTATTTACTGAGAGACTAGAATGATAATATGAAATACTAGGAAAGAGATAACCTTTGGTTGGGCTAAAGGCAAAAAAACTAGGAATCTCATGAAAAATATTTTTCTCCACAAGCACATAAATGGCATATTTAAACAAGAAAGATACTTATCAAAGGTTCTCTTTATACTTGGTGTAACAAAGTATCTGCTTCTAGAGGGCATGCAGTCTTAACCTCAAAATAACTTGCTATAATGTATCTATGCCTTTTCACTACCGGCAGAGGATCTCAGAGAAGGCAAGGGATTACCAGAGATTCACCCAAGAAGCAATTAGGAACAAAGGTATGCAGGAGA
>JAOXNG010000052.1:17357128-17394170 GCA_028566535.1 Scolopax minor | reverse complement strand
ATCTACTGACAAACAACTCTACTTGGCCAACTCTTACGAAGTATCTTTCAGTGCTTCCCATCACCCACCTGCAAAGCACTTAAGCAAAGCATTGTGACAACAATAGGAAGGACTAATTTATATTACACTAAACAATACTTCTGGAATAAATTCCTTACTACCCTAGGAATTAACTTTCAACCCAAAGCAACTGGCTGAATTGTGGCATTGAGTCAATAACTATCATTACTGTATGTCTAACCCCTTAAAGTGTGGGTGTTTTAGTTTGAAGGCTCAATGCTGCAAGGGTATGATCAACAGCAATAGGAAAACTGTCTTACAGATACAAACTTCTTCGCAAGAAAACGATTTGATTAACAGAAATAAAAAGATTTCTGTAACAGTCATAGCTATAAGTATGCAATACAATATGCTAAATTACAATACGTACTTCATTATTAATAGAATTTATTTTACAGATCAAATAGCCAAATACACATTTTTAAAAGAGCCAGATAGCAAACGTGGAGGAAACTATAGGCAACAGTCATGGTAGACATTCTGCAGTCCAAGAACTGAGGCAATGTGAATATTAAGTACAAGCCTATAAATACCTTTACATCAAACATACAGTAATGTGTAAGAATTTCATGTTGTAGCCTAATTCATGAATCATGAAAAACATTTTCTTTAAAATAAAGTTATATATACTGTATACATCCCAGTTAAAAGCAGTGTCTGTACTTCATTTTATTCTAGCAAACTAATATTACATGTCTTCACATAAGTGCATAAAACAGGGTTCTTTATACTCCTTTGCTTCCTAAGAAATTTTGCATTGCATATGAAATTCTAATATTACAGATAATACATATTAAGCACTATTCCCTAAAATGTGAGGCAATATACAAGAACTTGTAACCAACCTGCAAACAAAGCTGTCAAATTTTATTTCTTAAATGTCTTGTGCTAAATAACAAATTATTATGTAAAAAAAAAATTATTTTTTTTTAAGAAAGTGAACTATATGGAGAAATAACGTGGGAAAAAACCCAACCCATATTGCTGGCTAACAGTGAGAAAAGTATGTATGCTATTTCCTATTTTATCACACTGAAAAGCAAGCCACTGTATTGATGACTTTTTTTTTTAAATAAAATTACTTCAAAAGGTTAAATGTATGGCACCTGCTACACAGACATTATCTAGATTCCAGCAAGCAAAAGGCAAATTAAATTTTATTTTTAGATGTTAAGTGAATACTTTCCAGTTAAATGAGGTCATGATTTCTTACAAAGTGTTGTGGATAAGAAAGCAGGTAATGCTCATTCTTCACTACTACTATTGTGCCTATAAAATGAGAAAGCAGTGATTTGAGCAATTTCATGTATGATCCGTAGCAGCAATAACATATTTTAAAATATTATGGAATAGATATAAATAACACTTAATTCTTACCATGTGTAATGGTGCTATAAGTGACAACAATTAATTCATTTTTCTTTTAAACGCAGGGAGTATAAAGAACTTACATTCTCTTTTAAATGTATGAATAAAATTTATTGCTCCCTTTGGATATATTTATAGAAACAAAATTCCTAATTGTTTCAACTAAAATAAATAAGGAAAGTCTGGGACAAAAAGATGATTACAAGCAAAACAGATTTACCATAATCGCCAACTGTGAAGAAGGATGGGTCACATTACTTTTTTCTTAGCAAAACTACGTTATAGAACACTATAGCACAATGTACTAAAATTTGTCTTTTCTTTTTAAAAAATTCTTGCCCTTGATACCTTTGAGTAGGGCAGCTTGAACAGTTCATCGTCACTTCCAAACCCCTCTGGAGATCAGACGATAAATTTCTTCGGCAATCAGAGACAGGACAAAGGGCTTTCTCGTGCTATTTCCTTGTTTTCATGTTTGCTGGCTTAACATCATTGTGTACACGTACGACTTCAGTATATAACATCAGATGCGATGACGTTCAGAGCTGGCAAACAGAGAAACAGCATGAGAAAAGCCCTTTCCTGCATCATTTTACCCATATACTGTAAAATTTGTTTCCAAATTTCTACCATCTCAATCACTGCATGGTTTGAGAAGTACCGAACTATTGTGGTTCTAAGTAACAAACCCTTTTTGTTGTGTGTGTCTTTTCAGATCTCTATATACAAGCAAAGATTTGCACACATCTATATACATATAGTAAAAATGCTGAAACAGAAAGAGCCACGAAAATAGCTTCTATGTATGTTATTCTAAGTTTCTTTTTTGCTTTATCAGCTCAACACACAAAGGGCTGCTGAAAGGCTATACCCATCAGAAGGCTATTATACTGCCTAGAATATGTTCTACAGGATTTTGACAGATTTCATTCAAGAGCATAGAATATTTTGATCTGAAGAGTTCTTTTGCATCTTTAATCTATATTTATCATCAACAGAGTTAGAGTCCTAAAAAGTCACAGAAATTAAGCCATTCAGATCAATTATTTCCACAGGAAAGAAAGCACTATCAATACCACAGTCACCAAGACACTAGCTACTCACTGGTCAGGAAATTGCTTTCAACTGCAGATTATTGAGTGCAATACCTTCTTGGAGAAAACACGACAAGTAGGAAGTGTCAAAATTAAACCACAGTTAAATAAGACTTCATTGTTGACAATAGTTTATAGCTATAGATCATTAAACAAAAAAAAAACCAAAAAGCCTATATTGGTTCACGAGGGGAAAAAAAGAGTAAACTTTTCAGTTATCCACTGAACAATGAAGGTGAAATGCATTAAATGTTTAGGAGGATTTATGCTGCTGCTATCCCAAGGCAAACTACTATTGCAGAGAAAGTTGTGTATCATCCTAGCGTGCACAAAAAATACCCAATTATTAATGCTGGAACTTCATCTACCAACTTCAGTATAAACTCAGTCAAAAAGGAATCATTGGAATAAAAACCTTTGTTTTCTCTGAATTATGTTTTACTTAAGTGTCAAATTCAAAATCTTTCAATTTTTTATCATATAAAACATTCACTTCCTTTTTTCTTTTCTTTCCATTTGTGTTGGTTATATCTTTTACTATGAGGCAAGGGGGGTACTGTCCTGATAACTTCCCCCATGCTTTTCCATTGAAAAATACATATTAAAAGAACAATTCAGAAGAAGTTTTTCTTCAAAGTATTCCACAGAGAAAAGTAATTTTCTTGAACAGCTTTACTTCGGTATCACTGCACATTTAAGTGACTGCTCACTAACTTCTGAGTTGCAGACTTTCACTTATCCTTAAATTAGAGATATTTTCTCCAGATGTGAGTTTTTTCTGAAATGTATATACATTTCAACAGCATATCAGAACTATCAGCAAAATTAGGAGCAAGAAAATCAAGATAAAATAACAAGAATGTTTAGAATCATAGGAATAAATTTTGAAATGGGTTTTAGGAAGGGCTTATACCAACAGCTGTTTAGTCGATATTTAGAAGAAAATGTTGAGTATAATTTACTCTCTATCTGCCAATGCAAAGTACCAGTGTTATCTCTATACCATTTTACATACCAAAAGCACTAGCACTGCCTCCTGATGATTACAGTATACTAAACTCACTAGTCTCACTGTTATTAAACAAAACAATAAATCCTGCAGCTAAAGATTTACCTAAAAGGTGAGTTTTCAGAGCGATTAGTTTCAGGAGAGTGCAATAATACTCTTTCAGTTCACATCCTAAGCACACTGTTCTCACAGTGAGTGGGAAGCTATAAAGGCTTTTCACCACATTTCAAATGTGGTGAATAAAAAAAGCATCAGAAAATGTATCATAACTGTAAGCAAGTCTAAGCAGTTGCTAGTGAGACAGTAGGGCCCTAAAAAGGCTATGTATTTTAAATGAGGTCTTCTTCCCATTCAGATTTCTGTAAGGAATATAATGTCTATCTCCAGTCAGTTCCTAACAAACAAGTACAGCAGAGATCACTGTGACATCTGAAATTTTGAGTTGGAAGTATGGATATGTTCACAGATGATAGAATTCTGGCAACTAAAATCAACTAATGAAGATTTGCATTAGTAAATATAAGAATAATCAATCTGCATGCCTGCTCACTCCCTCAGCTTCCCAAAGATGGTACAGTGTACTAGGAGTGGAGCTAAATTAACATCCAGACCAGAGTCCACTGTGAAGCAGGGAGAACACTAAAAAGCATGTAATCATAGTTTCAGGGCAAGATTGCACCTTCCAGGTCTATCAGTGGAAGAGGTGGACTGAAACTGAACCAAGTCCTCCAGCCCTGCTTTCATGTCCCTTACCTAACACAAGTCAGGTAAAATTTGCTTTTAAGTTAAAATGACAACACAAAAGGTCACAATACCCTTACTCATAGACCAGGTGTTTATTTTCAAAGACTTCTACTGTTCTTATAGTATAAATTATGTTATTTTCAAATGAAAATACTGTCTGAAATAGCATTAATTAAAAGAAACAGACAAGAAAGAGAAGGCATGGAAAGTTCTAATGAAATTTTGTGGCAGTAGCTTCTTTGAACCAAGCTACCAGAGATAACCTTGTACTCTGTCATAATGCATGTTTTGAATAGACAGGTTGATACCAAGACAGGCATTTAAATTGTCTCAATGTTGTTTAAATACTTGAGCAAAGATTGTGGATTTAAAAACTGTGTTATGTACTACATGAAAACTACACTGGAAGAACCTCTTTTTTCTTTCCATCATTCCAATGCAAAGGCAAAAAGAGTTAGTAGATTTGTGTCAATATGGAATGCTTCACATAGCCTGCTCTCACTAAGGTAAATGTCAAAAGCAATAGAGTTTTTACAAAGCTTGCAGACAGATAAAACTTTAAAGGTGCTGTATGCTATTCTACCAAAGACATGCATCTTTCTGTGAGGACCAAGACTACCAAAACAATGAAAATCTGAGTGAGAGTGAGTTTGATTTTATGAGACTTCAAATACCCTATTTTGAAAAACTCTATCATGAATAAGAAGTCCTTTCCCAAGTTATCACTTGGTAAAGTTTCTTTAAAAGAATTCTCTCGACTACATCCCCAAAGAAAGCATGCTATTTGAAGGTCTACCATCACTAGTATTTATTAACTCCTACTATGTAATTTCAAAATAGTATTGATATCACCCTCCCTTGCCCTTTCTCACATAGAACAGAAGCTTGACCTCTCTCTTATGGGAGATTAATTACATTAGGACCATACTTTTCCCTCTTCAGCTTCCTGTAGTTCATGATTCAATGTGTCCTCAAGCTGCTTCAGGGGTCTCTGATTCCTTCTCCATAAAAATTTCAGCTGTTCCATTGCTTTATTTGCCCACATGACCACTAAAGAGATATTCTGGTTTTCTAGCAGAAAAACCTTTCAATCCTCTCTTGCATACTTTTTGAATACAACTGTTATAATGACTTTCTGTCATTTTATAGATCACTTAGACAAATTTAGCAGTAAAGCAAAGACATAACATCCTTTCTTTAAAGATGGGAATCAATACCATTCAGACATACGCAAAATTTAGAGCTTCAAAAGAAAACACATATTTTTAGCTTTAACTCAATATTATTTCAAATATCTTAACAGAAAGTCTTACATGAACAAAACTAAGAGCAGTTGAGATGCGTAGCCTATTAATATCAGGACTCTTTAGAAACTGCAGAGATTTCTTCACACTGAATGTAGTCTTCATTCTCCTTCAGAAAGCTTTGGGCTTGTAAAAGGGATGCATTACAGTAATTGTTAGTGATAAAGTAAAATATTTTTTTTCTCACATTATACATTATTTTCATTTTTCAAACTAGCACATCTCCCTTTTTAACTTTTTAACTTAGAATCCTTCAATTCCCCAGACTGTTCTACAGTTTTCTGAAATATCAGAGAGTGCACAACACAGATGTATCATTAACCACAAACATCCTGTTAGTGTCCGAGGCTGGAGGCTGGTGGGACAGCATGACATCTGAAGCACTGTGGCAGAAAATTATTTTTGATTGTTTCTTTTCTTTACTGGCTAATAGTGACAACTCTAAGTTAGTTTGTGCCACCTTCTATAGCCCCACAGGAGATAAAACTATACAGACAATAATAAGCAAAAACAGTTTAGGATTAAGACTGACTTTTAAAAGAATTAAGAAATACTTTGCTTGGCTTTCCTTACAATGAAACACTTTTAAATTCTTCAATGAAACACTTAAAATTCTGCCTTTATGACCATGGTCCAACACAAAGGATTTAACTCAAGTGGTCTTTCTTGCCCCATTTATATAAATAAATGCATTTATTAAATTACTTAGTTTTATTTAAAGAAATAATAAAAATGTGAATTCCATGTTTAAAGGTAAATGTTGTTTTCAAATTAGTGTAAAAGGCCATTGGTAGTAAGTAGTTACACCTTGTCCAACAACATAATCTCATTCATATAGGAGAAACAAACCTAAATAAAGCATATTGTAGATTTGACAAAATCAAAACAAAAAGTCATGTTATTCGTTTTGATATATTCAGCGCATCATAGGAATACAATTTCAGGTACATACAAAGATAAGCTAATATCAAGTCACGAGTATTTAAAAACACCCAGTTCTATTCTGCTCTTCCAGATAGGAAGCCCCTGTCATTGACCTTTAAGGTACAGATAAAAGGAAATGCTCTTTTCCCCAACCAACTTCTGCAGAACAGAACTGCTTTCCATTCTACTTTAAAAGCCCTTTCTGATGGAAGAACCACCTTAATATAAACCTAGAGAGTCATGAGCTTCCTTTCTTTGTTAGCAGCATTACTGCATGATAAAGTGCTTTAAGCAGACAGTGAAGGACCTTTTTTAGATCAGGCCTACAGAAATGCTGAAAACAGCATCACCCTCCTCAGAGTTATGAGAGTTCAAACAGAGAAACAAATTAGCAAGCAAGCAAGCTTTTCCAATATGCAATTTAAACTAACACATTCAAGTATTTTTAATAGAAAATTCTCAAATCTCAAAGAAATGATACGTTTTTCATTGCTGTCATGTCTTAGAAATAAAAATAAATCCCTTCAATTTTTCTGTTAATGTGTCTCAGAAAGATGAGTTTTATACAGCATAGTGATATGGACTATTGCACAGATTTGTGTGGATAAAGGAAATAAAATAAAAAATCCCTCCTGCAATTTTCAAAAATAGGATGCCTACTTTGAACGAGGAGCTTTTTTTAGGTACATTTTGTTATTGCTCTAGTGATAATAAAACAAAGCCCACAGAAAAAAATTCAAAGCCTCTGCTGGAGCAAGAAGTCTAACAGTTATGCCGAGGATTTGTTCCCAAGTGACAGTATTAAAATATATTATCAATAGTATAATAAACTCTCCTGATATGTTTGTTTCTTTAATGATTAATTCCTTGACCAAATAAAGCCTAACTAGCAAACTACTTTCATTTAAAACTGTGATATTTGTGAAAAAAGAGAATTAAACAGACAAACAGCAAAGCTTTATTATCAGTGAAACTTCTCAGAATATGGATAGACATTAGATTCAATTTCCAGTGACTTAAAACCTTTCTGCAGTCTTGAAGAATAAAAGGTACTTTGGATCTCATTTTATTTTTAAGTGGAGGACCCTAGATATTTCCCTTGCTGTACTGAATTTCTGAGAAGCTAACATCTGGTTTATCAGGCATAGCAGCAAATAAGTGAGAGCAATTAATACCGATGCTTCTAGTTTTCCCTTAACTTTGCCTGTTGACTGTGTCATTTCACCAGATTTAAATAGTCCAGTGTGTTTCTAGTCTGAAAATGGCATTGAAACTCTCAAGAGGAAAATCCTTGCCTGCTTTTGAGGGACCTTGAAGTAACTCTATGCCCAAATGAAGGCTGCAATTCCAGATGCCATTAATATTAAGAACCACTTACCAGATTCTGTAAAGCTATATTGCTTTCCACCTGGCCTAGACTACATCAATTCTTGAGCATGCAATCCTACAGAAGACAGTACTGTAACCTCTCTCTGCCTGCAGTAATGCAGGAAGTGCCCTACTGCCATCTGCAGTCAGGAATACCCACCCGTTTAATCGTTCAACACCCTTACAGCCAACTGTCAGGTTATTTTAATTTTTTTCCCTTAATACTGATGAATCTCACATCGTTTACTTTTCAATGCCTCAATCAAACATGACCTTTCAAACTTTTAATCCTTCCATTAGAAGTTATTTTGCAGTGCTTAGAGCTAGAGTTATAGGAATGGCAAAGTAAGAAGGGAAGGAGAAAGAGAGCACTTAAAACTTCCATTACCTGTCTGGTGTGTATGGGGCCTGGGGTCTTGAAGCCTCCTTGACAGCTGCATTCAGAAACACTGTAAGGGTCCGAGCTGCTTGATGAGCACTTGGAAAGCGAGTCACAGCCCACCACAAAGGTGTTATCTAAAGGCAGTTCCTGAATGACATGGTGCTTCTTGGGGGGTACAGGAGTCTCAGGTTTAATTTGAAAGGTAGGCTGTGGAGAAGCAGACTTGTAGTGTTTTGCTAAATCTGGGCTATCAGGCTTAAATGTGGTTGGTGTCGTGGCCCAGTTATATTTTCCCATAGTTTGTTCTTCCAGTTCTACAGGAATGTCTAAAGTGCCATTTATGTGCTCATGGCCAGGATCATCAGGTTTAGATTCTTCAATAGTCACAAAGTTGAGGAGGAGACTTTTTGGAGAGCGCTTCTTCTTCTTCTTCTTTTTCTTGATCTGCCTGTTCTCTTGGTTTGGGGAAACCCATTCACCACTCTGCTTGTTTTTTTGGACAACCTTGTGCCGAGGCGTCTGGCGGCACCGAACTAAAGCAGTTACAAAAATGACCAGAATAACTGTCATAGTGCCTGCAATAATGGCAATGATGATCTTGACATAATCATTGGTTTGTGGGGTCATCTCACCATCCCCAACATTCTGGCCAATTGGAGTTTCCATGTTCCTGCGCACTAGCTCTTGGACATAGGAACTGTTGGTGACTGTCTCATTCACAAACAAATGCACAAGAGCTATAGTATAAAGTGACTCTGGCTGTCCTAGGTCATTGACTTTTATCACCAGCCTGTGCAAGCCATGATCTGATATAATTACCTTCTCTTTCAGAGTAATATTGCCTGTTAATTGGTCAATTGTAAACAAGCCCCTTGAGTTCCCACCTATGATGCTATAGCGGAGCTCTGCATTCATTCCTGTGTCATTATCAACTGCAAAGACTCTAGTAACTACGGACCCTGGACTGGCTGATGTTGGAACTAACTCATATGAATAATTAGATGAAGGAATAACAAAAACGGGCCTGTTGTCATTTACATCCACAACATTGATGGTCACTTTGGCAGTTGAGGAACGCTGCAGTCTTCCTCCATCCACAGCTTTCACCTGGAAAGTATATGACCCCTGCTGTTCCCTGTCAAAGGTAATATTAGGTCTTATTACACCAGTAAGTGGATCTATAATGAAATTATCTCTACCATTTAATATTGAGAGACTGACTGCAGCATTCTCTCCAGAGTCAGCGTCTGTAACTGTGATAAGGCCCACTGTGCCATACATAGGTAAGTTTTCTGGCACATAGAAATTATATTCATTATGTGTGAAAGCCGGGCTGTTGTCATTCTGGTCCAGGACAGACACTGTCACAGTGGCATTGGTCTGCAACGGTGGCATCCCATTATCCTTAGCCAGCACAGTGAAGGAGTATCTGTCTTGCTTTTCCCTGTCCAGCTTTCTCACTGCCGTCAGAATGCCCGTGCGGCGGTCAAGATTGAAAATAGGGGGAGCATCAGAACCCAGGATGTAGCTGATCTCAGCATTGCGCCCACTGTCAGCATCCGTGGCACTTATCTTGGTTAGCTGAGTACCAGGAGCATTGTTTTCAGGGATGGAAAGACCTATGATAGGCTGTGTAAAAACTGGGGCATTGTCATTCTCATCTTTAATTTTGATAAGGAGCATTGCAGACTGGTTTAAGGGAGGTTTCCCTGAATCTGAAGCCACTATTTTAATGGCATATTCCCTTGTCGCTTCATAATCTAGAAACGTGGCCGTTTCCAGGAGAAACTGATTATCAAACACTGGCTTTAGCCTAAAAGGGACATCATGATCTGTAAAACAAGTAACTTTTCCATTCAGATCAGCATCCTTGTCCATTACTGTTATCAATGCAATTTTTGTATTAAGGGGAGCCTTCTCAGACAAAAGTACTGTCCCGTTCACTGGATTGATGATGTATCTTGTGTCTATGGATGGGACATTGTCATTAATATCTGTGACATTAACGGTCACTGTTGCTCTTGATGGAGTTGAACTGCCATCACTTGCCAAAACAGTTAGTTTGTGTACAGGAGATTCCTCCCTGTCTAGTGGTTCTCGTATAGTGATGAGGCCAGTGGTGTTATCAATAGCAAACAGCCTTTTGGCCAAACTGGAGATCTGATTGCTGAAATAGAAGTGGATTTGTGCATTTGAGCCCAGGTCTGCATCAGTGGCATGGAGCTGAGAAACAGAGGTGCCCACTGGAGCGTTTTCTGGAACGCTAACTTCAACGTCATTCTCTTTGAAGACTGGGCGATTATCATTCACGTCAGTCACTGTGACTTGCAGGATGGCGGTGCTAGATCTTGGAGGGCTTCCACCATCTTCAACTTTAATTTTCATCACATAGGTATCCTTCTGTTCCCTATCCAGGATCTGTTGGACAATCAGTTGAGGCCACTTATCTCCCTCAGGTGTCTCAATTATATCAAGCCCAAATACATTTTGACCCTACAAGACACAGAAAGAATATACTTTAGTATGACAGTACACTTACATATAGAAATTCTGAAATTCTCACGGAATATGTATTTTTATATGTACTGAACACAGGAATACACATTTAAAAATTTACCTTTATTTTGCATTATACAAATTTGATTTAAGCACTAATGCCTTAAGAAAGCTTCAGAGCAAATGTGAAGAAATGGATACTTTAGAAAAACAAAGAAGTGGGTTTGGAGTGGGCGGTAGTGTGTTTTGGGTTTTTTTTAACTAGTTTCTCTATTTCTACAGAAAGGTTACTAAATTCCTAGACAGATGTAATTTGGTTGCTCTATTGCACGAGAGGGTGTGGAGAAGAGGAAGTTCAACCACATCCAAAGGCAAACCAGTATGCATATGCTGGAGGACCTAAACCCATATTCCATTTCAAGAAAAATGAGAAAGATATAGGGACTGCTTCTCTGTGGAGCAAATCCGAACATGATCTGAAAACATTAGCATAAAAACCCAACACCAAAATTGAAAAGGGACTTACTACATAATTCATGTGTTACAGACCAAACTAAATATATTTAAAAACTCATTAAAGCTAACTCTTTCTTCACCATTATATATTTTACATTTCTAGTGAAAACTACACTCCCAGTGAGAAAAGAAGATCTATTTTAATTTTAAAAAAAATATCACATGAGATCAATTTGAAAATAATAATTTTTTTTTCCATGGGATTTGTTGAACACCTAACATCCCTGGAATTGCGAAGAAATGCTACATATATTGCACAAACAGCTTCTTTTAAAACATTAGTCTTGACAAATAGTCTGCTACAACAAAGATGGGAATCTAGAACTAAATTCCTTCTTCTGCTTTCTCTTCAGACAAGGAAGGATGAAGAATACCATAATTATCCTCTTTTCTCCCACGTCTCATCCTTTAGAGGATGAAAGGAAGAAAAGGCAGTTCTCCAGCCATATCTTCCATAAGGGCAGAACTAAAATGCAAATCACTAAAGGTGAATGTACAGGATGACCACAAAAAGAAGCCATTGATTAGGATGCTGAAAAATTATGATTTTCTTTTTGTGTATCATACTTGTAATACCGAACAACAATGTTCAGCCTGGTTCTTTCTCTGTTTATTGTGCTTGTTTCTTGCTTATACTCATGTAATTGTACGTGTGCTCTAAACTGATTTGAGACACTGCAGATCAAAGGGAAAGAAAATGTTCCTGATGCACAAGGTTCCCTATTTCTCATTACTTGTAAAAGACTTGTCTTCACTGTGTCTTGCTACCCACCGTTAAATAAGTACATTTATATGTCTAATTCTGTGTAAGGCTGCACTTTTGCATTGACTTGTTTTCTCAAAGCCAGAATTTGACCCTATATAAGTAACAATTTATTTTGTAGAAAAGTATTATTCATCCACATTTCAAAAGTTACTGTACCACTTGCACAGTGCTTGTGACCAACTAGGGACAGTCTAAAGTGAACTGGAACATAGTTTGAACCAATAAAACAAATAGAGCTTTGGCTTCTTTAGCAGAAGTCAGATGAAGATTAAAACCTTGCAAATAATTTCTAAATCAAGATAGACATTTTAAAGCAATTAGGTTAAATTTTGGAATGGTAATTCTCGGTTGATCTCTTCATGCAGGCAGAGCGGGAGTTTCCTCTACATTTTCATTTTGGCTAGTGGTTATTTGCAAGAAATTTCAATAATTACTGAGAAATGATGAATTACATATTCTATGATTTACCATAGATTTCCTGAAAAAAAAATAATAATAGAAGCAAGGGGAAAAAAAACCCCACAAAACCTGTCAGCACCTGTTTACTTCTTTATTTGTACACAAGTTGACAGATGGGCAGTCATTTTTCTGTCATTAGATCCCACAACTACAACAAACACTTCATATAGACTTTGAGTACATGCAGCTACACATATGCATATACATTTCTGCTTTTCTTTAACTAACAATTATGAGAAAGATATTTTTGATTACAGCATACAAGTGTGATATAAAATATAGAGCTTCTGTTGCCAATCACTAGCAGTAAACTACCGGAGAAACAGAAAAGAATACAAAGTCCTTTTCTAAGTTAATAATTAACACCTGAGTATTTTTCTGTGGAAAAATACTATATTTTATAATTAATCTCTGTTACTTGGACTGAACTGTTCCTCAAGCACTACATTATAGCAGTGATCTGAAGCTTTCATTCACAATACAGAGGGTATTAGTCTATCAGAAAAGCGTAATAGATAATATTTATAGAGTACCTTTTGCCATTAAAATGACTGACTGGTAAAAATAATCTGCTACATTGTCATCTCCACCACTACAGAAGGATGTGAGTGAAAAATAAAAAGGTTGATTTTTTTTTAATCTAAAAAGACAGTTTAAGCAATGTGACCTAACTATTTGAGGCAAAAGAAGGTTATGTCCATCTCAGAGCCAGGATTAGCTTTAAGAGACTCTGGCCCTGATCGTATGATTCTTTATCAGGACATTATGCTACTCTGTTACTTTATTCAATTTTCATAGCATCCTTTTCAGTGGATACATGCAACACTAGTCTCTGAAACAATGACTCTAGCATTCTTGTTGCACACTCCCTACTTTATATTTACCTGATCGTTTGTAATGGATCCAAATGTCCTTTTCGGGGCTGTTTTGGGCTGTCATGTAAATAAAAAATTAGAGAGTTTTTTTAAAAATATGTAACAAGTAGTTATATCAATAAATACATAATCAATGATACATGGACACAATGGGATAAGTTAGAAGAGCTTCTATTATTACAAACAGGAATGCAAAGTGCACCTAAAGTTTACATATAACTTGCCTCTAGACATATATTATAGTACCACAGTATCTCACCACTATGTTTTGTTAAATCCATGGGGTATTGACTACTTGAACATTGTAATGCATGTTCTTTCAAGCTAAAATTGCAATGTAGGTTTCACTGGGGAGAGGAGTGGGAAAAAAGACCAGCTTCTGGTTATTGCTTCTAACAGTGGCGCAGCCTGTTGTGTTCAAAACATCTTATAAACTTACACTTACAGACCAGTAAGTTGATAGAATGTAGTAATTTCTCCAAGAAATAGGGAAGGGAAAGAATATTGCACTAAATAAGCATGTAAAAACAAGTGCTTGTGACACAAAATACCCTGAAATTAAGACAGTCTCTTGTGATTATTCCTTAAAACATCATAAATTATTTAATTGCACATAATAACTATACATCAACTGACAAACGATAGATTAACACTGTCGTCAATCTTATTCAAGAAAAGTATTCTGAACCTTTAGAGAAAGGCATGTGAGCCAAAAGACAGCTCATTGTTTTGTGGCTACAACTTCGCCCTATACTTATCCTCAATACTTCATGCACTGTAAATGACAAACAGTATGATTATGTCTTTAATTCAACTGAATCTTAAAGTCAAGGGCTAGACAACATGCATATAGTACAATTTTACTAGTGTTATACAATAATTAATTTCAATGTATATTGCAACAAGCTAGAAGTGCACATTTACTACATGTCAACAATCCCATAAAAATCAGTTTTTCTTATTATTTCTAAAAATCTTACTGCCTGAAATCTAAAATAAGCAGATTTTGAGTGACTATAAACTCTAGCAGGCCAAACACAGCAATACCCGGAAATTAACAATAATGTTGAAAAGGGGAAAAAAGGAAGAAAATAATCATCAGCTTCCTGTTAGAAAGTGATTTAGTAATCCATTAAAGAAATTACTTAACAGTAAGTCTTTAGCCTACATTAAATCCTAAGTCCAATAATGCACATTTGTTAACTGCTAGTTATTTCAGATATAGCAACACAGAAAACCCTTTGCAGGTTTCCTGCAAAATTACAACATAGGTCCTGCCACTGTTTCCTTGCTCGTTTTTGCCAAGACACAGGGAACCAGTGTTATATTAACAAATAAAAAAAAAAAAAAAAAAGTATAGTAGCACAATTTCAATTAAAAAAAAAAAAAGAGAAAGGACAACAGCTACACAGTGGACAGCTTTTTTAGTAAAAGCTGAAACTTAAACTTGGATTTTTCCTTCTAAGGTGATACTTAGAATTTTAAAATGAATTCCCAAAGCCAAGCTAAAGCTTGAAGTATTCTACATGATAAGCAATAATGGCTATAAGTTCCTATAACAGCTGCATATTAGTGCACTCAGATTTATAATACTGTAAGTGTTGTAGCTCTAATAAAGGTCCCTTGTCTGCTATTGCTTTCACAGTGTGCAATTCACGCGGTCAGGCATTCTAGAAATTACAATTTGTGGGACAGCTGTCCCGTTGAAGGACTGCACAGGCACTGCCCTCATCACATCACACAGCTCACAACCTGAAGTTACTTGAAAACTGTTACTCATACCCATGGTTACCTTATGAACTGAGTGACACTACCTCAAAGGAGAAAATAAAATTACCAAGATAAGATATTTTTAGAATGCAAAAGTCAGCAGATGCCGAGTTGCTTACATATTTGCAACACTAGCTCTTTGTCAAAGCAGCTACAGACTTAATTTGTACGACAAGATTCCTATGAGTTTTGTTCATTTGATGGTTTTCTGTCAGTGTCACACACTGTTTCACACGGCTTCCTTTGAAGCAAGGCAAAGCTTTGAATAAACTGAACTTAGGGCTTCCAATCCACAGTAAAAGTAGGATTTGGAAGCTTCCAATCATGTATGGATCAGAATTAAATTTTGTGCATTTAGAATCCTAAATTATCTCCTTAATTTTTATGTAGGGGTAGTGAACATTATTAGCATTGTCTGCATCATAATTTGCTATTTTCCCACCTCCAATTATAAAATAGCTTCTTGAAACATAAAACACTGCCAAAGATTGTCTCCCCACACAGACAACCACACACAAAGCCTTACTCAGCCAATGAATCAGACAGAAAGGAAAATGCTGTGGATGGAATCAAGAGAACATAAGGATAAGAATGAACCACTTCATGCTGGAAAGGAACAGTAAAAGATATAATAGAGAAAGAAGTAGAAAACAATCAATGCAGTTAATACTGATTTTCTGAAGAAGAAAATAAAACAAGGCTAGGAGATATACTGAAACATGTAATTACTTTCTTGGAAATCTGAATTTAATGTTATTACAAAAAGACAAACATTTCTAACAATTACACTGTTTGAGCCTCCTTAATCCTTTCGGGTGATGTGTTACTTTCTAAAAGAGTTCCTCTCAATGTCGTCACATACTGAACATTGTCAACTTTATTTTTTTAAAATAGATATTCTTTTTCTAAGGTGGAATATTTTTGCATCCTCCTCAATTCTTGGCATCCAATTCTCAGAACTTATTTTTTAGATCATTTAATTAGAGACAGTAAATACTACATTTTTAATATATTTACTTTTTTTCTGCCCTAATTTCTCCAGTCTACACTTAAAACAAGCCTGAAACTCCATACATAAAATGTGTTAATATCATTAAACTAAAAGCTTTACAACGGGAGGAACACAGAGAGCTGAAAAGCAGCAATACACACACTTAACATCTTCAAGACCACATCAGATTTCAAGTGTAACTCTCTTCCCATATTACACCTTTAGTATGGGAAATGCTATTTCTACCTTTTGAATCATGAATTACAATTAAAACATTAAAAAAAAACCCCAAACTCTTAATCTCTTAATAAAAGTTCACTTCATATACCTCGACAAACTAGGGTAGGAGTAATGGTGTACCCACATTACTCCACATTGTAATAATGATATAAAATTACCAAGATAATTGTTTACAAACAAGTGGCAGCAGGAACTGGGCTGTCACTTGAACAGTCATGCACAATGTACTATAAACATACAATTGCATACACCACAAAATTTAAGGGATTTATCTTCACAATACTCCTACTATATAAACAATTGTAGCACTACCTAAAGATGGAAAATTGAAGTACAGAGACATTTTATCATTTGTTTGTGTCCTGTCTGAAAGAACTGGCCATTTCAGAACTACCAATCATGTTTTAAACTAAACTTTAGAATTTTAAAGTTTATGAACAAAAGTTCTTTCATTTAGACACACTCTTCCCAAAAGGAAGGTCAATAGCTGTAGATATGGCAATTAGGGAAGTAATCTCCCCCCTTAATCTTCTCCATTATAGTTGCTCTCAAATATCCACAAGACCTATTGAACAGGAAACTACGTTTTCAACACACTTGAACATTTTCAGATTAGGACATTAAATATGTTTGTGCTTTGTGCTCAGTTTCCATGTCTCCACAGTCAGATACAGCTCCAGATAGATAGCTTTCTTGTGCTTCAGTATCTTCTCTATCTTTGGAGTCACACTATAGATATATATTGAAGAAAAAAGTTAGGCTTTATATTAGGTAGCAGTATATTCTACAAGTGAATTTTTATATTCACATTATGTATGTGTGACAGCTACATATGTGCTCAATTTCCCAGTTGAGAACACTAACAGGAAAAGAACAGATGATCTCTAAAAAAGAAAAATAAATGAATAGATGTTTTAGTGATGGAATTCTCTAATGCGTCACCGTGCTCTTGGAGCTAACAGTTCTGTACTGCTGTTCACAACAGCTCTTAAATCACAATCTCATTTTGCTTCGACAGCCAAACAAGGTATCTTAGGCTCCTAATTGCCCATTTTAGAGCTCTCAGATGAATGCTGACTGGGTGTTGGTGCAGTGTGAACCTGTAATGCCCTCCTATTCACTACCTCCTATATAACCAGATCACTACGTTCAGGCAAAAGGAGATTAAAACTGACAGCCACTTGTATACAAGAAAATAGAGAAAACTAAGATATTTCTGAAAATTCTTGTACCCTAAGAAGAGACTGTCCAGTATCCTCAGCTTCCAGTAATTTCAGTGGGAACTGGAGGTGATGGACACAAGTGGATTTGGCTCATGACAAGTGGGAAAACAAACAAAAAAAAAATCAGAGATAGAAAAGCTTTGTTCTTTGTTAAAAATGAGTACAAACATGTGCAAACCTACATTCATTGAAGTAATGTATTCTTATTATCTCATTCCCTCTTATGCAAACACAAAAAATTTCAGCCAAAGGGCATGATTTCTTTAAACACGTGGCATCTTCATAGGCAAATTCATATCCTAACCTCTGATGCTGTAGAATTTCCAAGAAGTTATTTAGCAAGATCACCTTATTTGATCTCAGATCCTTCTAAAGTCCAGCTGTGAACAAAACCACTGTACCTTCCCTTTATGTTTATACTTTCAGAAAAAAACACTGACAAAGCTTTGATCTGAATGGCATAAGTATCTCACATACATACCCTATTTTCTTCAGGGATCCTAGCATCCAGAAACACAAAGAAAATAAATAAGAGAACATGTTCTTGGGAATTACATCACATGGACATTCTTTCACATGCAGAGACCATACTTTAGTGTGCATTTATCACTCCTTTGTGGATTTTGACATCAAAAAATACACAGCCTAAATGCAGAAAATTCAAAACTCAAGGGAAAAAATATAAGAGAATAAGAAAAAAACCTACTAGAGTCCACTCTTAATTTTTAGTGGACTTCCTGCAGCTTTCACAAACAGACTTTACAAATTGTAGGCCTGTCACAAATAGTGCCGAAAAGAACACAATGGTAATGGTAAGCCTTTCTCAAGGCCTCCACTTTTTGCAGGGTTTTGTAAAACTCAGGAGAAAGTTAATGTGAGACATTTAACTACTCCAGTAACATGTTTGCTTTTGAAATAAATTAATAATGAAAACTTATTCTTTTTGTATTATTCTGAGAAAAGAGCAATGGAACTATCATGTTAAACCATAAAAGCACATGACATACATAAGTGCAAGATACCACTTGACTACATGTTGGAAGATAATAAATAATACTGCAATTCCAGAGTAATAAATCATGCTGAAAAGATGTACAGAGTGACAGTAAGAACTAAAAATAGTTTCAGGAAGACTGAAGTCTAAAACTCATTGGATAAAAAGTCTTTTCACCACATTGATCACAGAATGTAGGGAATAAACCAAAAGTATATTTTCTGGTGCTGGATTTATCAGG
Organism: Scolopax minor; assembly: GCA_028566535.1. Classification (NCBI taxonomy): domain Eukaryota; kingdom Metazoa; phylum Chordata; class Aves; order Charadriiformes; family Scolopacidae; genus Scolopax; species Scolopax minor. Next base: position 17,375,346 of record JAOXNG010000052.1, on the reverse strand, counting down.
AAGACTACTTGTCTTCTTACTCCCCCAGTGTTACTGACTCTTATTTATCTGAAGCAGTAGAACCAAGCAAGATAAAAAGGAAAGAACATTTCTCTACTGTAAGGCAGTAATGACTCTGAAAGTCAAATTTGAAATCTCATGCTACCTGTGTGTATCGAAAATTCTAGTATATAAACTGTCTTGACTTCTTAGTTAATGTTGTAGTCCTAAAAACAGCTTCTCTTTGAGTTGTTTGTGATCAAAAAATCCTAAAAGCATATTTGACACATACTTTTGCAACCAGTTATACTCAATAATATATATTCATTTCTAAAAACAAAAATAGAATTCCAATTTTACTCTAATTGAATACACTTGTACTATTTCACAGACTTACAACCACTGATTAAATTGATGGAATTGATTTTCAAGATAGAACATAAAATTAAGAATATTAGAATGGCATATTACAAACACTCATCATTCCATTCCGGCTTTTCTGCTCATTTTTTGTTTACTGTTTACATTCTGTAGTCTTGAATATACACTATAAGTTTGGGCTAATGGACAGGGGTTTTTCCTCCAAAAGAAAAAGATAGAACCCCATAGAACCACAGAACACAATAAGCCAACATATAAGCCTGAAGAATACAGCTTCAGAAGGTAAATAGAATATCCATCTCCTGTTGCAAAGATCTAGACAAGTCCCACCAGATAACATGTATCCTCCAATAAACTATGAACTATCTATTCTCCAAGGCTCTCCCACAATCTATGGGAAAAACTGCATAAACTGGTTAATCTTAGTAGTGAAGTGAATGATGGGTTGTATCTCCAGAGGAAACCTAACACCAGAATACATGAAATAGCTGCTGTGTTATTTAGCCATGTGACTGACCAACACAAACGGTACTGTTCCAGAAAAAGCAAATAAAACAAAGGTAATTTAAGTAATGTTTGCCCAGTAATGACTTGTGTAATCCAAGTCAGAGAGAAAAGCAAGCTTTCCCAAGTCTGGATCCCATCAAAGTTCCTTCCTGAGGTTAATTCAATCGCTGTCCTAAAACAGATGTTTCCAAATAACAGTACACATGCCGTTTGTGGTACAATAAAACCTTGTAATGTGCACACAGAAATTGGATCTGCAGCTGCTTCCTTAGTGGAAAATATCAACAGCCTTTGGCTAACCAGCATGATGTCAACACCAAGGTGTCATGTGGCAAAAAAAACAGTGAACTTTCCCTAGATTCTTCCGAACTACTACTCTGTGATAAGAACCTCAGGTTAGAGAACCATCACAGCGCCCACAGAATGAATCCTGCTTTGAGACACTTGCATCTCTCAGCTACATACGGGTTAGAACTAAGAACATGGTTGTAAGAAAGCCCCCTCTGGGGATAATAACATGCTTTGAATAATTCAATGCGAAGTTTAACATTCATATTCTAAAAACATGTTGTAAACAACCAAATCTAGTAAACCAAAACTATTAAATTAAATCAACCTAACATGTTTTTGCTGGATTTTAATTTCTGTCCATCAACTGAGAACCTGACTATCAGCATGAAAAAGGAAACACACCTCAAACAATTTAACTTAAACACTCCTAAAACAATTTTTAACGTAGATACAAAGACTTAGCATATACCTTGTTTTAGTTATTCAATTTCTATTTCTTTATTTTAATGTATTGTTAGGATTCAAGCATATTACAGTATTAAGCTACAAACAAAAATTAAATTTATTACATTTCTGAAGCAGTGGGTTAAATGAACAGTTGATTTTGAAATAATAAAATTTTTGTTAGACACATTACTATTTTTAAAACATGCCTAGGACATTCTACCGTCTACTACATCTGTCATTAGACATCAAATTCACAGATACTGAAATAAGGCAAAACAAGAAATGATTGAGTCAATTTGTTCATAGAAATCTACAGGACTGCTCACTACAATGAAAAATAACTTTTCACTTGTTACATGGATTCACAATTTAGAGCACCATCTCAAAATCCTAAGGTGACACTATAAAATTAGTTGCTAAATTTGTCATGCATTCTACCCTCCACTTCTACCCTCATTTTACTGTTACCTTAAGAAGAGGCCTACTGTGGATATACACAGAAGAACCCGTTGTAAAATGTAAAATTAAATGAAATCTGTTTTGAAATTCAGCATTATGGCTTTTAACAAAACAGCAAAATCTAGACTAAATTAGTGAAAGTGAGAATGACAGCTGAAATGACAGAGTGTCCGAGAGGGCTAAGCATTATTAAAGTTTTTCCTTATTATGCTCTTAGGCACAATCTGATTAGTTTCAACAGCTGCCCAGCAGGAAAAGCCAACCAATCATTCCACAGTAATATGCATGTTAATATATCTCTTTAGGTTCCAGTGATTTCAGAGGCAGGTTCCACACAGCACTATAGCATGAGCTTCTATCTTTTGATTTGTAGTGATATTCAGTACGTCAAACGCAAATGGCATCAGAAATTCTTCATCATCACAATGTAAGTTACTACCTTAAAACCTCTTCTGCTGGATAAACAAGTTCCAACCACTGGTATATAAAGAAAAAACCAAGAAAACATGAGGGGGGAAAAGTCCACTGCATGTAACTTAAACTAGTCAAGTGTTTGTTATAGGAAATGAGTAACAAAAAGCAATTTTCTTTGTTACCTTGCTCATGAAACTCAGTAGCCTGTAGCATTTGCTATGCTGTGACAAATTGTGAAGTTGAACTTCAAATCAATATTCAAAATAGTTTCTGAAAGATTTCACTCCTGTTTATAAGAATTCTAATATTATCTGAACCTTACAACAGCAATGAGGACACTGGTGGTTTTACCATTTCTTCTAGCACTATTACTGTTAGATATGATTTATACACACAAAACCCTCCATACACACATTACTTACTGTGAAAGGTTTCAAGCCTGGGAGTGAGATTTTCAACCAAATGGAACATTGAATTACATGCTCATACATCAAATAATTTTAAAGTTATTATCAAAGCTAATCATTAATACAGAAACATCTAACCCCCCCAGGTTTTAATTCCACAAAGGTAAATTCACTTCTTAAGGAGCCTTGAATGTTCTTCAAGTTCTTTATCACAGGAAAACCTTGATTGGTACAACGTTTTCTGCCTTTGCATAGTAGAATAAAATCCACTCATATCTCTTGGCCTTCACTTCTCAGCATAGCTCAATCAGATATGCATTTCAAATACACACCAAATTATAATTTTTTATTTTATTAATTTATTTATATTTATTCCAATAAAATGGTCATGTTTATTTGTGGAAAATGTATTTGCACAGTTTCTGATCTCCTCCATGAGGCTATGAAAAACTATATACCTTTTGAAGCAAAATAATAAAGCTTAATTCCTTCATCACCAAATGCAAAATGCATTTCAAAGACAGTGCTGTTTTTGTAGTTTATGAATGTCAGTGGACTGATGCAAGCAGAAGCTAAGGTAAGTGCCCATCACATGATGTAGTCTCTAAATCTTTGCCCATATTCCGAATGCTCAGATTTTGCAATTTACAATTTTTACAAAGTAGGTTCAAAACTGAACTGTAGAAATTGCATGTACAAAAGAATCCAGGTAAGAATGTGAGAACCACCACTTTCAGACAAGAAATCTGTGAGGCTCAAACTGGTAGAAGCTCAGGCATAGCTTGGGAACATATGCTTGTGTTGTTCTTACAGTCTCTCCTAAGCATCTGATACCAAGCTTAGAGACAGGACAGAAGATGAGATGAAACTCAATTGGATTCAGCAAGGCCATTCTCAGGTCAAGTCAGTATCATTCACGTCACTTAGCTCTAAGGAAACTGAGGCACAGAAAGCAGAAGTGACTCATTAACAACTAGTCTGCAGGCTAGAAACAAAACAATCAGCCAAACTGAACTTACTTACAGTTCAGCGACCCTCAAAGAACACAGCATCAGAACATAGAATAGATGCACTACAGAAAACAACATGAAAGCATAAATACTACTGGTTTAGATGTGATTGCAAAATAAGAACAGGATTTCAAATCAATTGTACCCTTTTAGAAAACTGTTTAGGCAGTTTGAAAGACAACACCACTATTTCTCATACAGCACTGCTCTAAATAACATAAAAGTTTAATCAGATGCTCATTTATTCTCTACAAAAGTTAGTAGAAAGAATGATGATTAAAACGATCTTCTATAGAAGTCATAAACATTGTGAATAACCATCCTGCCACCCATATACCACACTACTAGAATGTGATAGTCTAGTAGTCTACTAGAAGACTGACCCCTGGAACGGTGTCCTATTATTTTATTCAGACTCATTCAATAATGTTTTATTTTTCCCTTCATTATGATTCAACTGCACACACTTTTGCCTTCTTGCCCTCACAAGCAACCAGGAAAGCAAAAACCACCACAGAAAAAATAGATTCTGTTGCTTCTGTGCTGCCTACTGCTGTCATTGGGCTGGCCACGGTTACGATTTGAGACCTTAAAGTGAGACAAGACAGACTGAAAAGACAGAAGTCCAGCTAAGATTCCTATGTGAAGGCATGCAACAAAGGTCATAAAGTCTTAAGACGGTGCACTTCAAAATCTGAATACTAAAAAAAAAACCCCACACACTAACAATTTTTTTTTCTTTTACCTTTGTCCAAAGGTCCAGTTAGGCATTCAACTTTTAATTCCCAAGAACTTTCGGTGGTGCTGGCAGTTGAATTATTCAAATAACAATTTTTTTTGTAAAAAACAACTACTGGACTACCTTAGAAGTTAAAAACCATAAAATTAGTTTGTATAACTCTTACAGAGAACTAGGTAATCTTAAACTTCAAGGAATCAATCCATGTTCTGATATTTTACAAGCATATCAAGTATCTTGGATATCCATCTCGGTGAATATTTCATTTTTGTGAAATAATAAAAGGTGTGCAACACCGATGGGAAGCAGGAAAGTTCTATCAATCTTTTATGGTCTATTTGCAAGACTGGCTTTCAAATTATTTCTAATTCACATTTTGTGTTGGTTTTCCATACAAAGTTCAATTCATCAGTGGAAAATGGTAATACATAACTGTGAGAATACTATTTTTGATGTTACATGGGAAACAGGGTGGGGATCAAAACAGAAGCTACTATTGTGCTTATACCTTTAAATACGCTACAACAAATAGGCTTGAAAAGCCCCTACAGAAATGAACATAAAAATTATAAGGCTGGGGTTAAAATGAAGAAGAAAAAGTATTCTCAAAGTGAAAAAGCCATATAATATCCCATTCTGAAAAGCAGAGAGGAAAATCCTGACTCAAAAGAAAAAGAGTAGGAAAAAAAACCCAACCAGAAAATGTCAATTTGCTTGATAAAGCAAAGAGAAAAAATTGCAATTATTTGACTTTGGAACATCAGCAATAACCAAAGCAATAATGCACATCACATTAATAGAGCCAGCAATTATAGCACAATGTGAGAAAAATGCATTTCAATACTGACAGCTGATGACTCAGAATTCATTCCTTTTACCAATGTTTCTTTTTGTTTCTTTAAAATTGTCTGAAATGCTCTTTGCTACATGTCCCAGCTTCAAAAGCTCTACAGGACTTCAATGTTCAGACCGATTATATTTCGGGGCTAGGGAATATAAATTACTTTGTAATAAACCTTTCTTTCAGGAATGAAAACAACCATACCAATGCAGTCAAGCGCCACGATCCATGGTTGACACTCAAATGTAATTTAAGACAGCTAAAAGAACAGAATTTTAGGACTTTTCTCGTCCCTGTACTTCATTTGAAGTGAAGGAAAATATTACATACACTATATCTGGCAGAAAACTAGCTAGAATTATTTAAATCTCTATCAATAATACCCAATATTAGAAAGCTAAAAGCAAAGTTAAAACAAACATATTATTGTGAAAGTTTCTTTAATGTTTTAATTGTGTATTTTATGTCAACTAAACCCAGGAAAAACTGAAACTACCTCTTTCCTGTTTCCCAAAAATGTCTTAAAAATTGGAAATCTTCACCCCTTCCAAAAATAGAGGGCATAGAAAAATTAGACAACAGAAAAATCTGAAAGTTTTGTGAATATTATCATTCACCTTTATTTTTTCTTTAATGAACATTTTGAACATATTATTTATTTTATTGTCTCATATGCGTATGTGGAAAAACTATTAATTAATAACTTGGAATTTTTAACGATAGTAATTGGAATAAATTTAGAATTTACATGATGTCTGTTGGAAACCTACTCCAAAGTTTCTCAGAGAGACAGCCAAAATATAAAGTTTATCATGACAGACATCAATAGTACAAATAAAATTTGTATTGCTGCATACATGACAATAACTAAAAGCAGATAAAAATAATCTTCACAAAATTCTTCTGAAACTAAAATTACTAGAGACCCAAAGAATTTTTACACTCCATACAGCAATAGAGAGTACAATTGTCATATTCTTCTAGAACTTGTGACAATTATTTTTAATTTGGCTAAAAAAAAACCCTGCTATTGATGAAACAGTTATAAATACTACTCCAGCAACAATGTATTAAACAGTTATCTGTTTAAGAACCTACTAGTAAATGCAGTAGGAAAGACAGATAGACATCTATGAAATGGCAGCTGGTGACTGCCCAGGATTCCCAGACCTGATGTGGCAAAACATGAATCTTTTACCATTTTTTTAAAATCACAAACAACTTATTGTGTTAGAGCTCCATAATTACAAGTGGGCAAACAACTGCCACCATGCTGGAACACACAGGTTAGGGAAGTATAAAATCAATGGCAAAGGGGAACACATGATTAAATCTGAGATCCCTGAAATTCTTGAGAGTTACCTGAAAATCATCATCAAGTCATGAAAACTAAGCACAGATCTGTTGGATTCCCCACTCTTGCACTTTTCATTACACTGTAAGACATCAAGAGCATCTTTATACATTAGGAAGGCACGCACTGATGTCATCCTCTTCTCCTGAGCACTTTAGTGGGAAATTTGGTATTCATGTCTATATAAAGTTCTCAATTTTTTCTGATTTTAAAATCTGTACATGTGGCTTAAAAAGCAATCAGGAGCTGCTTTTATAATAAAGCGTTTACTTCTTAAAAGCACTGATAAATTCATTTCATTTCAGAAAATGTTCATTTCGAAGTGCTGTCTATATATGTGGTTTCAGAGGACCATGTAAACAAATCCTTAGTCTATTATGCTCAGAGAGCATTACCACATCTATGTTAACCAGCATACTGATCTGCACAGACATCAGCAAAAGATAATATTCATAGAAGAGAGATGAAGTAAAGATCTCCATTTGACAGATTTGTGCCTTCCAGCTTGAGTCTATCATCCTTCCCACACAGAGACATGCTAAGTTATATATTACTGTTTCATGACAGCTAGTGTGAAAATCAGAGCCTTGAATGCAGAAAGATACACCAACTTGTCCCTCACCCTAACTCACTGAACTTACCATGCCTGGAAGCAAGACTTTCTCCTCCAGTCTTCAGTGAATCCCCCAAAGGGATGTCAATATAATGGAACCTGACAGTTTTACAGAAATAATGCCATAAACCACCCTAGAGGAGCCTTGTATCAACCAACAAGCAGCAATTACCTTGACTCACTACCACCAGTCAGTCGTAGAGTTTTATCTACTTAGAGACCCATTTCACAGCTTTAACAACGCAAATCAGTATCTTCCCCTTTAAAAATAAGACCCAGTGACTTTTTCAAAACAACGTTCATAGTTGACCACTTATCTGTCCAAATCTCTGCAGACAAATTACTGCTGAGCAATATTTTTATTCCACTACAATATCTTTTCATTAGGACTATATACTTCAGTATTCCAGATAGTAAGAAAAATGGGCAAGTGGGAAGGGGGACTTCGTAAGAAAGCAGATGTTTAACTATATCATAAAATAATGCATAATGAAAATGATGCAAAGATGATGTAAAAAGATTTTGACGTAAGAGAGCTTGGTATAGGACAGAGATATTTTTTTTTTAATTTGTTAAGTTCTTGAAGTGAAATAATTGGAAAACAGCGAGACAGCGTTTATTTCACCAGATGTCCAAGGAACAAATGTAAGGGATAACTATTCTACCTACAAATATTTGTAATTTCTCTCCTAGTCCACCTTCCAACTTCTCCTAGAATTACTAATAGAAAATAAGATCAAAATGAAAGTTATTGTCCTTTTCGTATATTTGCAGGGGAGTTTTTCATTATTTTAGGATTTCATTTAGAATTCATAAGCATCTCTGAAGTTTCTGTATCTCATTTGATAGCTTTTTTTAGCGCATGTCATGTTATCCACAATCCCAAAACTACCTGACCTAGACAAGAGACATGGCAATAGGGAGCTAACTACTTTTTACCTACCTGGAAAGCTGGGTAAACTCTCTATTCCATTTATTTGAATTATTCCTTATTACATCAACAAATCTTTTATATCGTAAAGAAACTGGTAACAAGAATTAATTAAGAGCTTCTACAATTTGCAATACAAACAAATTTTCCCCTCTCTTCTTTTAAGAGCAAGATAAGGGATTTCCAAAATATACCCGGTCCCAAGTCATGTTAAGCAAATACTTATTGCAGACACTTAAATATTCATTGGATAAGCTCACTACAGGTTTCTTTTATGGGAAGGTACTGGGGTAAAAGTTGTGCAGAGTAATTTAGGTTGGCACACACACATTTAAAAACAAGACAGAAAAGCAGGTGGAAAGGACTGTTGCATAAAACAAGTTCAGAAGCAAAGTTATTATCAGGCCTAATGGCACCCGAGTAAAAGGGAAGTAAAAGGAAAATCATTACCTTCTGAAAATATATCTACTTTTCAATAGCTGATTTCTAGAGGAAAGGAAACTTACTTATGAAGTTAACTTTAAAACTCTTATGTCAAAGTTATTACTTTACCTGAAACCAACTGATATCAGGTTTCTGGAACAAAAAAGCTCTTTCTCCAAGCAAAGCTTTACAGATTCAGTATCTGAAACTCTACACAAAGGTACTATGGAGAACATTAACTAAACCACACCATCAGTGGGAAGTCCTATGTATTTCTGAAATAGTTTTAGACTCTGCAAGGTTCAATCTTTCAAATAAGTGAGCCTTTTTACCAAGATTTAAATCTTCCTACAGTTGAAGATTAACTTTCAAATCTCACCCTGTTGGGCAGCACATTACTACTTCATCAGTAGAATAAAACAAACAGAATAAATAAAATCCTAAATTACTTAGAAGGTAGGTGCATCAAGATTTAACAGAAATCAACCTCTACAAACATATATTCAAGGAAATAAGATACATTTAATGGAAAACATCCATTTGTGAAGTTGGCTATCTCAACAAGTCGTATTTGTAAATCTTCAAGGTACTGCTGAAATTCTTGTCACTTCAAATGATAATTATCCACATTTCAGTGGAAAAAATAAGGAGAGGGAACTACCCATGTAAAAAAACTGAAACTATAACATTAAGCAAATATACTGACCTTCTAACAGCAACAGAGAAAGGGAAAGATGTTTCAGTCCTGGCCTATTCCCCACTGCCACCATGGACTTAAGAAAAAAGCACTCACCACCATTCAGAAGGCATCCTGTCTGTCCTAGAAAACCTCTCTCTTTAAAGGGCAGCTAAAAGTTACCTTAGAAAGGCAACATGTCCAACTCTCCATATTTATTAAATTACAGGCACTAGAGAGTGACCTTAGAGCTTGACTGGAGTGCAACTCCAGGGCAAAAAAACAATAATAATCCCTCAGTCTATTTTTGACCTCCATAAATCCATTATCTTCCCCATTTTTTCTGGCACATGAAATGGGAAAGAAGACACAGTACAGTTCCACAAATATATGAAGTGTAATCCATATGACCTCTGACAATGAAGGTGCAAGTTAACCTGTCCTGCAGTTATGCTGAATGAAATCCCTATGCTAATTCAATTAAGGAACTGTGAAGTAAACAAAACAAGCTGCCTCCTCATACAAGCACAAACTTAAAATCTTAGTATAAGCTACATATCAGTGAGAGGGAAAAAAAACAATCAAAAAAAAAACCCCAAACCCAACACTTAAAAACTTTTTAACACATCTTATTTTTACCTTGTATATAAAAGCCCTGTCAAGTCTAGCATTTGCTTTAACAAAACCATTATTTCTCAGTTTTGGGTTCAAATACCTAAGAAATGTTGTTACCTGGGACATCCATATTCATGTAATGGATTTTTGTTCTAGTGTCAGTGAATCTTGAAATATCACCATTTTTTTTTTGCTCCAATGGCAAGAAAGAAATGCTGAAAAGTTATTGTCATTGTCAAAAAATGTAAAGTAAAAAGAATTCCTATCATGTCTTTTCCTGACTACATACAAAGTTTGTAAAATGAAAATTCTTGGGATCTTTTACAATTCAGCCATATGTCCCTTGCACAGTTACTAGAAAGAGTTGCTAACATGAAAAAGAAATTATAAAATGCAAAAATAATTTGCTACTAGTAAGTTACCATAGATTTACAAAGGATTTTTTTAACAGGAGAGTAATGAAGTTGGAATTTACCTCATTTTATTAGTGTCTAACTGCAGTATTCAGTAAGACCTGACAATATTAATAAACGTCTTTTTACATGTAGGAAAAGCTCTATTTTGGCAGTTCTTTCACAAAAGGCAGATGTTGCTAACAACCACCCCAGGCTTTCTGTTTTCTGTGACCTATTTAAAGGACCAATGTACCACTTCATTGTCCTCTCATGCTGCTGAAGCCTACACACAGAAGAATCATCCACGTTCATTTCAGTATGACTGAAAATAGCTGTGGCATGCTCCCTCAGTTCCAGCACGGTTTGAGGGTAGCTGCTTCACCTCCCACTTAAAGGAATGAAAGCATAAAAAGGGACAAAAATTAGAGGTTCAAGCAGCTGATGCTTGGGACAATGAAGATGATCTGGTGAACACCTGTGTTAAGAAAACGTATGTCTGTATCATGGTGCACTGAGTATGCAGGGACACTAACCTTGCTTTTGTCCTTTCTCTCTAAGTACTGAACCCCTCAGTATTGGTGCAACATCGAAACACAAACAAGCCATAGAAAACTTTTGTTTGTCATCCTCCACTGTTAGTGTTTCTGACTATCAAATTTGTATCACTGCTTACGATCCAATTATCAACAATGGATTTCGTTAATCTTTCTGGTTCTGATTTAACTACAAATTTAGTCTAACTCTAAAATTTTTATTTAGCTACCTTCCTAGCTTCAATTTTACATAATACACATCTCCTTCCATTCTTGATTTTCACAAAAATTGCAAGAGCAGGCTTGAAATATGTTAAGGATTTGTGATCTTCATTGGTGACAGAATTGATAAACTGTATCAGTAAGATCAGAAAAGCTTCTACTGAAAGATTTCACAAGAGATGATCTACAGTAGCAAGAGGTAACTCTCCTCATCAGAGCCAAGACTGACATGTTGTGAGACTGAGTAAGAATCTATTTTGTCAGATTACAGAGGTATGAACTGACAGCTACAAAAAGATTATTATATTATTCTAGAAGAAATGCACCAGCTGCATCTGATAAGTAAATACAGGAAAATTACTGTAGTAGGTAAAAGTAATGGAACTGTAACAGTAACACCAATCCAATTCCCCCCAAACCACAACAAAGGGTAACAACTAGAGTTACCCTTTCACTCTAGTCCACTGCTAATGGTATTGTTCGCCTATGTAATTAAGAAGAAATGCTAAGTAATCAATAATAATAATTTAATTTAAGACATGCAATTATATGAATCCTTTTGGAAGTATGCACGTGACTCTCCATTTCAGGGCTCCAAGCTGGAATTCTATTCAAACCCTGCTCTGAAACAGGCCCCCTTTTTAACATCTAAGCAGACAAGTAAGTGCATCACACTAACATCTTCATACTCAAAGCACAGACCTGTGACATCTGTGGACTCCAAGAATATTAATCAGGTTATACTAAATATTAGCTTACCTTGAATTCAAATATAAATGTATAGAAATAGTGTAATCAACATCAGCATGTAAGTATTTTTAACAGTATGGTGGTATTGCCAGATACAATGTGCATTTTACATCAGTACAGAAGCAACATGAATGCCCTGAAGATGTGAACAAAGGCCTGTAGCCTGCCAGGGTTAAACCCCAACAGCAGTGTTTGGAGATTCATCCTAAATGAGAAAGCAGTGCCTATTAACACATCAATTTAAAATTTGCTCTTGCATCCTGCTGTTTTAATATACTACTTCTGTTTATGAATGCCCATCTCTCTTTTTCCCTACCATTCCCAGTTTATACTTTAAGCAGTTATCTCAAATGAGACAAAACCATTGTTTTTCCATCCAGCCATTTCTTTCTCTGAACTACTTCATTATCTGCCTTACCTGCCCCTTCTACCACCTCCTACTATCAGTGTCATGCCACCCTTCTGCCTGATCCGGATTTAGAGCTATTTCTCATTTGAAATTATTTTCTTTTATTTTTAAATCATATCTACTTAATTTGACCTCCCTAGCCTTGTTCATAATTAACACTGATTACCATTTGAACCCTTATTGTCGTTCTACCCTGGTCAGCTTCGGGCATCTCAGCAGAGAAACACAATTTTTTATAATGCTATGCACAACTTGGGAAACAGCAAGATGTCTTGTATGACCACTTCCTGGAAACCCTTTTTTGGTGGGGGGGAGAATTGCAGTTTTAATCACTAGTTTTAAATAACTCTGTGTTTGTAAAGTTCTATCAGAGCAACTCTTGGTCAATTATTATTGCTATTACATTGGCTGTTGCAAGTCCTTAGGATGTCTCTTGGAAGTTATCCTCCACATAACTCTTCAGCAAGTATTATAAGAAGCAATGCAGAGGTTACATAAAATTGTTTTCTTTTTAGAGTTCTTGCATTTCAGACAGCATATAATTAAATCACACACATACACAGAAAGTTTTGAAGTTGCAGCACCAGGAATCACATATAAAAAAGTTATTTTCTATTAAGGTACATTTTGAGAAAAAGCAGGCCGACAAAAAATACCCAAATGCTAATTTGCATATTAAAGCACTCTCTTGTATTATATAAATCTAATCCTGTGTTATGAAACTTCCAAGAAATTCTGAAGCCAAAACATAAGAATACCTTTTTATTATATTTTGTTTTCTTTTTAAAAGGATTTTTAGAAAGAGGCAGGAGATTAAAATAACATGAAAGTCTGCCATATATTTAAAAGACTTTATCATTAATTATCTCCTTTGCAAAAGAAACCAAATAGAACAATTACATGGGAATTTTTTCCCATATTTTGAGGGGGCAATAAGCTAAGTGTAACAAAGTGAGGAAATAGTCATATGAATGTTACCTTCCAAAATGAGATACAGAGTTGCTGAAAATGTGTTAAAAGCCTATAAACTCTTCAGCTGACTATGTAGTGAGAAGTTGATTCTTTTTTAGAATAAAAATCTAATCAATCTCCTGGCAAAATAAGCCTGGCTTCACAGAGACAACAAGGACATTTTAGCTAAACTTTTTTAAAACATGAAATGTAACTGAAGAACATCCTCTTCATTGCACAGCTTGTCAATTTGCTATTATTTTCTCTAAAATGTAGAGCAACACATTTCACTGCTGCTTGTACTAAAGCACTTGTACTTGCACTGCGCTTGTGCTAAAGCATCTGCCTTTGGGCTTCTACAAAATGACTTGAATATCTTATCTCCCACTCCTTTGCCATCCTCCAAATATACTGCCCTGCCCATAGTCTTCATTCCTGGTGCTTCCCAAAATTCCCCACAACACTGTCATTTCAGCCCTGCTAGACTCATCCTGTTCAGAAGGCAACACCATTCTACGTGCCTCCATTTCCACACTTTTCTGTCTGCTAGTTATAAAAGGAAAGAAAAGGTCAACACACATCAGAAGCCAGAATACATTAGTATCTTCAAAGCATACCCCAAAACCCAGCACAGGGTAATGCACATGAGCATTTTGGCAGACAAGGCAAGCAACATCATCCTTTTGTGCCTGTTACCCTTCCTCCTAGTATTTCATTGTCACTCAGGAAAGAATTCTCAGGCACCATCACTCTTCCTTTCTTTTTCATCTCCCCATTATTCCCCAGTGACAGATGGATCATTGTATATGCTACATTCCCTGCCTGCTCACTAGAATCCTTCATTTCTACTACTTTTTCCTCCCTCTTCTTACATGATCCCTTTTGGTATTAACATTGTAAAAACTACCAATGGAATCACATCTGGACATTACTATTCCAAGCAGTGCCTGGCTGTCATAAACTGTATCTTGGTTTTACAGATACTTTTCAAGGTATGAGAAATTGTTGGCCTATTACAGGCAGTAGATCCATAACTCAAAAAGGATTTCTCTTGCATGCCTGAACAGCATGTGCATGTACCCACAGGACAATGATTTTACCAGTTATTTTGGTTGCAGCATGTATATGCCACAAGAATTCTGAACTTTCAGACCATAGCAATGTATGTTCATTTGCATCACTTTTCTGCCCATTATGTGGCAAAAGCAGGCATTCAGAGACACTTGAATAAACATGGAACCTCTTTTTCTTTCTCTGTTTCCCCTACTTCAAATACCAATTATTCTATTTTATTTTTTAACTTATTTGCACATGTCTTGGTGAAACCTGGCTCTGCAGCAGACCATGCCATCTATCTCACATTAGACCTTTAGACAAGGCCTTATGCCCTATACCACTTTTGGTACAGAGCTGTAGCTTGTATTTTAGATGAGCTCCCACTTGTGTGATACAAATATGCAATCATTCTGCTGATCTGTTACATTCTGTTTCTGAACACACAGTCCAAAAATAAATTAACAAACCAAGACTGCTATTGTGGTGATCTGAACTGTTGCTCACTCGATCCCAGGGACTTCTGATTTTGCTGGTTTCTATTTTTATTCTTTTTTCTAGAATAACAGCATGTTTCTCTCAGATTCATTAACTAACATTTCAACATTTCTCCATTCTATTTTGAAAAAAAATCCAGCGCTACAGACAAAAGGTGGCAATCACACTTATTTAATCTGCTGTTATTCACTCCCCAGATACTCATTTAAAATGCCAAATAAAAGACTGCATCCTACTAGATGCCTCTGGTTAGCTATTTGAAAAAACAAAACCAAAAAAACCCCAACTACACACATAGACCTGTCTGCTCTCCATATAACATAGGAATTTAAAAGTTTTAAAGAGCATACTACAAAGACCTCAAACTTTGCAGTAAGTTCTTGAAGTTTTAAGTTCCTAGGCTACACAGAGACCCACGCATTTTGGGTTTGGTTTTTTTTGGTTTTTGTTTTTGTTTTGTAAGACAGCTAACCAGAAGTATTTTTCTGAAAGACATTTTTATGCCTTTGTCCCTAATTAGTACCCACACTGCCATAACTAGTTCAGGTTGTAAGCAACTGTAAAAAGCAAAAATATAGCAGTGCATTATTTTTGTTAAATTGCTATTGAGTATTGATATCAGAGTATTAGCTATAGAGTTAATTAAGTATAGCCGATATAATTTAAACTCTTCCAGTCAGTAATGAGAGTGTCAGATTGGTTGCTGAGTACTCAAACTACCCTATTCCAAATCAAGGGAAGAAGTGAAGACATTTTCAAGTTCCCACATAAAAATACAACAGTTTTAGGGTAAGTTCCCTTCTTGCTCTAAACCCTCTACTTAAGTAAACTCAAATGAAAGCAATCCTTTATTTAGCAATTTCTCTCACACACCACATGTTTACATGGTATTTCTCTGTTCCCCAATTGCAGTTCTGTCATTTGCTAGAAAGGGTGAAAGAAACAAGAATATGAAATACCTGCTCTTACAAGGCCCCTGGGACTTGTATTCATGCATATCTTGGGCTTTCTCCTGCCCAGACATTACACCCACCCAAAAATTGCAAAGCTGCTTTGACAAATGAACTCTTTTTCATTCTGGAACAGCTTATCAGTATAGAGATGAGCATCACATCACGTAAGCTCCTGGGCCAAGTTCTACTGCTCAATTCTAGCAGACATGCAAGCAGGAGACATAAACCCAATGCAAAATATTGTTGCACTTGGCACTGTCACATTGATAGCACTAAGAACACACCTTTAATGGTGCAAGAAGACTTCTAGAAGTGTACACACACTCTTGAGTGCTGGTGGAGTGTTCACGAAGACATGTATGTTTCATCATACTGTTACACAGATAGACATACACATACATAAACAGCTTTCCACAAAGTAAAGATATGATGCACGAGAATTCACTCACAGGGATAGATTAACTTTTCCAGACAGGTATCTGCAGTATACTACTACTGTGGTACTCAGCTTCACACTTCTAATGGGTTGATGAGGACTGGCAACATTTGTGGGAAAACAGTAAGACAGACAATAATATAGAAGAAAAGCTGAAAAAACCCACCTTAAGGAGTTCATAATGTTGAATACCATTCACACCAATGTCTGGATCGATGGCAGATGGGACAGAATAGCGAGAATTAATTGCCGTGTTTTCAGGGATAGAGATGTTAATAACTGTTGAAGGGAAGAGGGGAGCATTGTCATTAATATCCTCTATTAGGAACCTGATCTTGACCAGTCTGAAAACTTCATCTGGTAAAACAGCAACCTCCACCTCATAAAAGCAGCGATTCTCACTAAAGATGCCAGAGCACAGCTTCTCTCGGTCTATGCGGTTTGCAGTTGTGAATATCTCACCAGTGTTCTCCTCCACCCGTACTAATGGTACATCACCAGTCTTGTACACAAGCTTGAACTGTAGTGGTGAGGAAAGGGGCACATCTGGGTGGAGTGTCAGGTTAAGATCCTTGAGCAAATTGCCAATGAGGACATTTTCAGGCAGTTCTTCCCGCACGGTGTAATTCTTCTCCTGTGCGCCAGATTGAAATACAATGCAGGCTAATAAGACTGCCAAGAGGTAGGTTCCAGACAGCAAGTCCATCTCCAGAATGACTTATGAATATTCGTGTAGAACACCAAGAGTAGCTGCAAAAAAAGAGAAAGAAAAATTCTTAAAAATTTACTGAGTATTGTGTTCTTAAAGTGATGGAGACATGAAGAGTGCCTTCCTACAGAAAATAATCGGAATTGTTTGAAAACCTGATTAGTAAAATAATACTTGACTTAACAATGTTTAATGAAATGTGTGCAATTTCTTCCACAATTTTTTAATTTTAACTGTGTTTAGTAAACACCAAAGTAAGAATCTTATAGCTGAATCAGAGTGAATCAACAAATAAATACAAAAACTCCTATTTCCAGCATGAGTTCCCTTTGCTCCTTAAGAAAACCTCTTCCTTTGAACCCTCTGCCACATCATCCCTATTTTTTGTTGTTTCCAAAGAAAAAAGTAGGTAAGAAGTTAGAAAACAACCATCTGCTGAGAAACAGATCTTTTTATACCTCTTGCACAGAGATGGGAAACCAACACCACTTGTCTTAACTTCCCCCTAAGTTTTGCATCGACAAAATTATGTAATGTTTAACAGCTAAGACATCTGACTATCTTTAATACAGGAACTTGAACTGCCAAGAAAGTACCAAATCACAGAATGGTAAGGGTTGGAATGGACCTCTGGAGACCATCTAATCCAACCTCCCTGCCCCACAGGAGGTTGTACAGGATTGCATCCTCTGTGGGTTTTGAATACCTACAGAGAAGGAGACTCCACAACCTCTCTAGGCAGCCTGTTCCAGTGCTCTGTCATCCTCAAAGGAAAGTTTTTCCTTGTGTTCTAATGGAATTTCTTGTGTTCCAGTCAGTGTCTGTTACCCCTTGTCCTGCCACCAGGCACCACTGAAAAGAATCTGGCCCCATTTTCTTGACACCCACCCCTTAGATATTTATAAGCATTGATAAGATCCCCTCTCGGTCTTCTTCAGGATAAACAGATCCTTTCCTTAGCCTTTCCTCATAAAAGAGGTGCCTGATCATCTTTGTAGCCCCCTGCTGGTATTCCTCCAGCAGTTCTTTCTCTTTCTTCAACTGCAGAGTCCAGAACTGGACATTGTACTCCAGATGTGGCCTCACTAGGGCCGAGTAGAGAGGGAGAATGACTTCCCTCAACCTGCTGGCCATGATGTTTTTAATGCGTCCCGGGATACCAGTGGCCTTCGTGACCACAAAGGCACATTGGTGGTTCATGGTCAACTTGTCCTCCAGGACA
>JAOXNG010000052.1:17315000-17342698 GCA_028566535.1 Scolopax minor | reverse complement strand
GACATGGTGCTCAGGGATATGGATTAGTGTTGGGTTGGTGTTGTTTTGGGTGTGGTGTGTGGTTTGTGTGGGGTTTTTTGTTCTGTGGGGGGAGTTTATTATTTTTATTGGGTTTTTTGTTTTGTTTTGTAGGGAAGTCCTAAGTACATTAATAATGAGAACAGTGTACTTCTGTATAACAGAGTCCTGTAGGTCATTGATGTTCATGAAAAAGCTTTTACAAATCATATTGAAGTGCATTTTCTGACACAGTATCATGTGTTTTATCTTCATTTGTATGCTGCACAGAACATTTTTTAAGAAAATAGAATATTAGTTCTTGAAAGTAGGAATTAAATGGGGAAAAATCTTAAAAGAAATGATGTGAGCAATTATTAAAGTTTCAAATAGATGTATATTCTTCTTCCTCTGTTTTGTCTAAAAGTCATGTCCCTACTCTACAGACCCAAGTGAAAAAACTACTTTTGCATATAAATAGAGTGAATTCACCACTTGATACCAGCTCTTTGTTTAAATGTACGAAAGACAGAAAAGAGCACAAAAAATACTACAGAATGCATACCAGCCTATTAGCTGAAGTCATCAGAACACAAAGAATCTTTGAATAACATGGGATTGCATAAAATACTGAATAATTTGTAAGCTTTATCATGCTTTGCATTTTGGTGACTTTGTCTGTTTCAATCAACTAGAAAATACCAAGAGCTTTTTGGGTTTTTTTCTGGAAATTAGATGTGTGTATTAGGGTTGTAATAGAAATGTCATGGAGACGTGTCAGACTGATCCTCCACATCAGCTAATTATGCTTCCGAATCTAAGACCTACCAAGAAAATGGATGTTTTTCTTTCTATGCAGAAGTTGGTTTCAATGACTTAAGCAAGATCAACGCAAGTGACACAAGGACATAATTATATGTTGCCTCACAAGACAGAAGAACAACAGTGATAAGATTAACTGCTCCATCAATTACTGGTATAAGAAGTAGAAATATTGATTTGTGATTAAATGAACAGAGAAAATAGTAACATTTCAAATCCTTAACCTCTGACAGTGTAACTGTCAATCAGAACTCCTAATGATTTCCAGTGAAATAGATGCTTGGAATTTAAAAAATTCAAACACTGAGTGTCTAGTAAAGCAAACGTCATGGTCCGTTCCTAAAATGTATCAGAATTCCAATGTTGTGTTAAATGCAATATGTATTAAGTGCACTAGAGCAAATTTCCCAAAGCAAAGGTTGTATTCCGGTACGGTAACTGGAAGTATTGTGATATTGAAAAGTTGCCCCAATTTCTCTTACAGCATCATCGTAAGGAACAAAATATTGGAAGGTTTATCAGGATTACTGGAATACTTTCCTGGACTTTAATGATGTTAGTCCCATGTGTACTTTAGAGTACTTTGAATTTTTACAAACGTGCCAGTATATAGAAAGTGTATTATATGGTGTCTGAAGTTTGCCAAATAAAACTCCACTATATTTTATGTGCCACAGTACATTACACCTATTTTCTGATATCCAGAGATGACAAATTCTTGAAGCAGTCTAATGGCTCACAGTGATGTTCCTCTCTGCATCAGTAGAAACAGGTATTCATCAGTGTTTTGTTCACTACTGCTTCTACCAGCATTAGGGATGGGATGGTATTTTTTTTTGATTGTGTATCACAGATTTTTTTTCTTTTTTTGACAGAGTTTGAGGGGGTATATTATTCCTCAGTGCACAGTGTGGATGGATGTTGCATTGTTTTAAATGGAGAATCATTCTCTGTAACCTGAGGGATGCTGCCAAGTCTGATTTCTTTAAAATCAATTCAAGAGATTCATGCTCTCCTTGGCTGGAATATGGAGGCATAGACTTTTTGATCAAATCAAAAAATACAAGTACTTGTAGTTCCTTTTCCATTGGGATGCAATGTTTTCTTCTAGGAAAAAAAATAATTAGATGTTTTCATGGAACACACTATATTCTGTTATGTGTTTGCTGGTGTATTCTGCTCTTGCTCAGATTAAATCACATATATCAGGTTGAAATATCTTTTCTGTCTTAGAAAAATATGATCAGTCATCTGAATTGTTTAAATTCATATGATTTTGGGAGAGAATGAAACAAGCTATTTCACTCACTGCACAATGTCCTTTCTTATACAATTAGAAATCAGTGCAGTGGGGCTTTCTGTTGTTTATTCATTTGTTTATTTATAACAGAAACATTAGGGGAATTCAGTTGAAAAATATCTGCAAGATTAATTTCCAAGCTGATGACCAAAATAGTGTTGGGTGGAATGCAGATTCTATTCCATTCCTTGGTTCAGAGATATGCTTCTCACATGGTCTCTGTAGAACAGTAAAAGCTTTGCACTCTCCTTGACTGCTAATATTTTAGAATTCTGTCAATGATAGATAAAATAATCATTAGAATTTCAGCCATCTCATTAGTCTTGTATTTGACCTGAAATTAAGAAGGTGGATAATCACATTGAAATAAATCTGTGGTGAATTATTTAACCATTCAGTCAAACAGTAAAACTATTTTTAATGAAGACTTGTTCTTAAAATGATTATTTCATTACATCTTAAATAAATTAAATTTATGCTTTTTAAAAAACAACGTCCAAAAGCTTGAACTGAACACCAGCTCAAGTTACCATGTAGTGACCACAAGCTTTCAGTTACTGAAAACCAAACCAATCCAAAAAACCTCAGCAAGGTGTTGCTTTGCTTAGTATTCTTAATTATTGTTTTCTACAGCTTGCTATCTGGGATCAGATTGAGTGTATGTGTACAGCTAACTCATAAAAGATTAGGTCTTACATTTTCTCTTTAGAAACAATAAATAATACTGCTCCTTTTCATGTTTCTGAGCATAATACAATAACATAATACAATAAATACAAGGTTTCTACAACAAATGCTACTACTACATTGTACTTGCCAGTTTTTAACTTCACTTCAAGAGAGCTAAGAGCTTACAATTTAGAGAATATGCAGGTTAGTATTCTGTCTTTCAGTGTGAAACTTTGATCTTTTATAGTAGTGGGAGGGAGACACACACATATAGCTAAATATTTCAGTGATGCCAGCACCGTTAAGACATTATTGGGTAAGAGAAGAATGTTTTTACTCTAGGTATGAACAAGTTAGTGGTCTTCCTTAAGCAAAAACAAAGAGAGGAACTAAATATTGTCTGCAAGACAAGAACAAAATAATTGCCTGCTAAGTTTGTTTTGGGTAGGTTGTAATAGCTGCGGATTTCCATGCATATGATACTTTTTTATGAGGTAGTTTAAATGCATCATCCTCTATTAGAAATTAAAAGATTCTTATTTACTTTTTTTTCACTTAGTGCTTTTGCAAACTGTCTTTGTGTGACTCTTCATTACTATGTTTTGGCAAGCAGGCCACCTAGTGCCTAACAATAACAAGTGCTTTATAATGACCTTAAGTGTTCTGCAACCAGCAACAGCACGCTTAGTTGACTGGGTATCAAAATTATGTTGCCATGTTACAACTCGGCAAAAATAATAGAGAATTAAGTTCCATTCCTCCCCGAGTAGGATTATGACACATTCCTGTAAAAATTTACATACGCACCTTTTCTTAAGATCAAACTCTCTTATTTAAAAGCTAATTTGTAAGTAATCAAGCTACTTGTAAGATTTCAATTATTGCAGTCTGTTGCTGAAAAAAATAAATTCCATTCTTTTTCTACAAGTAAGTTTTACCATTATTCTTGGACACAAGTAATTTCTAATTTAATCTAATAAAATGAAGAATCATGCAGGATTTTAATAGTGTAAATGAAACATCTGGTAGTACTGTTGCAAGGGGGATTTCCTCTTAACTTCATTTGTGTCAGTATTTTAGAGTCCAGTTCAGGTTCTTTTAAGATTGTTGGCAAAGTTTCCATAAACCTCAAGAGATCCAGTGCCCATTAAGCTTTCTGTTTCATCTTGGTGATATACTGCTCTCCTGTATACTGGAATGAAAATTCAATAATCTCAAGAAGCAGCCAATAGTCCCTCAAAGCAAAAAAGACTACTTCCTTCTTTACTCAGTTTTAAATTACCCTTAGTGCCTTCCTTGGAATAGTGAGATTTCAAGCCTGTGGAAAAGCTATGTTCAAAGTTATCAGAAGATACTGAAAATATTTTCTTATTCAGATTCTATAGACCAATTTTCAAATATTCTAATTTGACATGTCTCCATAAAATGAAGTCTGTCACAAATGGTTTAGTCAGAACCAATACTTTAATCCTCCTAAACTTCAGTGGAATTTAGGTTCCCACAGCACTGAGAGATGAATATCCAGTGTTGGATATCTCATCCAGTGCTCTTAAAGTCCAAGTGAAATATTTTTTCAAAAACCCATTTACTCCGGAAAGCATAATACCATGAATCTTTTGGTTCAATTTATAAACTTATTTAGGATTTATGTGTGTATACATATATGTGTATACACACTGCTTATATGGAAAAGAAATAATGAAAAGCATTCAGTGAAATGCATTTTTGAGCATTAAAGCAAAATTTAATAAAACATGCCCACTGCTTACAAATCTACCTCGAGGGAATAGTTAGAGATTTTCTTTCCTCAAGATGCTCAACGCTCTGCAGGTGACAGTGACCATAGAACTGTACAATACTATCCAACACCATTTAGATTGCACTGCATCTGCTACTGATTATTTACTTTAATGGGCATTTATCATTTCAAACAAACCAAACACTCCAAGGCATTAGATTTTTCTAGAACAGGAAGTAAATTCTGAATGTGTTTGAAAGAATGTATCTTTTGTCTTTTGTTCTTTGGTAAATGAAAGCTCCCATTTACCAAATTTCATGTTCTATCTAAAATTTAGATTCACAACAATAAAATTCCGCTGTAGCATTTTGTGAGCTTTTTGGAGTTTCACAGGTAAAAGGAGTTACCCTTTGTGAAACATTAGAGTCTTATTACTCATCTCTTCATATATATACTAGTAATACATTAGAAGAATAAAGGACACCCATCCATACCTGCTTGATTGATTAATTTTGCTGTTGTGATTTGAACATTAAGAACATCAAAAAACCCAAATTGAACCGTTATTTATGCGCTGTCCCAAGGAATCTGGAGACTGTGTTATAGAGCCAGTAATGTCTGGCATAATTAAAAACCAGATCATGAAATGATAAAAAATCTGTCCCATGGTGGATTTTCAGTTGGATATGAATGTTACAATATATGAAATTAAAATGTATTAAACTGATACAATCTAGGGGTGAGATAGCATTCCCAGAACTACAGATCATGGGCTAAATTGATCTCTAATGGGGAAATACTGGACAATCATAATATAAGGATTAATTTTCAGGTTTTCTGGGGCTGACAGAGTTTTCACTTTTTCTAGTCTTGAGGAATCATTTATGAAGCAGGATCCAAAAAGTGAAAACATCAATACTGGCTGCAAGAATGGCTACCAATACTGCTTGTTCTTTGCTGCCTAGCAGTTTTCCTTCGTTCGGAGTGACAACTGTAAAAGAACTTAATCAAACTACATGTTAGAGGACCTGTGACTGGTTGTTGTCATCAATGTGTAACATCCCTTGGGTGACAGGTTCTCTCATTCATCTGAGTGCTCATGCATATTGACAAGGATGCTGCCTGCCAAAAATGACACTACTGTACAGTATTTCTTTAGCCGTACTTCGCCTTCTGGACTGCTGCATGCCAGAGGACAGTCTGCAAACCCAGACTGTTTTTTACAACTAGATCCTACACCAACTACATTATTTCAGGTCCTTCCTGAGAAAACAAATATTTTTTCTAATATAAGTGCTAGGACTTCAAGGGAGTGAAGTCATGCATAGCAAGGCTCGCCCTATTATAAGGTTAATCTATAAGGCTCTGTATTTATTCTTTCTATCCTCAGCATAAGACCAGATTAGAAATAGCAACAAAAGGTTTTGGTTTCCTGACACACTAAAGGAGGCTGGAAGAACGATGGAATTGGCAGTTGCAGTTTTAACACTGGCATCTGTTCTAAGCTCAAGCACCATACACCGGTGCAAGCGGAGTGTAAAAATGACAGCATATCTGTGTATCAAATCTAGTCCTGCAGCAGAAACACTGGTATTACTTGCAAAGTGGTTAATCGTTTATAATTCTTCTATTTGAGGAAATGGCCAATAGTATTAGCCATGCAAGCCTCTGTGGGCTAATGTAATTAGTCTTATGCATTTTAAGACCAGATAGAATGGTATTAGATAGAATGGAGGACTATTTTAATTGGATGATGGCAAAATCCCTCTAAGCACTATGGCTGTCTCCTGTGTTCAAAATCCTTTAAAAAGTTCACAGATTCCAATTGTTTTCTGCAGTAACCGCATTTCTATCCAAATTATATTAAACGTGTCAGCTCATTTTCAGAGTAAAAATGATAAAAGCACATTCAACTTCTGCAAAGCTGATCACTTTAAAGAAAAATATAAGATAATTAAAAGCTGTTACAACTGACAATTCTACACTGTAGCTTCAAAATTCTCCCCTAATTACAGCTGCTAACTTTTAATATCAACTGTAACAGCAAGTCAGATTTGACATCACAATAGCATCCCAACCTCTTCTTTGGGAGAAAGGCTCTTGGGAAAATGCAATTACAAGGTGAACATACGCAGCTAAGACCATTGCAAGTTTTGAAAAGCCAGTGATTGCTTTCATTTTTATTCTTGTTGAGAAATCTAGATTAATTCCCCTTTGTTTGAATGCAGTCTTTTTAATAAGATCCCATGTAACCAGGTGGAGCTGATACCCTGAAAACATTAAGGGACCTTAAAGGGAATGGGCACTGCTCCTTGAAAAGACCTTCTTGTATAGATAATTTCTAAAGCAAGCATAGAGCCAATACAAATAGCTTTATGCCATTCCTCTTCTTTGTAAAGTGTTTGCTTGACAGGATAGAGGAAGGACATTCTGAAGCATGCTGCACTTCTTGCTGTGGTATTAATTAACCTTTTCTTAGTTTGGTATTAATGTCTTATAGAAGGTGGGCAAATTCTGAAATATAGCTTAAAAACATTGAATGTTTTTGCCCTCCATGAATACGGTGTTTCCATTTCTTTAACAATGATTAAAGAAGGGATGAAAATGAAAATTAGAGCTAGTTATGTTTTTTCTCATCTGTACAACAGGAGGTGTTTGTTCCTGGTCTCCCAGTCAGCCTGGCTGAAGACTGGGCCAGCATGTGTCTCCTTTTAGCTTGTGCAATTGCCATGTCTTCATACAAAGTGAGGATACAGCAGTGGAAATGTCTGAATTCCATATTGGCACAAACTGAGAAAATTCCCATGAAGGACATTTTGTCCAGAGCCTGGGAAGACTTTATAGATCCTGTGCTTTATCTGTTACCTGCAGGTTAACTCTTGAGGCTACATACACATCTCTGTCCTCTGAAGACACTTATTGACCCTCATGTGAATTTAAGGCCATGTACTGCATCTGACATCCTTTAAACCAAAGCGCTTTTTAAACCAATTCAGTTTCAGTGACTTTTATCAGTCACTGCGAATTTGCTTAGTTGAAGAAGTAGTTCCATCAGATTGTATTGGTGATTCAGTGCACAGAGAAATGACAAAATATCTTATGAAAAAGAAAACACACAAAATGTAATCATGGTCTTCTGTACAGAAATGAATGCTAAGATCATTCTAAGATCAATACAGTGTTAGAATAAAAACTGAATCAAATTCTTTTCTCAGATAGTCAGCGGTTTAGGTTTGTGAAATTAATGGGCAACTCTTTGTATACTTCATGGCTTACCCTGTCTGTTTCTCGCATTATGCAAAATTACTATTAAGTAATTATTTCTGGGGAAATCATTCAGCTTAAAACTAATTCCAACATTCAGGTATGGAAAATTTATTTCTGTAGGGTTTGACCTGCTACACATGCAAGCAGAAGGAAGAGCAGAGGAACAAAATGATCGAGCTTTCTGTGCCTAAAGCATCTTCTGATTTGTGGTATTTCATAATACCCAGAGTGATACACAGTCTATTTTGAGAAAAGGTGGAACAGAACAGTGAGAAAAGATGAAGTGTTGATTTACCATTCCTTAACAAAAATCTTCTTTAAGATCCAGCTACTTGTAAAATCCTTATCTCTGTCACTGAAAGCTACTAAGAGCTGCTCCCAGGACAGTCTTGAAAGGAACCACCATCCTGTTTCCATAGTAGGACATCAAGACATCTGTTAGACACCCTGTATCACAACGGTCTGATACAAGGGTCTGCAACAAGACAGTTTCTGTGCAGCCCTCCTGCTACATTTCTGATTACATTATATTTTTTTAAAAAATATGTGGCCATTATGGAGTGAACCAGGTAGACCAACTAATATGGACCCAGACATTTTTGTTGACATCTGCTCGACTTAAATGTGAACTGTGTATCCATAGGAAACCCTTTCAAGGCTACTCTTGGCCTGGCTGTACCGTATGTGGACCTCACTTATATCCCTGCCTCATGGCCTAGTCATCAGTTATCCTGAACCTATGGCATTCATCACAGGGAGGAAAAACATTGTTAGTGATGTTTCAGGTCTCATCTGGTTTTAAAAGTAATTGAAGGGAAACATTTCATTCCATTTTAAGTATCCCAAGAGTAGAAGTTAGTGGAAAATAATTTCTAAGAGCAAATGAAGAAGATTCTAAAAGAAAAATACCCAGGGGATCATATCTCAGACACAAATATTTTTTTAAATTACAGGTGCTCATAATTACTTGTAAGGGAGAAAACTAATTATGGCAGTCTTCAGGGAGCTTAAACATGGTAAATACTGAGAGAAAGCAGCCTGGGTTTTTGAAAGTTATTTGTATACATTGCTTACACTTGCAGTCCTTGCTGGTATGTTAGTGTCTCTCTTTTATTTTTCCTTTACTTTTTTTCCTATTTTGTTGTTACACATAAGTATGTTTATTTTATGTTAATCAGTAAGAAATAATCCTCTTTCTGAATATTTTGCTTTTGAAAGTTTTAAAATGTTTTCTTTTTAAGAGCAGAGAATATTCTCATGGTCACTAAATGACCACATGAAATCTTTGTGTTTATCAACAAAAAAGCTGTCTGAATGTATTCTGTATTGCCAGTATATATTTAAGCTGTGACGGGAAAATGTAATTATCTTTTTCCAAATGTGAATGGACGTAGAGACAAATAATAAACATTGAAATATTTTTCATATGTTACTATGGAAAACTGTTGTTGCACTAGAACACACCATGTGATAAGAAATTGAGATGTGTCTTAAAAGATCAGCTAAATATGTTCTGAATAAGGATTTTGCATATGTCCTAGCTACCGGTATCTTCTATATACAATGTATTGAATTGTTGTTCAGACTCAAATTACCACAACCCCAAGGAAAATGTGTACAAGCTACAAGCCATGTGTCCCTTTCTACATGTCAACTATGTTGGCAAAATAACAAGCAGAAAAGAAAAAATTCAACGTTATTGTATATTACTTATCTAGCAGGTTACTACAGCATGTAAGTAAGTAACTTCTAGAGTTAATCACAATAAATTAGAATTAGGTACACAATAAACTATGACTACTCAGCACTGTGGTTTATCATACATGGTTTCTGGCTGCATGTCATTCAGACAGTATGCTCTGAGCTTTAAAAATCTCCCCCTCCATTGACTTTAGTAAAACAGAGAAGATTGAAAAACTGAATGAAAGAAAATAGACATTTTTTTTTCTGTTAGAAAAAAATAGCATCCCCCTACTTCCAATATTTTTTCTGTTTCCCACACAAAAATATTTTAAATAATCAAACCTGTGCCTACCTCAGTGTAATCCCAGTAAAGCCAACAGCATAGAGATATAATTAATTTTAAATAACAGTACAGCCATGTACTATATTATTTTGGTTTGTATTGACTTTCCATTGACTTGGACAAGACTCCCATTGCCCTAGTTTGATTGGATTCAAAGATAATTTTGACATTGTGAGAGATTCACTGTTATGGTATTTCTGATCTTGTATCAGTCCAAAATATTTGCATAGGAAAACTTCTGTTGCTTACAAGGCATAAACTGGCTCTAATATCATGGCGTTAAAAATGTTGTCCCCTGAATGCTAAGCACTCAGTATATGTGTTACATGGCTTCACATTACAGTGCCCTGGAAGTGAAATCCTCTGAACAGTTACAGATATTTTTTTTTTATCAGCTTTTTACTTGGTACTACTAATTAAGGGATCAGTTAGGTCTAATATTCTTTTTTGTATACCTCCTACTTAGATCTAGAACTTTTTGAATTTTTAACAAGCAGTCTCATTATCTATTCCATCTAGGTCCCAGTGACAAATTCCTAAATGTCCAGTCAGCAATTAATTACCAGAAAATAGCTACACCTCACTAAATTTGGTAAAATGTGTCTAGCTATACAAGTATGTTCATTAAGACCTTCCTGTATAATACTTGATACATAGAAGTGTCACCTTCTGTGGGACCCTGCAGGGACACAGGAAGAGAAGTAGGAGAGTACAGACCCTGGACTTTCAGAGGACAGACTTCAGCTGAGGCAGGGATTTCTTTCGTGTGGGTGAGATCCTGTGTGAGGCAGCTCTGAAAGGAAGAGGAGCTCAAGGGAGCTGGCAGACCTTTAAGGGCAACCTTCCACAAGCAGAACGCTCCATTCTGATAACCCAGGAAAATTAGCAGAGATGCCAGGAGAGCTGCTTGGTTGCACAGGGAGCTCGTGACTCAGCTCCAGTACAAAAAGGACATACCCAGGACATAAAAGACAGACAATAGAAACTTTGCCTCTCTGGCTCTTTCTTTAGGGACAAGGTCTTTATGCCTAAAGACACAAGGTTCAAGGAGGAAAGGAACCACCAGCATGGAAAAAAATCCCAGAGGACAAAGCGCACAGGGAAAGAACAACAGCCAGGCTCATAAACTGAAATGGGAAAGGTTCTGATTGGATATTATGGCAAAAAAAAATCACTTGGAATACTTCAGCATTGGAAGTCCTGGCTGGACAAAGCCTAAAGCAACCAGACCTGACTTCAGTGCTAACATTGCTCTGAGAAATAAGGACGTTGGACTAGAAACTCCCAAGGTTCCTTTCTACGTGAATTATTCTATGATTCTATAAAAATTTAATTGCAAGGATAAGATACAGGTATAAAGATGAGCTTGATTTGTGGAATGCAATACTTTCATTTCTTTAATCTTGTGCCAGGGTAAATGTATAAAAAAAACCCTACACAGCTATTACATTTGTGTAAGGTCAAGAAGTCTGTGTCAGTATTTTAATATCAGCCAAAGATTACCAAAGACAAAAACTTGATGAGCGCTTTGCATAATTGAAAAGGCAAAAATTGCTCATCAGGACTATTTAAAATAATTCTTCACAGTACCAGGCTTATTGGGCATGTTTTTCCTTTCTGCTAATGAAAATTATCTGAACCATGAAAAGAGGTTCACCTTTAATCCCAAAGACTGATTCAGGGGGGAAAAAAAGTAGGTATTTTGTATGTATTATAGATTCATTAAACTATTCAGCACCCTTTGAAAACTGGAAAATTTCCTAGTAAATGGAAAATAAATATTTCTCACACCTTATAAATAGCACTTAATACCACAGTGAAGCACACCATTTTATGTTCAGGAATAATGCTTTGGTATAGGTTATGATGGTATGTGTTTTCAGAGAGAGAAAGTATTCATCCTCACCATCACGTAAGTTCAAGTAATGCCTGCATAAAACTAATACTTTCCACATCTTCCAGATTTAAAAATGACTGATTAAATGCCAGAATCTACATACCTGTTTTATTTGACTTTCTGCTTCCTGTGAACCAAATATATATCAATGCCACAGCCTTGTTACTAGTGTATTGAGGAATATTTATATGAACCCTCAAACACTGAAAATTTCCAGCTGTTACAGATGTGCATCTTACGTGCTGCAGTGCTCATAGACATACAGCTAGAGACTCAGCTATGTACACTTGATACTGCCACTGCTGCTCCATAATTAACATCTTAGCAAATTATATTCATTCTCTGTATCTGAAAAACACACTTATTTTTCATTGAGGAATGACAAAGTCATCGTACAATGAAACTGTAACAAAGTGGAATAAGGACATTGCCTTTAAAGATGAAATGAAATATGCATCAGGCACAAGTACTTGGTTTTCTAAAAAACCTCTCAAATCATGAGCAATGTTCTAAGCAATGATGAATTCTGATTTATTTTTAAAATTCTATTTGTGTAGTCATTAACATTTAATATAGTTTCCCTTGATAAATGAATTACCATCCTGGAATTTCTCATAAAGAACTATGTTAGTTAATTTAAGTTGTTAATAGATTAAATGCAGCAGGTAACTGAAGTTGATACATATTTTGTCTATATATAATTCCAAAGAAAACAAAACAAATTTTTTTTCTGTATTTCAGCTTTATGGGTATAAACTTTTTAAACAGATGTAATATATAAAGGATGCCATATCTCATCAGAAGTTAGAAGTACCTCAGAAAATTTTCCTTATGCTATGAAATGCAAAAAGGAGACAGAAAATACTTTTTTCCACAAAAACCTATCAGAAATTATAGCCAGTAGGCGGTCATGCTTTAACTTTAAAAAACGTGCCTGAACTTCCTGACTTTCTGCCTTTACCTTCCAGCAAGGTTTATTTTTGGTTCCTTTCCAACTGAAAAATGGACTATGAGATTCTCGTCAGGTTTAAAATAATTAGTAAACCCTTAGAATACTCATTATAAATAGATCAAAGCTTCAACCCAACTTCAATACAAAGGCAAGCCTTTTAGATCAAACTTGAACTACCACCCATCCCACATACATCCTGCTGATATCTTACTTTGGGTTCTGTTAAATTATTAACACCAAAATACTGAATAATTCATTATGTAAAAAAAAAAAACTTCATTTATAAAACTTTTTTATCGGTTACTTTTTCTCCTTTCTTCTTTCCTTTTTAATCTGGGGTTTTGCTTCGAATATAATGGCTCAATCCCTCATTTATAGGTGAAACAAAACTAAAGATAATTAGGAAGTCAAGAAAACACAAGCAGTAGGCATTAGGCATTAACTGAAAAGGTAAAAATAAAAATGTTTGCAATGATCAAACTCTCTTACTCTGCCAACAAGTACTGAGAATTCTTGATGACACTCCAAGATGTCCAGTTGCCAGGGCAATTCCAAATTAATGTAATCAGCTATACTAATGTGTCACGGGAGAGGAACAGACAAAAGTACCTCTGAACGTTACTGTCATCTACAATAGCTGGTTGGATCTGAACAACAGTATAAAAGAAGCTACACTAGGAAACTGAATTCTGAAAAGAACTACATAGTTTTTTATATGTCAGAAAGTTCTCATCTGTCCAGAGTCTGTAGTTTGTCTGAATGCAAAACAATCGGTAACAACTGTATGTAAAATATTTTGCCAAACAATTTCAAAAATACGTCAATACTCAATGTAGAACGCAAAAGTAGCAAAGTTAATCTCTGTGTCTTTAAGATGTATGAACAATATGTAATGTCAGAAGCATGATATTTAATGAAAATAGCATCAGTTTATAAAAATAATAGCAAAAATGTAATTTTTCAGTCATCTGGAATTGATGGCATGTTCCTTCATGGTCTCTTTCCCATAAACACGTCACTATTGACACATGCACACTAACCCTGCCTTGTGTCTAGTGCTTAGAAATCAGAGCAACCCTTTTGCTATAAAAGTGACAAATGCATTCATATGAAGAAAAATCTAACTACAGATTTTAGAGTTATCATTTTCAGTATGGAACAGCATGATTTAATTTAGGAAAAAAATCTAAAACTCTTAAGATGCTTATTTTTCTCTTCTTCTTTTAAGCTTCTACCACAACTTGAAAAATATTAAATAAATTATTTCTGAGGGCTATTGAAATAAAAAACTTTTAACAATGGTTTGCTGCAACAGCCGGTGCACTGATGCAGAACATACTGTGTAGGTAATGATGAAAAGGTCTGCAGTATCACTAAAAACCACTTATTAGTGAAAGTGTGTAACAGATTCATAAAAGAAAATGCCCTTTCACAAGACATTAGTTATCAATACATGTCAAAAAATAGGTTCACTCTGCGTAAAAATGAACATACTGCAAGTGCCTTGCCTTTTATTGACAAAAATATAAACAATGTTTAAATGCTGGTACTACAAGTTCGAACTTAAATGCACACATTTTCAAGGAATTTATGTGGATTTTATTGGGTAGGTTACAGGCACTTTCTGACTTGTGCACTGCCAATTTGAAAGTGGCCAATAAAACCAAAGTCCTCTTTTGCCATTATTTTCTTTTGACTTGGAGATATCTATAGGTAGAATAGGCAAATTTTGCATTAAAATGTTATCTTCTAGATTTTTTTTCCTGTTAGGTTTTTTCCTATCCAAATTGCTAAGGATGTAATAATACAGAATTATGAAACCCATAATAACTCTTCTCATGTCAGGGCCAGAAAAAGCACATATCTGTTTTCACTTCATAGTTGTTATTGAGGAATAAAGTTATTTATTGCACTCACTTTATATTCCTAGATTCTTCAGGCCAGAATTGTGTGTTTATGTTTGTATATCACCTTCAGCAATCAATGCTAATAACTTTTCACTTTTCTATGAAAGAAATTCTAAACACAAATAACTTTAATTTCCAAGCATCTTATTTTAATCCAGTATTATTTATGTCAGAGAGAATGTTTGCTATGCTGAGACTATCAGAAATAAATAATTTAAATGATTTAACAATAAAATACAGGTTATAGAATATGTCTAAACTAAAAAAAGAGAAAATTTTAGAAATATTTCTTTCCTCCTCATGTATTATTTTTTTTTCATTCCTAAAGAAATGTTTACAGTGACTCTGCAGGACTGAAAACTTAGAGATAATAAAAAGAGAAGAACATGCAGTGAACAACAAAGATTCTTCTACTTCTCCCAGATAAAAAATACAGTCATTCATGCTCGGGTACTGCAATCTCAATAACTGTTTCTCAGTATTCTTCCAGTTTTGCTCTTTCTACACTTGCCTGAATTCAGCATATAGATTTAAACAGCTGCACAGTGTATAGTGGACAGTATATTACTGTATAGCAGCTCAGACTAAATAAGCAGATCTTTCTTTGGGCTTTTCATCGCTGCCACAGTGAGATGCCTCTATTAATTCAAGTCCTTTGGTATAATGTATCTGGCAAAATGAGGCACCAAATGTTTGCCACAAGTTACAGAGCAGTGATGAAATTTGAAATAAATTATCCTTTGCTGCTACCCTAGAAACAGAAAATGCAGCAGAGTTTTGGGTCCTTTTGCAGTTGGGTGGGTTGAAGTTGCAATATATGTTAATTTAAATAGGAATAGGAATTTTTGCTACATCACACATACAAAGGAGACCATATTCAGATTAACTGATATTTTTAACAGAAGGTACAATTCCTTAAATTGAAGAGTAGCCTTAAAACCAAAGTATTATTCTCTAAATGGTTATTTTGGAAACATTATACTAATTTTAGTTAATACTCATGCAATTAATCTACTTTACACAATTTTACATGTATTCACACTCTTAGTAAAGGTGTTTTTTTCCGCAGAAAAATAAAATATAAAAAATATTCAGCAACTGAAGCAGAAGTCAAGCCAAAAAGTATTTCCTCTGAGACATGAATAACTCATAGATTCTTATCCAACTCTGTCTTTCAAAACAGCTTCATACAAACCTTTTAGTCAATTTAAACATACAAGAGTGTATTTGCATATGCCTCTCATTAGCATTAACTGACAATTGAAAAGCAGGATACAGTTTTGTTATTTCTCAGAAAACTTTGGGAATTTAATCACTCTTACAGGATGGAAGATTTGTAGGTAATTCTCCCAGTAATCTTAATGGGAATTCCATGCATTAAAATGTGCATGAATATCAAATTCTAAGAGTACAGATTTTTGGTTTAAAAATTTTTCATTTCCTTTTCCATGTGCATGTAAATCAGCATGGTTAAGCATAAATTGAAAAGGAATTTAGAATGATTACTTTGTTCATAGCATATAAAAGGATATTCACATGCTAACACAGAACCAGGCAGCATTGTGGAAGGAAGAGCTTTCCAAGGTCTGTTAAAATAATAAATGTGATTTCTCTTCTCTTTGATTTGCTTTGTAAAGAATAGAAGATCATAACTTAGCTTATTGGATTCCGTGTTTACTGAAACTGGATTGGACACTGGTTGCCAGTTCTACTATTTAGAAATGGTCTCTATACTCCAAGGATCTCACTACTCAGTGCTGAGTACTCAATATTCTGGGGCTTTCCGTACATAATTTTCACAACAAAGTATTGCAATTCATTGCAATCATACAGTAAAGGAACAGTTCATTCTAAACTTCAAGTAATGGGCTTCTGGAAGTTAATATTACACTAATAAACATTAAAGACAGTTTCATTTCATATTTCATCAGGATGTAGTTTCATTTAAGTCAGTGTAAGTGCACTGGTATAGAAAGAGCATAAACGGAAAGACAAGCAGGCTGTGTGTGTTCCCTTCAAAGTTTATTTTCCCTCATTCTCCCTCTCTACTCTGCACTGGTGAGGCCACAACTGGAATCCTGCATCCAGTTCTGAGCTCCCCAGTTCAAGAGGGACAGGGAACTACTGGAGAGAATCCAGTGTAGGGCAACGAAGATGATGAAGGGATTGGAGCACCTCCCTTACGAGGAAAGGCTCGAGGAGCTGGGACTCTTTAGCCTGGACAAGCGAAGGCTGAGGGGAGACCTTATTTATGTTTATAAATATCTCAAGGGTGGGTTGAAGGATGTTGGAGCTGGACTCTTTTCAGTGGTTCCCAGCGACAGGACAAGGGGCAACGGGCTCAAGCTGGAACATGGGAAGTTCCACTCAAATATGAGGAAAAACTTCTTTTGGGTGAGGGTGTCAGAGCCCTGGAAGAGGCTGCCCAGGGAGGTCATGGAGTCCCATTCTCTGGAGATCTTCAAGCCCCCCCTGGATGCCGTCCTGAGTGATGTGCTCTGGGCAATTCTGCTCAGCAGGGGAGTTGGACTAGATGGTCTCTAGAGGTCCCTTCCAGCTCTGACAAATCCATGAATTCTTGTTGGCTTTATGCTGGTTTTGGTAGTTCAATTACTGATGCCTGTAACATATTTCTTCTAGGCAGCAGCAAAAGCAGTACTTTATACAAGCCCCAGTAGATAATTTTGGATAATTTCCTTCCTCGTTTCTATTTTTGGAAACATATTTAGGTGATATGAACAAACACTGAAAAAAATAGATAAACAGCAAATGAATATTTGTTACGCAAAAAGAATGTATACCATTTTCTCCATTGATTTCAAGTTATAACAGCAGTGAAGGCTTCATTGCAGGTATTCCTGGCAATTAATACCCAAATGAGTTCTCTTGATTACTGCAAGCGAGCAGTTTCTTTCAGTCTCTCATTAGTTGCTGAAATAGTTTACACTCAGTCACTGTTGCTTAAACAATATTCATTTTGATTGACTGTGATATTGTTCCTCGTTGTTGAATGCCCACAGTTACTGATGTGTGACAAGATTCTGGCTTTTCACAGTTTTCCTTATCTCCCATTTAAATTTATCAGTTGCTGACTTTTGTTGTTGCCTTTCTTTAAAAAAAAAAAAAATTTTTTTCCTACAGAGTACAATTTTCACAATTGAAAAGAAAACTACTTTTAAAAAGAAATATCTCTCATATGTGTGTATGTATGTATCTATAGATCAGACAAAGACTACTGGAATCCATGACAGCATCCCAGACATCTACAACAAAATATAGATTCAGATTTAACTAAAATGGCACCAATACAGATATTAAAATGAGTGAAGCTATTGCAGGTGCAGTTGCATATAGCATCAGAAACAATGCCAAATCTCTCGGTGAATAATTCACATTTTCACTGTCTGTCAGAGTCTGTTCTTCCAACAAGAAATGCATAGTATAGCTAACCTCAAATACCTCAGCACTAAATATGTGCATTTAAAGTTGAAAGAACAAAGCAATGTATCACTATGGGAATCTGCTGGAGTTTTTAAATCTTCAGTAGTTTATCAGTTCTTTGCTGGCAAGAGGAATTTTTATATTTACCTACTTGGAAAGGGGAAAACAAACAATACAAGGTTTTGTGTGGGCGAGAAAGTTATTATTTGCAACAAAACCTTATCCCTTTCCTATACTCTTTATAAACAGTCTGTACCTACATATATTGAAACCGGACTATATAGTGAGGTGTTTGCAGTAGAAAGGTTCAAGACTGTTAAGGTCTAGAAGGTCTCTTCCAGTCTTCACATATTCATTTTAGGAGTAAGACTAGATGTGATAAATAATCCTATTAGTAGGAATTTTAACATTCTCTAAGAATTTTAACAGTCCTATTTACTCTACACATAATTTAGTGCACATCCTGGTTTATGCAGCAGGCAGAGAAGCATGTGGTCACACGTGGAAAAGAATTTTTTGAGCCTGATCAGCTGAATTTTAGCAAGATGGCTGTGTATTTGATTTTGCACATTTTGACATTTATTGTTAGCATTAGCATTTTACATTATACTGTAAAGCATAACTAAGATCTTTGAAACTTGTTAGAGATATATATATAAAGCTTTAATCAACAGATAAGGCTGGACCAGATAATCCTTGAAGTCCCTTCCAACCTGGTATCCTAGGATTCTATGATAAATAAGATGATTCAGATACATATGCAAAATAGGTAACAATCAGTATACTCCTAATGAGAGTTGCACCTATGGTGCAAGTAATTAATAACTTATATTAGAATTTGAGTACTGTTTTGAGGAATTTTGGGGTATTTTTCCCCTCATAGAGGGTCAAGGACTCATTTACTCTATTACACATCAGTCATGCTGGTAAACAGTAGATGAAAACAACGATTCCCAAAAAAGATCGTTAGTGATTACACACGGGTGACACTCATACAATCATTATCCTGGTCGCCAGGTTGAACAACAATCTGTATGCATACTTAATATGCAGACACCTTATAAATAGCTAATAAATGATTAAATAAAATTGCTGTTTTCATAATGAATTAGTGCAAAATCTGTTGTACATAACGTTTGGAATATTTAAATGGTTTAACATACTCCAGTTATAAGTACTCTGCAGCTGGTTGTTATAACACAGATTCATCACTTAAGTATTTTTAAATTGTTTATATGTGTCATTAGAATATGCCAGAATTTGTATAATTTTTTTTTTTAATCATTTGTAATTACTGGGGTCAAACCACAGGCCAATTCTCAGGGAAAAAAAACCAAAACAACAACCAATCAATGTTTCTCTCTTTGGACAGAATGGAATAGAGCAGAAACGGGGCCTCGATTTGCATCACACTTGAATATAAACTGCAACAGCTGCTGCATTTGATCAAGACAAAATTTCTTTACCCAGATCTCGTTCTGGGAAGCAAAATGTCATTTTTATCTAAATCGGCTGTGAAGCTGAGACTAGTTACATAATGTACACTCTTCCCAAGTCTCCAGCATGCTGTATTTGCCCAAGAGAGACTTGGATCATGTACAAATTTTGTTCTGAATCTCCACTAATTCTCCCACAGCT
Organism: Scolopax minor; assembly: GCA_028566535.1. Taxonomy (NCBI): domain Eukaryota; kingdom Metazoa; phylum Chordata; class Aves; order Charadriiformes; family Scolopacidae; genus Scolopax; species Scolopax minor. Next base: position 17,323,044 of record JAOXNG010000052.1, on the reverse strand, counting down.
TTCCAGTGCCCTTGGAGTTCCAGTGTGTTCAGTGCTACAGACCAACACTGCGAGCACTTGAAGGGTAGAGGGAAATGGTTGGCTGCCCCAAGATCATTCTTTCCAAGCTGAGGGATCCCTCAATATGCACCTCTGTGATTGAGCCTCTGAACGCTTGAAGACCTGGCACTGGGTATTGTTCCTCTTATTCCATGAAGAGGCCATTATAGAAGATAGTGGTCAAAATATATTTTCCATATTTCATGTTGAATCTGTGAGGAAAATACAGGCATCTATGTTCTCTTGTAATCAATCTGTCAGAATCTGCACAGACCACAAGATACTGTATGCTCTAGAAGTGTAAGTCATCTGGTATCCTAACTAACAGATGAAGAATAGAAAATAGAATAATAGAAAAAACATTGGTCTTATCAGGTGAGGAGAATTTACGTCATACTGATAATTGACACGCTAATCAGAACTGTGAAAAACATTCAACTAAAGAATAAACTGTCTTCAATATCATACTAAAAATCGTATTTTTCTAAAAAAGCTCTGCAACAACTGAAAAAGTGTTGCTGGCAGCCCAAGTCAGTCCCTACATAAAGCGATAGTTTATACAACTGAGACCTGCAATTTCGAATGAAAATAGATACACAGAGTGAAATGGCATTTTACCAACTTTGTGGACAACAATGTGTGTACAGTATGTACAGTATTCTCCTCCTAGGTACACTGAGACATGACAAATTTGTGGTTTACATAGATATAATTTCACAAACAAGTTGGCATCACTCTGGTTCTTCAGCCATTATTTGTGAGACAAGTGTACATAGGGTTGAGTTGAGTCTCTGTGAATTTTATATGCATCTCCCCCTTTCCAAAGTTTTGACACATTTTGCTTGAAAATAGAATGGAGGTGTGTTGGGGTCAACTTTCCTGAAGATCTTTAACAGTAGGATTCATATCCTATAAAATTGTAAACATGTCTTAGAGCTATGAAACAAACGTTTGATCTTAAGGCATGTTGATGTCATTGGGTAGTACTTTGTAGACACTAAGCCTCCCAAGGAGAAATCTTACCAAAATAACTTCCCCTTTTGAATTTTATACACAGCAAATACTGTAAGGCGTACAATTCTGCAGCCCTCACAGAACTTTTCTTTTTAGTAAAAACCCAGTAGTCATCTGTGTCAGAATAACTACTGCTATCTTATGCTTAAGTAAAAGAATCCCATTTGTCCTAAAATACCAATAAATCCTTCAATGTTACCATAAGCAGACCATCAATCAAAGCCAGACTGAACCATAACATCAGCTTCCCAAAAAACTTAGCTTCAAATAAAAGAACTAATTTGACTACTTCCATGGTTTCTCTGTTCAGCCATTCAGTTTGCAGCTATTCAGCTCTGCACTCTGGCTTTTGCCTGTTAAGCACTCTGCATTAGAACCATCCATTTTATCTGAACATTTTAGCATTTTCCTTCAGCACTTGGGTGCTTCTCCATGAGAATTTAATGTTTTGCCTTGGTTCTTGTTCTGGCAAAACGACTCGGGCTTTTTGATATTTTTCTCAGTACTTCAGTGTCTTGCCTCAAAGCTTCTCTTTATTGCAAGGTTCCAATGCCATCGTTTCTTTGAACACTTTCCCTTCCTGCTGGCACTTTGCCTCGTTATTGCAGCATATTCATCTCAGTACTTTGGTGTTCCACCCATGTGCTTCTACAACCATGGCTTCATGTCTGTGAAATTTTCCTCTAGGACTCTACTAATTCTTTCCTAAATAGGTGGTTCTTTTCAGCTCCAGTGTAAATTTACCAGGCTTAAGGCAAGGTCTGGCATATCTTAGTGCAGTGCTCCCAGGTAACAAAATGTACCCTCCTCCATCCCTCATCCCACCCAAAATAGAATAAGCAAATATTGATTAATGAGTGATCATCAGCTCCTGACACAGGAAGTTAATGCAGTGGTGGGTTTTTTTCTTTTTCTTATTTTGACACATCAGAAACTCCTGGGAAGACATTCTCCTCAGAATTTTGCTGCTCCTGGTTGGGTAGTCTTTTCAAGTGTACTGTCACCAATATCACTAAGCACTGTGGTGCTCCTAAACCCTGAAAATATTTTGTTCCATTAAATACACCAAGCTGAATTTTTATATATATATCTGAAAAACAGGGATACTGTAACTTTGAGTGACATATGATAGATACAATCCGTGTTTTTTATAAGTCAGTACAGCTCAACAGACATCAATCAAGATGTGCACATTTATATAGCTTTAAAAAACTCATATATATATATGAATGTTTACACTAGATACTGTAAATATATTCAGCTCTCTTAACAGTGAATTTATTTTTTGTAGAAAAAATAATCCAAAATTACAGATTCCTTCCTATAAATTGTTCTTCCAAAAAAAAAGTGGCAGGTTTGGGTTTGTTCTTTTCCTCTCAACACAGCAATCTATTTAAGAGTTCTATCAGTAACATGCTGGTCAGTAAGATGACAGAATGACATCAAGACCCCATCACAAGCCATCCAACTTTTAAATCTTACTCTTCAGTAAGTGCTCTGTAAGAGAAGCAAAAAAATATACCCAAAGAGGCAATGAACAACATCCTTATTAGAGTCCTCATCATGTCCTGGAAGCAGCAGGGTTTTGAGATAATGGCAACATGCAGTTATTTACAACTTGTTAACCTTAACACTGGGCTCTGAGAGCCAAACTCTCTCTGCACTAGCTGGCATTTTTCCTAAAATCTTGCAAGCCTTTGTGAAGGAAATAGTCACAAGATTTCAAATAATCTTTTGGAACCTACTGCTATCGTAACCAGAAATGTTCCTTTTAGGGCCCCTGTGTGTGGAAAAGTGGGAGTCAGTGGCACAAAAAAGTAGTAGTGGATATGTGAAAAATGGTTCCAGTCATCTAGAGAAATGACAGTCCAAATGTAAATACATGTAAGAAGGAAACATAAAGAACATAAGATCTAACATACTGCGACACTGATACTTAAGACATACCCAAACACGATGCCACCAGAAAACATGTCACAAGACCCTTCCAGTAATCTTCCACCAACAGGCTACATCACAAAAATGATTCTACATAAATGAGAACATTTCTTTATGTTTTGTGGTATTTCAGTCTTAAGCTAGAGTAGACAACGTCCTCATTCATGTCTTGATTTACTTCCATTGTCAGTCACACTGTTACAAATGCCATGACTGGAATCTGCTCAAGAGGATTCTACACATGAGTATTTTTGAGTCAGAGATAAATTTTACTCAGACAGCTTTATGAAGAAGCTTGCTCAAAACCTGTAAACCCAATGTTTAGCTCAGACCAGGGTCATAAATTAGGACTTTTATAACCACAACATGTCCATACATATGCATAAGAAACACACACATATGCATTTGATAAAAAAGAAAACACACACATCTTGAAAAAAATACTCAGTGGCAGGTAATCTTGACAAAATATTAAGAAAACTCAGCAGAAATATCAGTCCTCTTGGTCTCACAGTGGTTTTATTTTGGAGTCCTGAACATTTCCAGTATGACAATAGTACCACACTCACGGTCATGTACTGAACTGGTAAAATCATGTTCTGAGTAGCAGTGTCAGCTGAAATACATACTATTCATAATGATGAGGCACTGTGAATACAGCAGTTTGTTATGCATATTATTTGCAGAGAAGGGTGTAACCTCTTGGAAAGCTGAATGAATGCAAAACTACTGTTGTTATGTTCGACAGATGCGGTTAGGACACAGTTCACGTTGTGTTGTTATCCCAGTTTTCAGTACATTTGTGCTTCATTGAAGACTTACACCAACAAAACAAAACTAATGCCAAAATTCACCCAAACTACAAAGAAACTGTCTTCTTCATGGCAGATCTAGAGCTTTCTGAAGAAGTGGGAGATATTAACTGCAAGAAAACGTTCAGAGGAATCTTAGGGTGACCAATTTAACAGTTTGAAGCAACAGATCTTGATGAATTGGTTTTGAAATATTTATCTGCATTTTATCTTTCAGCAATATATTCAAAACTGTTCCCTTCACTGCATCTGTAATACTTCAGATGAAAAAAAACCAAGGATGAAACAAACTGTTTCATCACAATGCTGAGGTTTTTTTGCTAGCACACTGCTGGGTCAGTCAAGCCTGCGAGTAATCGAGGGCATGAAGTGCCTCATGGAAAGGCAAACCTTTTAGCAGTCCTGTGCTGTCACTATTTGATTTACCAAAAGAGTAACTTGCCAAAAGACTGAGCTGGGGTTTAGAATTTATTTATTTAATCTACAGACTTGCTATTAATTCATTTTTATTTATTTAGAAAATCAGATTTTCAACATAAGGCCCTGCAAGTTGATGAACTATGCGGTAAGGGTTTTTTCTTCCACTCTAATGCTCTTTTTATTCTAGAAATGAAGGAAATATTAGTCTCAGGCTTCTTCCCCTCAAATTCAGATGAATGCTGTCTTACCTATACAATTCTCAAAAAAAAAAATAGTGAAACTGCTTCTCATCTTGCAAACAGACTTACTTTTAATGGGACTTTGTATTCCATTAGCTAATGCAGCAGTACAGACCATTTAAAGAGAAACAGCTTTTTGGTTTGTAAATCATCTTCGAGGTTTCTGTTTCATAAGAAAAGTACAGATAACTCGTATTCATCTTCTCTTTAATGACTACTCCCAGTAGAATGTTTACAGCTTTTTTAACCTGTAAATCAGATGAATCTCTCAAGAGATTCATTAAAAACTTGAACAGGATTTTCTTCTCTTACAACAAACAATACTCTGGTAATACCTTCTAATAATGAGCACATTCCAAGGGAAATTGAAAATCTGTGATTTCCTTATGGTTATACACCCATACATATTATCTATGATGGTAACTATACATTTAAATTACACTATCTTGCCTAGCTACGATTGCAGTGAAGTATCTTTTGTAGAATTTTTTATGGTGATTCAAACAAGGGAAGGATCAGAACAACTGTCTGTGTTCTGAGTTTGTGGATTATAATAACACTATTTTCTTGTAGTTGCACCAATGCAAAACCAAACAGAATCTGTTTATATATATGTGCTTAATACCAAGCTTCTACAATGAACACTTGTAATATCCTTAAAGAAACAGCCTGGATTAGCACTAGAATAGTGTAAGTAGCTCACTTTATATCCAAAGCTGACCATATATGGTTCTGTGTCCTACTCCTGATCATCAGTCAAGGGACAGTGTTTGCTGTTATCACTAGTTCACGCTGGTTCATCGGGGCATTTCTTTTATTAATGTGTGTCTCATATAATAGCCCATCCCTAAATACAAGACAGAAAAAAAGTCATTTGTAAATGCTGCCAGTTGATGGCAAAAATAGAAAATCTCAATGATAAAGCGTAACTGAAAACCAGTTCATCCCCTCCTCCACACAGTGGGGGAAAAAAAAGGCAAAAATTATTTTCTGCTAGAGATGACTAACTATATTGACATTTTTATATTCAGCACCATCAGGGTTGATCATCTCAAAGCAAGCCTAAGCCCCGTGTATTAAATACACGCTAACAAGCACAGAGTGCACATTGCAGATCTCTTTCTATGGCATACACTCTTTCTATAGAATATTCTGCATATTTAGGAAATTTTATAGCATACTGTAGATCAGCACTTTATTATTAAATTTCCTAGTGACAGAAAAACAGTCTCTATGCAAGGTACCTCCTAGAACTCAGGGAAACTTTGATTTAGTTCCTTGGCCTACCAAAGATTTCCCTGTATAACATCTGCTCTTTTCATTTATTTAAAATCCACATCTGCAGGGTTCTGAAAATATCAGACTAAGAGCATCTACGGGTACAAATGCAATACAGCCTTTTACATGCATTCACTAAGGTAAACAAATAATTAGGGTAAGAAGTTTTCCTTGATGTAATCTGAAGAAAACATTCCATCATTGTGGAACAACTATGTTTAATGACCAAGCAACTACAAATAAATTGCAAACATCAGAGAATTACTGAAATATTTAAGTAATACCTAGGTATTTTTCAAGGGAATGAAAGTTTTGTTCAGACAGGAGAAACAAAATGGATGGTGAAATGGTACAGCAATAGTCAAGGATGGAAAATACTAAATTAGTACATTCAGTATTTTGCTGAGCTTTCAGTTAAAATTGGCCCAAAATACACCAACACAAACCCATGGAAATAATTTTTAGCCTAAATATCAGTTAAATTTAGCATATGCAGTATTATGATCTGGATGAGGAGATGGAGTGCCCCTTCATGAAGTTGGCAGACAACACCAAGTTTGGTGGGAGAGTGTTGACCTGTTGGTTGGTGACACTACAGAGGGACCTAGACAGGCTGGATTGAAGGGCTGAGGCCAATGGCCTATGGTTCAACCAGGCCAAGTGCCAGGTCCTGCCCTTGGGTCACACCAACCCCAGGCAGCGCTACAGGCTGGGGGCAGAATGGCTGGAGCTGCCTGGTGGAAAAGGACCCCAAGACACATGGGTTTGGAATGGAGGGAGAAGGTGGCATCATCCCATCCACCATCGCTTCCACCATTGCTTCCACCATTGCTTCCTCCATCCCATCCATCATCGCTTCCTCCATCCCATCCTCCATCCCATCCACCATCCAGCGGTTCGGGTCTCCCTGAGCACGTCCACCTGGGCACACTGCTGGCTCCTGTGAAGAGAGGCTGAGGGAGCTGGGGTTGTTTAGTCGGAGGGGAAGAGGAGGCTGAGGGGAGACCTTCTCATGCTTTATAACTACCTAAAGCAAGGGTGGAGAGAGGCGGGGGTCGATCTCGTCTCCCAAGTCACAGGAGATAGGACAAGGGGCAATGGCCTTAAGTTGTGCCAGGGGAGGTTTGGATTGGATATTAGGAAACATTTTCTGATGGCAGGCGGTCATTAAGCTTCAAGGAGCCTGTGCCTGAGAAGTGTCCCAGCTCAGGGAGATGCTGGTCACAACCCGCTGCCATCCAGGAGAGCTCAGAGGGTCTCTCCTGCAGGGTCCAACCTACAGAACTTCCATTGCTATTGTCAGATAATTGTGGTACCTTGCAGAGTGGGCTATGACCCAGGCAGCAGGAGTTCGAGGGATGATTCCCCAGCAAGAAGAGATCTGGGGACTGTTCGAGAGGTCCCAAGTCACTGGACTTGTGACTGGGACAAGGAAGTCGCAGATTCTCCAAACTCATTGCCCCTGCAACCAAGAGAAGAAAGTGCCAGATCTTCCCAGTCCCCTCTGCTTATGACCAAGACAAGACCAAAACACACTGTTGAAAAGGGGCTGAGCAATACCCACCCCCAGCTCCCCTTTCCTTGCTCTCTTTTCCCAGTGTTTGCCCTCATTCCAACAGCTAAATGTAGACTTTAGCCTCATCCTCCACACTGAAAACCACGCTGAGGATAAAAATTCCCACTTTAGCCTTCCCTGCTTTCCTCATCTTCACATCCCACGCAATTTCCCTCCAAATTTCCCTCTTTTCTCAGAAATCATTGCTCTGGAGATGGACTGTCCAGGTACAACTTCACCCCTGCGTCTTCCCCAGGGCAGAAGGCAGGGATTGAGCCATTTGGGGCTTTTCTAGAAGCAAAAGCAGAAAAGCATTACCCTGGGGGCCATTTCCATCCCTTCTCCCCCAGTTCCGAGGGTAAAAATGCCTTCATTTTACTTTTCCCAGCTTTTTGGGGAGGCAAAAGCAGAGCTGGGGCCTGTGGGCTCAACTCCTCAGCTCACAGTCACTACAGGAGGCAAAACCAGTGAGCAGAAGCCGAGCTCAGTAAGGAAACTGGGATGAGTGGGTGGCTGTGCCCCAGACATGCCAGTTTGGGTACAACTACCACCTCTTTTTAATGCTTGGATTCAGTTTTGAACCCAAAATCGTTCCATACAAACCAGGCAGTGGGTTTAGGAGGAGCTTCAACTGCTCCGTGTCAATACCCGGGTCTCCACCACTTTCCCCCGGGAAGATGGAGAACGTTTGAATTGATGGGTTCTATTAGAGAAAATGGCTCCAACTGGGCTCCAGACCTCACCGCATC
>JAOXNG010000052.1:17280661-17299775 GCA_028566535.1 Scolopax minor | reverse complement strand
AGTAGTTGGCTTATTGAACTGCTACTGGAGGTGAACTGGCACCCCTGAAAAGGGCAAAACCCCTGTACAGACCAAAGGAGTTACATGGTGAAAAGGAAGAGTCAAAGAGAGAGTAAGATTAACTCTGTCCATGCTGCAAGTGCACTACTTTACAAAGAACAAAAATATTTGTGCAAATCAGAAGGTATTGCTGCTACCCTTCGTTCACATCAAGGTCTAAATCCTGAAATTGTTTGTTACTCTAAGCACATGAAGAGGCCCCACAGGAACTATTCACATGTGAAAAGAGCTAGGAGCAGAGCCAAAGTTTGGCATACTGTGAAGGTCAAGCTCGCTTCCTTGGTAAAACTTGCACTTAACAGAAAAACTCTCAGAAATATGGTTTCTGTGCAGCACCTGCAGCTGATTCTTCAGGGTGCTGTGTGCACTGGGGCTGAGTGAGAGCAGTTTCTGTGTGCACGGGCAGAGTGAGAGCAGTTTGGGCATTAGCAAGTCCCTGTGACTTCGGAGCCGGGTGGCTCGCAGGCAGGCTGCTGCCTTGCACAACAAGGGCTGTCCCTGCCTTTCCCTGATTGCAATTATCATGGTTTCTCTGCCCACAGACACTGATTTTTTAATAAACTTCTCAAAATGCATGGAAGAAAGTCTCATAGGTATTATACAACTACTGGCTTTATAGTTGTTGTGGAATAACCTGTTAATAAAAATGCACTGCCTGTAGGACAAATTCTCAGCATTTTTGCAAAGGTCACACAAAATATATTGCTTGAGTAGCTTTACTTTGGTCACCCTGATAAGTCATGGAGAGGCCACTGTAGATGACAGTCTCCAAGAAAGACTGTAATTCACTTTTATGTCTCTATGCAAGAAAATAGGAGACAAACCCCTTCCCTTCGCTACTGGGAACAGAATATATGCGGAGGCTGGTGCAGGGAACAAAAAGGAGCTCCTTTCCCCAGACTGACAGATAAGGTTGGAGGTCTCTCTCTGCTGAAGGCCTTACAGAGTTCTGCTTTGTTTCTTTTTTTCTGTCAGAGAAACAGAAGAACTCAGAAAACAAATTGCAACTACACTGTACCACATCTTTTACTAGGACTTTGCCTCAATCCCAAGTAAAACTTTTATTCTCCATATACTTACGAGAACAATAGTTTCTTTCTCTTCTTTTTCCCTCATCCCCATTTACTGGAAATGTAAAATAAATCCCAGTTGGGATCTTTGAGCACTAGCACTGTTTTTAGTCCTGTGTCTCGATGGAAATTCCTAAGTTTTACTTTTTCTAGGAGAAATGTTAATCTACATTGCAGCATGCTTCATAAATGCCAGTTGATACTGTATCCAGACTTAATAATGAATACAAAAAGTGGGTCTCTGAGTCCCACCCTTTGCAGTGAGCTGTAATTTAAAATGACTGATCAGTTTTTCTAAATTATTTGTAGATTTATTATTTTTTAATATGTTTTTAATTTAGATTTTTTTTGCCAAGAAACTTGCGTAACTTCAGATCAAATCACTTTAGGTCAAATCCAGTATAAATTAGAAATGGCAGACGTATAAAACTACAGCCACAAATCAAATGAGCAATTGTCACATGACTATATGGTATCTATTCCTTCCATGCCAAGACTGGAGACATTATACATCTATTGATAATACATAGGAAGTTTAGAGTGCATTATTTTTAGAAGGGTCACAACTTCTAAATGCATACCTTTTTGAGGGAGAGCCAGGCACCAGTGGTGTTTATTGTCTCGCAGGGCTATTGCCAGAACGATCACAATGTGGAGCTTTGGAAGGCCGGTACCTAACAGCAGGAGGTAGAACATACTAATTTTATTATCATCTTGGCTGTCAAGCGACAATGCTTTTTAAATGTCATGAATTATGTATGAAATACACTCATTTCTCTACTGTGCCTTTGGAAGCTCACGCACGCACACCCAAAGGCCGTGGCTTTGGCACAGATGCACAAGAGAAGACCCCAAATAGAAGTTCGTGCACAAGCAGGAGTTTGTGGGCTCAGTTCCCTGCTTGAGGACCTGTGGCAGGCTCTATGGCATCCGTGACAATACAGGCGAGATAATTTCAGAGTTACTGAAATAAGATAAAAGTTAGACCAAGCCTTTAACCTAGGAATTAATGAAATACCTTTTGTATAATAAATGACACCTGTCCTTGATAAGAGGAAATTACTTGACTAAGAGAAATCTGCAGAAACTGTTAATTAAATTAATTTTGTAAAGTTAACAAGTGTTACACTGTGCTGTTCTCTGCATCTTTAAGAGTGTTTGGGGATTTATGTCTTGCAAAATAGAAACAAACCAAGAAGGCTGAAATATATTGTGTCTTTTGCCGTACTTTACAGCACAGCTTGTGTTTAAGAAGCAGTCTAGACATGCAAAAATGCTAGAATAAACAATATTTTTTTTCATTATTTTAAATTAGCTCGTACTAGAAAGCTATAAATTTCAGAATGATGCACACTAACAGGACTGCATATCTATTCAAATATTCAAAGCAAAAGATACTATAAGGCTACTCTGTTACCTGACATTATAAATGTAAATTTCCTTCTGAGTTAATGCAATTATAAGTGATTTCTTATAAAATAAAAAAACACCCAAAACTATTTCCGTAAACCCCCAGGATATTTTACTTAGTATTATGAAAAGTCACATCCTTCCCCCCCTCCCCTGCCTTCTTACTTTTGTGACTTGTTTAACCCATTTTAACACACAAACATTATTAAACACTATTTAATATTCATTATAGGGCTTCAAATATTGGTTGGTCTTAAATAAATATTTTTTCTTTATTCTCCTTTCAGCTGAATTGTGTGTTCAACTAAAGAATAATCAGCTAGAGTCATGATTGAGATTTTGAATTTATGACCAGGAGTATAGAAATGAGCTGTTTATTCTGGAGACCAGTGATGGAAGTGGTCATGCCAAGGTCAGCAATTTCTCTCCCTGTGGCTCCGCAGGGTGATAATAAAGCAGATACCTACCCTGACAACTACTGCTCTGGACAAGAAACAATTCTATGACATAACTACTGCACATCAACAGACATGGTTCTAAGGATGCTACCAAGACAAACTTTGCACATAAACCAAAGATTTCAGTTGACCTTTAGAGAAAGCATCCTTTATTCAGCTATATATCATTCAGTTATAAAACATTGGTTAATCAGCCATAGGTGGTAACAAAGATGCTGAATAAAAGCCCCACGTCACTACAGGAGTTTTTTAAGATTGTAAATGAATAGTTTTCCAGAGTATTTTTAAGAGAAAACTGGCCATTCTTGTCTGACAAGCCATAGGATTAGTGCAGTTCCTTCCTTTGCACCTCCTAGAGCTTCAAATGCCTTTTTTGCCACCCTTGAAGCTGGAGAACAACATGAGTGCAGTAAATCAGATACTAATCTGTATCTTGAAAGACCAATCTTTCTTTTCTACCAAGGTACTCTCTTTAGTCTGGCTTTTGGCAAGCCATTTAATTTCTGTGCCTGTCAGATCCTTGTTAAATATGAAAAGTAGTACTTCAGTAATAGAAATATCTTAAATGTTGCTTAAAATACATTTGAATAAAAAGATATACATATATTGTTTGATATTGTTCAAATTTTTCACATTAAAAATGTAACTAAGTTACTGATTTATTTGTATTGTCTTGCTCAGACAGCAAGGACCTGTTTAAATAAAGTGCTTTGAAATCTTCATCACCTCTGGATTTCTTAAGCCATTAAGTATATTGTATTTTGCAAAAGGGAAAAACATTGCTCTTTAGTAACACAATTTTTTTTAGGCATCCTTTTTTTGGCATCACTTTAATACTAATGGTATCGGTGGCCATATAATATCAAAGAGTTCCTTTCAAAAAATTAGATGTCTAAAGTTTCCTTGAAGTGTATATATTCAGGAGATTCAGGACCTCATCTAAATCAAATTGGAATCTGCATTAAGCTCAGAGTGCATTGGCCTCAGAGTGCAGTGTTGCTGTTGGTTTGGTTTTTTTTATGTTGCTGACTGAAATTAGCATGTATGGAACACCAAGTGTTATGAGAGTAAACTCATAAGGGAAAGGAGTCACAGAACACATCTACAACACTGTAGTACATCTGCAAGCTTTATGCTATCACGTGTTTATAGCTCAGCTTTTGCAGGAGTTTTTTCTACCCAATAGACTGTGATGGTGCTGAAACCTGCCAAAGAACCAAACTGGCCAACTTTTTAAGTGGTGCAACAGAACATACTATAATGTCTCTGTAGTTCTATTTTACAGTAAGGGTAAAAGTGGGAAACAAAGTACACAGCACTTTTTGGAATCAGAAACTATAGCAGCTGTATTGTTTTTCAAAAGATAGATTCTGTATTAGGTGACTAAGTTCCCAGCAGATTCAGTAAAACATGTCCACACCACACCTAAGCGAAGTTATTTGGCCAGTACAGAACCCCAGTAACACCAGTAATGTACGATCAGCATAATACCATCGGCTACTTTCACATTGATATCCAGAGGAATTAAAAATAGGACACTCTTCCAGTAAGCAGATGTGCTTAGAATCTTTGAGTTGTTAGGAAAAGTCTGTTAATGAGACAGTGATTTGATGAAGCCTCATTGAAAAAAAGATTCCTGAAGTTCTGATTTCTCCAAGTACGAGAGGGGTGTGCAAATCAGATTACTTTGCTTTCTGATGCATGATTTCCAGGGAATGATGCTCCCTGGCTTTTCATGCTCTGTAATCCGAGTATCAAAAATGCTCATCAATATAGATTTTTATAATAGGTCCTGGGAAAGAAACTGAGGAACTTGTGTCCATAGTCTCAAAATCCTTTGAACATAACTTTGAAACATTTACTCCCTTGTGTGATAGACAATGGAGGAGCTGCTTTGCAAAACAGAGTTTCCAAGACAAAACACTACCTGTACCCAATAAAAACTGTATTCATTCTATGCAAGTCATTATGAGATAGGACTTTCTGAATAAATATTTGCTGCAAGGACAAAATAATAACAGAGAATGTGTATGATTGCTTCTAGATGAGTGATACTACCCAGTGCTTAGTAATTCTCATTCCAAAGATTGCTGTATTTCAGTGGTGAGTTAAGCTGTTCATTTTTAAAATGCTTGGGATTTTTTTGGAAGAAAGAATTATACAGGAATGCATAACTCTGGGATATGGATTCCTTTCCTTCAATTTATATAACAAAATAATTATTATTTATTTTTTCCCCAGGCTTATGTAACGGACTAGACTTTCCTTTCACAACAGGAATGCGAGGTGGTTTATTGACATGACAACAAAGGATTCAGTATAGACTATATACCTGGGCTTTGGTTGACATCCCAGGACATTGTTTGCTCATTTCAATTTAGGTGTGGGCTCTAAATCTACTTGCTAAAAAAGTACTTCTGCTAATCAAAATCTGGAATTGCATTTAGGTGGTTTTTTCATGAAAACTACATCTGTTGTTAGTGCTTCACTGAATTACCCATAAACATTAAACCACAAAATACATGCATACAGAAAATACCAATCCAACCCCCAAATCATTACTGAATTATAGCAACTCACTTTTCAACAGTAACTTCCTCTAATTTCTAGGATATCTTTATGATTTATGAAAATATGCATTCTTCCTCTTTTTTAATACAGAGAAAACCTGCTGGTAATGGTTACCAAGTATTTGAATTGGAGAGAAGACTCTATTATTGTTAGTGAGAATGCAAATTACAGTTAGACACAATGAAGTAGTTGTACATTGATCATCTTGTGACATTCTACCTCACTGCATCACAAACGGATGCAAAAAGTGATATACAAAGTGATGGAATAACTGCATTAGAGCAATTCTTATGCTGAAGTTTCCTAATTATCCCAAGAAGAGTGTTCAGCTTTTTTAAAAAACCTAAGTGCCTTCAACAATAGGAAGCTAGGAATGCACTAGCACTATTCATTTTTTACCATACAAGCTTTTATTTCTACTGGTTTATCAGGGTTCTCCGTTAAATAGCAGGAAGAAAGCTCCTTGCATCAGAAAATACCCATTTGCTGCAGAACATCACCTCCCAAACCAGTGTATGTTCTACAGCACTTTATCCCACTGCTTATAAAAGCTGTTTAATTTATTGAATATTCAACTGTTATTATGAAAACCTTTTTTTTTAGACATGAAGCTTTTATCTAGTGAAGAATTTGGGTGATTTTGTGCAGCTAGCTCTGTATTTGGCTGCATTTCCCACAGCAGAATCACTAGAGGGAGTCATAGGCAATGTTACTCTTTCACAATCTCCAATAGCCTTGCAACTAAAAAACAAGAAAAGATTTTTTGATAATATTTAGCAGGAAAAATACATAATAATTTTCATTACTATAATTTAATTTCACTGCCTCGTTAATATTATTTATGAAACTGTTTTAACCTCACAAGCCACCTATCACAAATCATCATCTTGCTCACCAACCACAGCAAACCACCAAGATAAATGTCCCACATAAGGCTTTCTATTTACATATTTCTCAATTAGTGTTAAAATGCAGAGATGCAATGCTGATAATACACTCAAAGGAATTTTACAGCAAACAGCGAAAGAAAAAAAGATATGAGTAAAAATCAGATAAAAATACATATTGATCTGTCAATTCTAGTAAGACTTATGTGCCATTGTCTAGTTCCACTTGGTGTAGGCCTCCTTTGCTTTCTGAATGTAGATTTCAGTGCAGTAAAAGAAAGTGAGTTTTATACAGCATTATTGCTGTTGCTGAAGGAAGAAAATGCTTTTTGGGGAAAAAAATGGAGCATTTGCTGTCCTAGACCATTCCATGTTGAAACCAAGTTGTTAGCTTACATTATTTCTCAAAACTGAAGAGTATGAGGGGAAAACCAGAACACATTAAAAATTGTTCTTATCCTTAATTCTAGTAATCTTGAAATAATATGCAGAACTACACAGAGACAGGTTCCAGATAATGCATTTAGCTTATAGCAAGATAGTTCACAACAAACTATTGTCTGTATTTCCTAACATATGGTTATTCTTTTTCCTAACTAGTAGCTACCAATATAGCTTAAAATTCTTAAATTTTCTTTTATCCAGTGAAATTAGTGTGTACTTCATTTCAAAGGGTCATAATAAATATAATTTAAAGAAACAAATGTCTTTGTACTTACAGTAGTTGATAGTGAAGCACAGCTTGCTTTCTAAAGATGGCTACTTAAGCCTATTGTTTGAAAAGAACACGAGACAAAAAATATACAGGTGACATTTTCTTAAGTGGCCTTAGAGATACAGTTTAAAAATAGGTGTAATTAGCTGTACCACTATGGCATTTATGGCTGTGATTTCTTTTTTACAGACATAATCATGGTAATAAAAGCTCTAGCAGTTGATCTGGTGCACATAGGATTTATGTGAGTAAGATTTCACCCTCCTGAACTCTTGTAATTATTTTTAAACTGATGTTAATCAATGAATTTTAGGTTTTGTCACTTTAACTGTATCAGTATAAACTGCAAAACCTGAGCATGGAAGCACCCTAAATCTTCTTAACTCTCTCTGAAAATTAACTAAAAAATGAAAACAGGACTACAGAGTGCCAAGATAAATTGTCACCGATGTTCAAAATTGTTTGACAAAGAAATTAGAAAAACAGTGACTGGCAAAAATATATTAATTCCATATATCATACAAGTCCAATAAACTTGATGTGTTTGAAGTATACATTTCTAGAGAAAACATTTTTGTAAGCATTTTGCTTTTAAATTGCAATAAATGCTGCTAAGTTTTTGTTAATATTCTAGCTGTGTTCTTTGGAAACATTGTAAAGTCTTTAAATATTCTTGATGGAATGGATTTAGGAATTAATGAGTTTTTGAGACCACATGTTTCAGGTTTTTATCGCAAAAGATGTTATTAATATTTCTGAAGATATTATGGTTTTTCTTTTACAAAATAAACTCATGAACCATAATAATAACTAGTATTAGACTGTGAAGTCTGATTAATCGAAGTACGCCAGAATATTTATATTTTTAATTATCTTTATGTATGATATTGGCTATATATTAAGGATGGAACATAATTTGATTCAATTTAATCCATTAATACCTAATAATATATGACCAATAATATGTATATACTATAATGGCTCATAATTTGAGGACAAATAATGTAGTTGGCTGAAAAGGCATAAGCAGGGCTCTGTTTCCAGCCCAAGAATGGATTTCAGGCACAACCTTGAAAAATTGTCTCTGCTTCACTTCCAAAGTTTATCTCCATGAATAAAATTGTAAAATAGTCCATAAATATTTACCATCAACTTAATTATTATCATCATGACCATTACCAATAATTTACAATACAGAACTCAATAGGATAGCCTCACTCTACTCTAAGTAGCTGAGAATTGTATTAGTATAATTATTCAGAGCACCCATATTTAAGTTACTTAACTTTTGCTATTGTGAATACATATCACTGAGAAAACATCACTCTCATGATTCTGATAGTTTTGTTTGTATGCCTTGAATAAATGTAAAGGCAGGTTAAGGCAAACTAGAAAAAAGCTGGACTTTCTTCATAACATTACCACAGAGTGACTTAGATTGCTGGAACTATAGAAAGAGATTTGTTCACAAGTTATTGAAGTTTAACAAGATAATCCATCATCTGAACTAAGCAGCTGACCAAGTCATGCCCTCTGCCCATGGCAAGGGCCTGGTAACCACAGTAGCTTACACTTTGTAAGGTGCTCCCATCCTGCATTTGCAGTGCCTTAGACCACAGAGGTAGCAGTTGCCATGGATAAGCTGATACTATGCTTAAATGCATTACTGTTGTAGTCACTTGTGTGCCTGAACCCCTGCTTATAGCAATATATTTCTGCTCATAAAATTCCCTGCACAGACAAGACCAGCTTTTGCTTTTATCATTATTTCAATCGCTTTAGCGTAGATCCAATTACACAGGTATAAAATGTTTCTACTGGCATACCCTGGCATCAGTACAACAGCAGTTAAACAGATAACTCTAGAATCAGGATAGATTTGTGAATAACAACACCTGATCAACAGCTATGCTGATAAAATTTAAATGAGATCAAGCCCAAATCTTATCCTACACTGATAATAGGAATGTCTGTTATGTATCAGACTTACTGGACGTGAAAGAGGAGAGTAAGACCAGAAGCTGATCTCAGTGAAACCTCCAAGTTCTTGTGGGTTATTCTTGAACACAAGTCAGAGCTACCCAGGTTTCTGGCTACGCTGTGGGCAGTTGTGTCCTAACCCACAAACACAAAGGGCATGGCAGCAATAAATGCCAGATTGATGACTACCACTTCAGCACATACATTGCAGATTGTCTAACTTTAACAACACATTGTCATATTTCATCATTCCCAACGAGATCTGCACTGTTTCAGTATGTAAAACAGAGAAATAGACTGTAGATCTCTAGAGAATACTGTTTTCTCCTGGCCACAGCCATGGGTCAGCATATAAAAAGGCAAAGGTGAAATATTCTATTTATTGTATCTTTTCATTTGCTTGCAACATGTTGCAAATGAAAAGCAGAGGCTGTGATTTGTGTTAGACCCAAACTAAAAATGTCTCACATTCCTCCATGAAGGCAAAAAAGCTCAACTTGTATTTTGTACTGCTGTGCAACTCAGGGTATATTCTAGCCATAGTTAAACAAAATGGTTTATCTGAACTGAAAATAAAGTATCCGTTGCTGTTGATATGTCTGCCAAATTTAGAACATGATACAAACTAAAGTTGACAGCATAAGCCACTCAAACAAGGCCTCAGGGATTCCAAAATGTGCCTTAATATTTATTTTTCATATTTGATTGCAGGTTATGCACAGGTAAGTGTAGTGCTACCCTGAGGGTTTTAAGTGTAATGTAGTCAACCATGATAATACCTTCAGTATCTCAGAAGACAGTTCTCACAATGACTAATATGAAATGAAAGCAAAGCTGAGTGTTTTTCAGACTAGTGTTCAGTTTCCTCTAGAGTTATTCAGTAGATTTTTGAAATGTTTTCAGTATTTGCCTAATAATAAGACAAAAACAAGTATTACCCCATTTGTGACACTGTATGTTCCAGCACTCTCAAAACCCTAACATTAACTTGCTTTTATAACCCCATAATGCATGAGAAATTGCTTACTCCTGTCTATCCACTACTTCCTGCAGTAATTTGGACTAGTGTTTACCAGTCATCTCCCCAAAAATGAATCACTAATCACTGATGCATATACATGTAGTAGTGACAAAAACAAATTAGCCAGAATTAGTCTTCTTCAGGTGTTCCTAACCATTTTCACCTATCTCTTAGTGGGGAAACATGGAAGAGCTAGCAATATTTTTCTTAGCCTTAATTATTTTAAAATAAAAATGCAGTCTCATAATACATTTGAAGATGTTTGTACATATTAAACACACATGCACAAAACCAGAAGTGTGCCTCAGAAGAAAAGAGTTTTCAGATTGGACTCACCAGCTCTAGCTGCGTTATGTTGTTCAACTGATACAAACAGATTTATGTTTGGCTTAACAGTGAGCAAATTTCAAGCAGCTTTACGTTGTTAGAATAGCACAGCACACCAAAAAGTACTACTGAACTTAATTTTATCTCTGATAAAAGGAAAAAAAAAAGGCAAAGGGTAAAGGTAAGCCTAGGCTTCTTACACAGTCTTTTGCTGTGGAAGTTACACTTGAAAATGGGATGAACAAAAATCAGTATGCTAAGTGAAGAAACACAAAACATAATGCTGTGTCTTGAATTTCTGCCCCTCTTTGAGGCTTATAGTTACCAGGAGTTTTTCCCTTTGTTTTGGCACTTACAGCACAGAAAACTCTCTGGAAATACAGCTTGAGAAGCAAGAAGGCATATACAAGAAAGGAGGGAGGATGTCCTCTTGCCCTTTTGCTGTAAGCAGCTCTGCTGTTAGAGCATATTCAGGAGACCAGACTCTGTTCTTCCCTGTGTGCTACTGGGTAGACTGGACCCTTTTTGTGTGGAGTCTAAGCTTAGAGGATGTTCTTCCATTGTCACTTCAATTTACAATCTGGCTGCTTCCAAAAAGGAGTTCTCTCTGTTTCATTTGTTTTAACACCCATGTTTGTAGGGGAAAACAAGTTCTACTTGAAAATATGGAATAATCATAATTCTAGCAATTGTGGTTATGATCTCTGCATAGTGGTTCTCTTCTTGGCTGTAAGATGCTTTATCACAATTCAGTGTTAAACTCTGGAGGTCCTGTCCTGTGACAACAGGGAGCAGTTCCTTTCCCCATATCAGCATTGCAGCTGTGTCAATGGATCAATTATTAAAGCATAAAAAATATGGATCTTATTCTATTGTAGTGTTCCAAGACTACTGTTGGATTCATCAGTTATGAAAAATCCAAAATTTCACTTGCTTTCTAAAAGCAGAATGCATGCATGCGTAAACCAAGAATTAGTATTTGGAGGTTTCTGTGGATTATAAAGTTATTCACCTCAAGGGACTTTGGTGACATTGTAGAAAAAATAAAAAAATAAAAGAGCTAAAGTGGTTTGCTCTGTCACCAGGGCCCCTGAAATGTACTTACATCCTTTTTCATAGTACAATACTCACATTTTTTTATGTTGCACAAGAAGAAAGTTACAATCCTACTTCCTTCACTTTTTCCTCCACCCCTTGCTTCCTTATGGTCTTGGAGACCAACTACCCATTTGGGTATTGGTTCTATTTTCTTAATACTAATTGGAAGATTTTTATATTCCTTATCTTCATTTTGAGCCTATGTTATTTTGTAAATCAGTAGCAGGGTTTATACTGCACCGCTCTTCAAGATAGGTTATTGAAGTGGCTTTTCAGAATGTATGATTTGTTTCTTCTCTTTGAGTGTTGTTAATGAGACTTTGTTGTTAATGAACTTTGGTTCTCATTGTTCCTTTGTCCATTACCTTGAAGAACCATAAAGTATTAGTTAGCTCTTTCAGACAGGAAATGAGCTTCCTGTATTTCTTATTTTATACTTTTTTCAAACCTCAAGATGGTCTTGCTTATCCTTTAATAATTTCAAACCTTAAAAATGCTTTATTGTCTCAGCCTGTAATTTTGTTACTAATGAAGATGCCACTATCCTAACCCAACTTCCTTCACCTTCATCTTGCAGATCATAGACTTATCTACATAGACCACTGCAGCAGAGTGCATAGATCCCTGAAGCAGTATGGCTTCATCAAAACAATTTGCAGCTGGGCAGATTAGCTCTGCCTTTCAACCTGGGCTAACACGATTATGTTCAGCCACACTAACATGATTATATTGCTTCTAGGCTTTATTCCCATCCTTCTGCACACTGCTGCATTTCGGAACACAGCCCTCCCTTCTTACTTGGTGACCACTGCATTGTCTTAGTTCTCTAGGCTGTGAGAACTCCATTTCAGTGTTTATTTATAGTGACCATGCTTTGTGACAGTGAGAATGCTCTGCTACTGTACAAATCCTTTCCTGTTGCCTCCTCCCTGCCATCATGGCTGAATCCAGCCTTGCACTATTTCCCCTTTATGCTTTAATTAAAGATGTTCCTTTTGCACTATGAGAGTGACAACAAAATCTAGTCTGACAGAGTGGTATGTCCAAATGTCTCCCAGAGTAAAAAAGATAATTGTTAGTGACTTGCATACCCCAGTGTGAAGTAGTAAATAATCTTATTTCATGTCCTAAGCAGTCAATCCCTAACATACACCTGTGACAAATTTCTGTAAATACATCTCGTAATAGGGCACCCTTCTACTCTGTACCAGGCCCAAAATGCATTACTGCACTGGCTATTTAAACACCGCAAAGTAAAAAGCATTTCACAGAATTAATTGCCTCTCTTTCATGAGAGAGACATAATGCATTAACTGATTTGAAAACAGAGTGAGTTTCTTTTAAAACGTGGTCACTCACTAGGCAGGCTTTTCACAGGGCACAGGAGCTAAAGTAAACACTCACTTAAACAGAAGGAAGCTCTCTAGTGCCCTGCCATGCTGATGGAAAAGAAAAAAAAAAGCCCAAACCGACTAACATTTCATTGCATGTTGAAAAGAAAGTGTAAGCACTCTGTTTAGGAAGCTTTAAAGCATAATTGAAATTCAACATGCAGATTTCTGTACTATTACAATGCTGTGTGCACTAGATCATTTGCTGAGCAGCCAGCATTTTAAACGACGCATTGCAAGAACTTTGTGCTGGTACAATAACAATGTAGAAAAATTAGGATGACAGCACAAGTGTGCTCAGCCCCATAAACATTCTTCAGCTGAAATGGGAACTACAGTGCAGTGCTAGCTTATGCACTATAAGAAAGGAACACTTCTGCTTCCATGTACAGATGGAGCACAGATCACTAGCACGCTGACAAACTGAAGTCAAAACAAAGAGGTAAGCTACATATGTACTGGCAGGTAAGCTCACTGATCTTTTTAACCCAATGAACATCTGATGTGATGTGAGATTCACTAAATTGTATATTGCAAATCGAGGTCAGAATGAAGGGTGACTTAGTATTTTGTAACATTCTCCCTGCTTCACTGACTAAAAGCAGTTGTGAATTCCAGGGTACTTTTTCCTATTTTAATCTCATTACAATTTGAACAGGTATTTGACTACAGAACAAAGTGTATCATCTGAACTCAAATCTGCAAGAAGAGGTAGGAAAAATATTTTTAAAAAGTAATGTTATGCTTTTCCTTATACTACCACGATGCTGATGCTCCTGTGCAAAAAGGCCAGTCAGTGTCTCTGTATGGAATGAAGGTACCATGTTCACTGGTAAGAGGGCCAGGAGGTTAAACTGGCACTGTAAAATTCTAAGCTAACCCTTCAGCTCGCTGACTACAGCCGCAGCAAAGCATTGCCTTGGGATGAGAATGTCTCCTCCTCTCTGCTTTGGGAGATGGATGATGCTGGCAGAGCAGTCCAAAGCCACAGCACACAGGAGAATCTGGTTCATTGTGCAATGCGTTAGCTGTGCCAAATCATAATACTAGCAAAACAGTCAGACCACTAACCTAAACATGAGTTCCTGATTGTTCAATGTATGTCTTAATTATATATATATATACACAGAGCAACATTTGTTGAGATTGGAAGGTAGTTTTGGATTTGTTCTCAGAATAAGTCATATAAAAAAAAAAAAAACATGTACAGAGGAACAGTGTGTGAAAGAGTATTTACACACAGGGATGTGTATTTACACTCATTGAGGTTTTTCCCATTCATGGATACTGCAGGATTCACTCTCACTAGTAGAACTCAATGAAATGCCTGTTCTCTGAATCAGCCTCCCATTTATCTACTAAATCTTTCTATTTCATCCAATCTAAAGAACTATTTGTAAGTGGAAAATATAATCTATACATTGAGAAGAGGAATATGTTACCTTTTTAATAAGGATGGGAAAGAAAATGTGATCTTGGATTATAGCTGTATTTGCCTATAACTGTAGATCGTTAGCAAGGCAGACTGAGTGAAAATAAAAGATTCCCTGGCAACCCTCCCCCTCTTCAAATGCCTGCTCAAGCAGAAAACAACCGCCCTGCATACATATTCCAATGAGCCACTGTGGGGCAGTAACAACAAAAACATTCCTAAGCAAAACAAGGATCTTTGAACAGCCAGTTTGCCCCTTCTGAGCAAAGGATACAAAGAAACAGTTCTTCGTAGAAAATCTGAACATTAGGATTTCCATTCTTATATTATAAAATGTTATTAGGCTTTTTGGGAAACATTTTCTAGATTCCCTGAGCTTTAACTCCTTCCAGAGAGATGCTTCCATACCGCTCGTTTGAAGCTCTGTAACTCATTTCATAAGCAGTGAACAAAGGTTGCATGTGAGATATACAAGCCTCTGTTTAAGACATTATCTGTATTTTCTATGTGTGCATAAATTCTTCTGTCTGAAGGCTAAGTAAATAAGTTCTTTTCAAGTGATTATTCTCTGTGCAGGAATTTTTTCTTGTAAAATATGGAAACCTCTGAAGATTAGGTATTTTTGTGCAATCTTTGTTCTTCTCAGGGCAAAATCGTGAGTCAACAGAAGTTATTACAGAAAATTATTCTGTCTTAAGGGTGAAAGAATATACTTTGTTCAGTTTTGGATGTAACTTGGAACCACAATTACTCAGCTGCTTGGGATCCAACAATTCACATCTATAGGTTCAAAATTAGATTAATAGTTTTGTCTTCCATTCTTTTATCCCAACCATTCTGTAGTTTTAATAATATCAATAAAATATGAGGAAAGTAACTGTTGTTTCCTTTTACATAGGAAAGGGAAAAAAAATAACTGTTTAAAGATCTTAATCTGAATTTTGTATAAAACCAGAACTTCCTGTAACATAAAAGGCAATAGATTATTGCCCTTTAGTGCTGCAGAAATTTGTACCAGTTGAGTAGTGTATGCTGAAATATAGACTCTAAAAAGTTGAAGTATTATACTTCAATTGAAGTGTTAGAAAAAGAGGATCAAGACATAGAGAGAGCTGACATACAGCCATGGCTCTTCAGTTACTCTTTGAAGATCATTTTCATTCCCATTCTGATCTTAAGTCTTACTCATAAGTAATTAACATTTAGGGATGCATGACAGATGGTATGTACCACCTTGTCTTTTTGGGCAGTCTTTTCTTGTCTTGGCTTTTCCAGATATATTCCAGACCTAAAATAATTTTGGAAAAAAATAAAAAAAAAAGAGAGAGAGAGATAAATGAACTTACTTTGGCTTGCAGACTGCAATGTGAAAAAGCTGGAAGTTTCTTCTAATATTTAAACATTTTTTCCAACTTTCTTTTTACACATTTATTTATTTATATTTAAATGTATTTAAAATCTTTATTTGATCTGTAGTTTTTCATATCTAGAATACCACTCCGTTTTTACAAAGATGAGGCTATCAATTTAGTGTAAGTAGCACCAGGAGCATTATTCCACATACTTCTCTTTGAATATCCCAGCTAATGAATCTTACAGCTGATCCTACTGATACTCCAGGATATGAAAGATGATGCTGTCATTTCATCTGCAAACTGGAGATCCCTCACTGATGTTCCCTGGGTTTATAGCATTCACGATTTTCATGTTTATCTCCACAGTTTGCTTTGCTTTACTTTTTTGTCAAATAAAAGCACAGTGAAAAATTTTGACACAAAAAAGTATTTGGTAGTCTTATTAATTTTAAGGTTTCTCAGGAACTAGACAGCCAGCTGAATTTTCAATCGAAACACCCGTTAAGTGATCATTGCTAAGCCTCCAAGGCGGCATTAAGCATCACCTTCAAACTTTAGAGTTTCCATTCAGTTTTTTAAGAGAATTGCAATGAGATTCTTGTGTTTATTCCTTAAGTGGAAAATGTTCTGAAGAAGATTAGATCCAACAATTTTGCCTGACAAGAGAAAAGAAATAAAAACCAAAAAAGTTAGAAAGTTCTTAATACCTATTCACCCTTTTTTCATGCCACAGAATCAAGACAGTCATGAGAAGATGCTGCTAACTATGTGAACAGAAGAATTAGATGTGTTGCAGGAGCATATGCAGTTTGAAACAGTAACTACAGTCACATTTTCAACTATGTTTCCTGAGATATCTTGGCTGTGCTAGTAGTTGAGACAACAAAGCACAAGGCATGCCAAAAAAAAGCTCATTGGGATTTTCACATTCCAAGATCAGTTTAAAGAGCTGCCAGTTACAAAAATAATCTTGCTGCCCATAGGATAGTGAAAAAAAATTGTCCACATAGTATGATGGTTACTTTACAAAAGAGAGATTCAAACTGTAAGCAGACACTTGGAGATGAGAAAAACAGTAAATCAGAAGTCCATAAAATGAAAAACAGGAGACAACATTAGTAGAGCCTATAGTAATTTGATTACAGGAATTGATTTATAAGTTACTATTTTTAATACATCTTTGTATTACCCCCTTGCTAAACTCTGAGGCAGCCTTTTCTATCACAGGCAATTCTACAACATCCCACAGCCATTGTCAATTCATCAAAAATCATACTTAGGGCCCAAAGTGTTAGAAAATTAAGAAAACACAACTTGTATTACTTTGAGATCTCAGAGTTCACTTTTTCAATCTTTTGTCTAAAAATGTAGAGGTACTTACTAAAAATAAGTGTTTAAATGTTCATACAGCTAACTACTTGTGAATTAATGTGGAAAATAAAGAAAATCAAGAATAGCTTCCTTAAATAAACTACACACATTACATCTCAATTGAATTCTTACACCTTGCACGGCTGGTCCCTAGGCTGCAAATCTTCTTTGATAATTTGAGCCAACCAGCATCTTCAACTTTTGAATGCCCTTCCTCAACTGTTTTTTAATTGGTATCCAGGTTGTTTGTGCCCTGTTATCTTCCATGTAAAGTGCTTTTCTTTCCTTTATGAAAATCAAAATCTAGCAATTTAGTCTCTTAGATCTTATCAGGATTCTGCTGTGGTTCTTTACTGCCTACATAGATATCTTAGACTCTCAAAGTCCAAACTCCCCTATCATTTATTTAGGATTGTCTTTGCTTACCTCCTATTTGGATAAAACTTTAGGCTTAAACTGGCTGGCTGGGAAAAGTGAAAAAGGTTAGACTGTGGGTTCCATGTTTGTATAAGCTGCAGCCTGTTTGTAGTGAGGACTGTGTAAATCACCTCAGTGCTTATATTTTTTTTATGTCTTTTAGAATTGTAATATAATTGGTGCTGTTATATGCAATGAAATTGGTACTGG
This sequence comes from Scolopax minor, assembly GCA_028566535.1. Lineage (NCBI taxonomy): Eukaryota > Metazoa > Chordata > Aves > Charadriiformes > Scolopacidae > Scolopax > Scolopax minor. Next base: position 17,282,002 of record JAOXNG010000052.1, on the reverse strand, counting down.
TTTTTTTTTTTAGTAAAAGTCAATTAGTTACCCAAAACTAGCTAGGAACATGATTTTAAATAAGATCGGGGAGTTTTAATATAACCCAGCTGTTTCTAGTATAAATTCAGTGTTTCTGCACAAGTTTTGTATGTTTGACACCAAACCCACAGGATTGGCTGTAAATCGTGGTTAGAGCTGGTCGAGGTGAGGAGGAGGGAGCAGGGGTCAGGCTTGTACTGCAACTGTCTTATACCTCTATTTTAATCCATTTGATTATCTTGCTTGTACCAGAAAAAAGATGGGAATCAAATAAGATAGGTAAAAGACTGTCAAACCTCAGAATCACAGTTGCTGGTTTTAAGTTTTCCTTCCTTCACGACCTGTTTCTTCTAAGCACTATGTTTAGAAATAGGAACAAGTAGTTCAAATGTACATTTTACTGGAAAGATTAAAGGACCACTGTGAAAATTAAAGGAAATGCTGGAGAATGTAATCTTTTCTGAACTGACACACATTCTGGAAACAAATCTGTGCTGGAAACACTGATTATTTATACCAGGTATAAAAGCATAACTGGCAGTTAAAACCTTGTTGAACAATGCAATGATACTGCATTTCTTAACTTGGAAAGTTGTTCATCCAGCCTGCTCAGCCAGGATGTTCATCCGGCCCGTTTACCATTTATGAGACATTGTGTTAGCATTGAATTAGCTTATAGATTGTTTTAATATGACTTGATGCAGTAGGGTGTATAATTGTTTGAATGTTTCTTTCCACTGACTGCACAGCATTACTTCTTTCTGCACCTGAGAAAGCTTTTTCCTCCACCTGAACACTTAACAAGCAAATTTCCAGATATTCAGAAGCAAATGCAAACAATTTAGAACAAACCTCGTTCCTGTGATTAGGGCCTAAAATGAAACTTTACCAAACAGAGACAGTACAGCTAAGTTTTATAAGGTTTTTTCTTCTTTTCAGTGGTTTTTTCTATTATTTACTTCAGCAAGGCATTGTTGCACAAGACACCCTTTCTTATCTTACCTCCTGTTTTCCGAAAAGAAAAGTAGTTTTAAACCCTCTATACAGTGAAGTCTGTAGATACTAAGGATATGAAGACTCAGTGGGATGAGTAACTGTTGGTACCATTTATCAGACTGACCTTTTTTTTTTCCATAGAAACATAGAATGATTTAGGTTGGAAGTGACCTTAAAGATCACCTTGTTCCAACCCCACCTCCATGGTCAGGGACACTTCCTATTAGACCAGGTTGCTCAAAGTCCCATCCAGCCTGGTCTTGAACACCTCCAGGGATGGGGGAGCCTAGAAGGGCCAGGAAAGCCTGCAGCCCCAAAGTCGGG
>JAOXNG010000052.1:17241186-17264041 GCA_028566535.1 Scolopax minor | reverse complement strand
GGAGGGGACAGGGGAGTATGAAAAGGAGAACCTCAGTCTGAAAGCTGTTGACTTACATGATCTTTGTCTTAAGCCTAAAATTAAGTAAAACAGCAGGAAAGCTGACCTTCCTAAGCCTAATCAGAACATCTGAAAATTAAAGTGAATGGTTCTGGGCTCTTTATTAAGATGTGACTTCTGTAAGGTAACAATCATGGTGGCTGGAGTTCTGGATAGCCTCCTTGGCATGCCAGCCCTGTCCAACTGCAGTGCCCTAGATTGCTCCATGTGCTTGGCTCTCAAAAGAGGCAGTTCTTTCTTCTTTCCTGGTTTATTAGATGTTTCACGAGACACACTGTGTCTACTGCGTGTCTGACTGAAAATTAGTAAACAACTAGTACAGACATATTTAAAAAGTAATTATAGTTAACAAAAATGCATAAACCCTGAAGATGAATTTGAGACCAGGTTTATAGATTTTAGTTATGATAATCTGTAAGAATTTGTAACTATGGGGAAAAATATATGGACAATGTTCTCACTGTTGGTTCTTCTTAGGTATTGTGCTTTTTCACTGAACAAGTCTTTGGTAATTGCCAGAGAAGGATGCATGTTCTTTTTGAAATACATTAGTTCTGTGCAATAAAGTTTAGGACAATAGTTGTCAGTTTTTAGCATGTTTTAAGTGGGCTGCCTCAATGCCCCATCTGCACTCAAGAAGTGCACAGAAACCACTGCTGAGGTAGTGCTGGGCTACCATGGCCCTGCAAAGGGTGGGGGCATTGGAGTAATTCCCAGGAATGATGCAGCTGACCTGCTTACCTGCTTTGTAAAGTCTTATGCTAGCATTTGACACACGTCAAATTCAAAAGGCAATAGGTTAATTTTCAGGAAACTATATTCAGAGCTAGAACAGAGTATGTTTAAGCACTCATGACTATACTCGAGATCTTATATACTCGTTATGTTTTCGTGGGAGTTTAAAAAGTGGTCATTGTCCCAAAGTGTGCCAAGAATGTGCTTTTGTTTATTGGTGGGAGACAGAAAACAGCAGTCCTTTTGGATCAATAGTACTTGATCCAAAGAGTTCTAGTGGATGGAGAAACAGATCCAGCATCACAAACTCTTCTGACAAAATACAGCACAACATAGCAGCTTTTGGATTGCAGCTCTGAATTTACTCATCACTGCCTTGACTCCTAGCGCAACCAGGAATGACAAGATAGAAAGTTACATCTAGCTTCCCTTGAGTATGAAGGAGTTAAAAATCATTTATGTATGTCAAGTTTTAATAAAACGGGCTTGGATAAAGTTTTTTCTTACTTTGGCTTGAAATGAAAATAGAATTTCCAGTGTAAGGCTTTTAGTTTATGCATGGCCTAACTTTTTTGTTGCTTGCTTAACCATTTTGTTTCAATTCTTAGCTTATATTGGATGGATTGAGTTTTTAATCAAGAGAGGAGGAATGTGAGTACTTTAGGCTATTTCATTTTTCCATGCCTCTCAAAAATAATAAGTAATTTCTTAAATGGAACAAAAAGTGTTTTAATTCTGTAGTGGTAAAAGGAAAATTCCTTTTTGTTTCAGCAGGATAAGAAACCTTTATCATCTCTCTTTAAATGGAGTATTTTTTGTCATCTGTCAGCTTGAAAGGTCATGGTTTAGGCGGTCATTCCTAAGCCCCTTGGATAATGTTTACAGTGCTCTCAAATGACTTAAAATGGACTAAATTGTTTTCAGCCGACAGTAGTAAAGGTCATTGAGGAAATCTGTTTAGTCAGCCTTGCTTGCTTCCGAAGTACACATAGTAAAAAATGTGCCATAAACTGCAGCAAGAAAGAAGTTTTAACTTTAAAAGACACTGGAGGCTAAGGGAATGGAATGTACCTCTTGTGGATATAAATTCCTTGGCAGAGAACCTGCTAAGCAGGGGTTGTTAAGGCAAACTTTTGTCCAGTTGCTATTAGCTTCATCTTTTCCTTTGGCTGGCCCTTTCACATTAGTTTATTACTTGGTGAATTTGTGGATTTAGGGGCATATTCTCATCTCAGTGTGGGTACTCATAGCTCCTGGAGACTGTAGTGAGAGACAGGCATGCTCTTGTGGCAGGCTGTGTGGGTTTTGTGGAGCAGACAAAGACTATACCTCAGTGTTGAGATTCCTGATCTCTCACTTGCAACCAGAATCTGGTGGTGTTAGTAGTTTCACTGTGAATGTGCTGCAAATACAATGATCAAATAGTCTAATCATTTGAGAAAAAAACAAATAAATGACTGTGTCCAGACTGGCATGATACCATGTAGCAAGGAGTAAGTTTAGAAACTCCAACAAGAAACTAATGCTATTGAGTTGATTCAAGACGTTTTCTTCTGTGTTTGCCAAGTCTTTGGAAGTGTGATTCTTAAATGGTGTCTGTGGCCTGTTTATTAGTTGTTGCCTAGTGGTGTGGTGTCTCACATCAATATTGCTAAGGCATCTCACATCAATATAGTTGAAACTTACTCTCTCTATATGCACTTTAATAAAAAGAATGTGCTTCTAACAGTTCAAATGCATTCTCATCAGTTGAATCCTTGATATAGATCAGGAGAATTAACTGTTGGTTGTACTTGAAAAATGTCACTAGTGAACCTACACTTAAAATCTATAAATTGTAAGAATATAAGAAAGAAAATTAGTGGCCTTATTTCAAGTGTAGTAGCATGCAAGTAGCACTTTGGCTCTCTTGATAGGTTGGAAGTGATTGATGATAGAATCGTACATTCTATTCTATGATTCTAAGTATTCTGAGCAAGGTCTGAGAAGGTATCTGACTTCTTGATGTTAACACTACATTAAGGAATTTAATTGCTACTAATCTTGATATCCCCACAAGCCTCTTTCCAAACTTAGGGCTTTAGGGATTTTGCCACACCATTCTGCCACACCACTGCTAGCTCAAATTCCAGTTGAACAGATGGTGTCTGTCTTTGTTCATCCTGCATCCTGTGTATACCTTGCAAAAACTGCATCTTGTTGTTGCATAGTGCCAAGTCACATAAAGAAATAGAGCTTTAAGATAAAGAGCAAGAAAGACTTTTTGTATGGATCGAAAGATTAATTGATCTATTCACTGCTGAAAAATATTGGTGGATTTGTTCTTCGTCTGATTCTTTTGTAATTCAGATGACTTATATTTGCTAATTTGTTATGGAAAAAAAAAAAGTGTGCTTGGCTGTAATTGGCCCTGACTTCCCTTTTGAAAAGGGTAAGGTCTTTTTCCAGATGTGGATCCCGACATGTTGTGGGTAACTCAGCAGAGCTCTGGAGACAGTCACTGGAGAGTCAAAGGAGCCCTTCCCTCTCTGCTGACCTCTCTGCAGGTAGGCAGTATGCCAGTGCCTCGCTGAAAGAAGCACCAGGAACTCTATGCAAAGGTGAAGGTCTGCCCAGGACATTTGATAGAAAAGCCTGACAAAAAATTTGCAGCATCTTTGTGTATGCAGAGGTGGGGGTACTCAGCCCTATCCATGGCTGAGTATTTTTCTGAAGTGTGTGTGGGTTTTTTTTTTTTTTTTTTTTCCCCCAGCATGAGCCTGATAGATGTATTTTTTATTTTGGCTGATAGATGGTCACTGACTTGTAAAAACACAAGTTATGTCTGAGAATGTTAGAGAAATCTTTGTTCTCTTCAGTGCAAAACAGTCTTTCTTTCAGTAGTAATTCAAGCCACAGCAGGAGTGCTGTGATTTTTAAATCTTTGTGTAGTTGGTCGGGATTCTCAAGAACTGAAGTCTTCCAATTGATCCGAGTTCTTCTAAGCCAAGACATTCGTGTGTGTGTACTGTTCACCGTAAGAATTATGGTCTTTAGGAGAGCATTTACTTTCTTAAATAAGTTATTTGCCCGCTGTCAGAACCCTGGATGGTGTAGGTCTTAGTGGCCCTGACTAGCCAGGTTTGAATTTTTCAGCTAATTTTCCAGCCTTAAGATGCTGATGATAGTTGAGCAGTTTGTATGGACAGATGATGTAAAAACTCTCTTCTGACAGAAAAACCCCTCAAAGTTTTTCTTGTTTTTGTATGAAATATTTTAAAGAATCAATATATTTTATGTGTAGCTTTTATTCCTTTTTTTTTTTTATTTCAAGATGGATTCTAGTTCTATTGCTTTGGGTCAGGTTTCAAATAGTATTTGTCTGTGAATTTTTCTCACTATTAATGTCTATCCAACCTTTCCATAATTGTATTCTCAAAATCAGAACAAATGTGTAGTAATTAGTTTGTCTTTAGTAACTGGTATTGTATATAAATACCATTTGTCTTTTGTGTTTTTTAGAAATCCCAAAGTGGTAGGACTTCTGCACTGGAAGTCTCTGAGGAACCTTTTTTCACATTATAACAAAACAGTTCCATTTAAAAAAAAAAAAAAAAACAAATCCATGACAAACAATTAAATGTTAACTAAAGTTTTATTTGAATCTTGAACATAAATAGTATTTTAAAGCTCTTCTATAGGCTTGTTGACATATAGCTTCCTTTAATATCTTATACTGTCTCCTGTTCCTTTAGCATAATGCAAGTGAAGATGCTCTTAGATGCATTTGAATATTATATTAAACTTCCAATAAGTAGTTACAAAAAAGAAAAAGCTTAATGTAAGCCCACTGAAGATAAATATGAGGGATCGATGTTTGTATTGTTGTGATTAATTGTGGTGTTTGTCAAATATTAGTGTAAAAATTTATATTGAGCTTAAAGGATTGCTGAGTATTACAAGTAAAGCACAATCTCTTTTGTCAAGAAAGCAGGTAGTTTTAAATAAAAAGTAAAACCACACAGATAAAAAAAGAGCACTTTACATGGTCAGGTGCTCTTTTATGTCCGTTGTCATTTTATGACCATTTTATGTCGCCACTAATTCTAGCAGAGGAGAAAAAAATAGTTTGGGAAATTTGAATAGGGAGGGAGTTTATTTTTTTCAAATACAGGGCCAAATCTACATCAGTATGTTCTGTATGTCCAGTGCTTACATTTATAAGCCATAATACCGTTTTATCAGTAACAAATACAATGAGTAAATATTCCCAGTTATGGCTTCAAAGCATATATATAAGAATATTTGTGTGAGTGTATGGTGATATTACAACCTGTTGTAAATGAATTTATATACATTAGAGTTCAGAAGAAACTGAGAATTTTTGCTTTCAGTACTCATAGATGATATGTAAAAAGTGATGAAGTAGAGAAGAGACTGTTATTTATATTCCTACAAACAGCAAATTAAGAGTGGAAAGAAATGAGCAATAAAAGGTAAATAGTCCCTAAAGTCTGAAGTCCAAGAGGTGATGGTTATTATTACTTAAAACCATTGAAAATAACTTGTTAAAAAGTATAATTCCTTCTAATTGCTCTAATCTGGAAATAAAGTAAGAAATTTTGAGTGCATTTAGCCTAAAACAAGCTTAGGCAGAACATCTGCCAGAGATTAACAAATACTATGTTTTGATAATAACTTTAATTAGGTTTTTTTGCTTATAGTAATAGAAAGGTAAAATAATTTTCCTCTAATACCTATTCTCCTCTTCTGGTTTTGATTTCTTTTCTGTGCTGGAAACTCAAAGATGTAATCATCATTTGTCCCTGAGCACATAACCTTTGTACTTGTTTGGAATCTCTTTGTGGCCCCAAGTGTTGTAGTTTTCAAAAGAAATAGTTCACGGCCATTGCTTCCACATTGATGACTAACTTGAAGTTACAGGTGTGTGTGGACACCAGAGGAAAAGTTTTGAAGAAAACATACTTTTGAAACCTCCCTTTTCAGTGATTCTTATGAGAAATAGCACACAGACTATAGTCTTAAAAGCCTAACGCTCCCAAGTGAGAAAGCTAAGGAGCAAATCCTGTCAGAAAGTGCCTGTCTGCTGCAGAAGGTCAGAGCCATTCCCTGTTTAAAATGAAAAAAATTGCAAAGTCCATTGAGGTCTATAAATGGCTCTATAAATGCCCAGTGACATTGTTAATTTTACAGAACTGTAGGAAATGCCCCTCTAACTTGCATGAGCTGAATTAGAGTGTGTGTTTTTCATCTCGTACTTATGCACAGCAATAAAACTTCTACATTCTGAATTTGAAAATGTACATTTAAATGTATGATGTCACTATTGCTCTTGACAGACCTAATTTTTAAATCATGTGACATCATACCTTTAGAAAACCGTGTTTTTGTGTACTTCAACGTGTTCAGGGCTTTTGAAGGTAAAAGTGTGCGTTCTTTTAAATTTTTATGTAGAAATTTTAATTTAAATACTGCTTTGTATTTTGCAAAACTTCTGAATTTATGGAAGAAAAACCTCACAAAAAAGTGAGAAATGTGAAATTTGGTTGCTTCCTCCCCACCTCCTATATAACTACTATTCTGTGGCACAGGACTGATGTTTGGTAGGTTTTTTTGGTTGATTTTTTTGTAGGGCGTGGGTTTGGTTTTTTTGGTTTGTGGTGATTGAGTGTGACTGGAGGTCATTTGTCATCTATAAATGACATTGAGTGAATGTCATCTTTCCACCCCTTTGTCTCTTATCTTACTGATTCCTTAACAGTTCATTGTCATAACTGGGAAAGAGCTAAGTTAAAAGGATGGGAAGACCTTGCTATTCTGTCATGTTATCATCCCTAGATACTAGTGTGTCAGTCCAATAGTTATGTATCATTTTGCTGCATGTCACATATGGCAGACTGAAGTAAATAAAAACTGACTCGTCCAAGCCTATATAGAAAGGTAGTTCCCCACAGTTTGTATGGCCATAGGTTTTGAGTATTAAGTCTTGACTAGTTCAACAGTATTCAAAACCAGTAAAATCTATACATGTTCCATTAAATCAGTGTTCTGGAAACAGTGTTGAGTTTCTGACACTGGGTAATGGATCACAGAAGGCTTGTTGCTAGTGAGTAGAACTGTGGAGTGTAGATAAATTTTGGGTCAAAATAGCATATTAAACAGTTACATATCTCAAAGCATGAATTAATTGAAAACAAGCTAAAATGGTTACAGAGGAACGTGGCCTACTGGAGCTTTTTTTTTTTTAACTTCTCTTTGCTTTGGCATACAAGACTCTTTTGTTTGGCTTGTCTTTGCCATGTGTGTAATTGAACCCAAACAGGAGGCTTCGAAAAATCTGTCTTTTTCTGGTAAAGTTTGATTAGAACCTGTTACTATCATTTATATTAGCTTTACTTAGTAATTTCAGTTTTATATTATTTATGTAATTTTAAAAATTTGTTTACTTTATGTATTTATTGTGAATTTTCACACCGTGTGTATGCATATGGGAGAAGTTCAGAGAAAGCGATGTGCTTGCCTGCCCTGTTGCCCTGTGGTGGGAGTGTGAAGCTGGCAGGGTGGTCACTTCCACCACCCACTGGAACTGCAGCTCCCCAGGAAGGAAACAAAACCACAAGCTGAGTGCATTGTCTTGGGTTTTAGTGCCTTTCAAAAACAGTAATGCATAACTGAAATGTGAATGGAACTTTTAAAGCTGCTAGTACTGTGGTTAAATTTACTTTAGGCAATCAACTATCAATTTTATATCTGCATCTGTGTTGACCTTTTTGTAGTACTGTAAGCTTTTTTTAATGCCATCTGAAATTACGCCCTTCTCCCTTCAACCAAGAAGTATTTTAATGAAGAAAGAAATATTAATATGTTACTCACTTGATTTATTGATGGTCTAATTGATCTGTGTGGATCAAGGGGTGTAGAGATGCAAACCCTGCTTTAGAAAGCAGCCTTTTTGCTTTGGCCTTTTATACTTCAGATGTAATTCAACACAGAAATGATTAAATGCTGAGGTAAAATGCAAGCACTGCTAGCAAATTGAAAAGATTGATATTGACTAGGTATTGTGTCACTAGAACCAGACATTCAGGCTCCCTGAAGTTTTAATTTTTGATTTAATTTTTTGATAATGCAGCACAGTTGTAACTACGTGTCTGAGGCAACTAAAAAAATTGACAAGCTGCGTCATTTGGGAGTCTGTATCTACTTGTTCCCCACCACCACATCTGAATCCTAGTTTTCCCCAAGTAATAAAATTATGTGATAGAACCATTATCTGGCAGTAGGAACAGGACTCAGACAAAATTAATCCACACTTTGGGAATGGGTACAGCCCTGTTTATTTTCATGAGAAGAAATTGTATGAACATCTTTAAATGAGAATTCAAATCAAATCTGTTGATTGATTGTTGGCAGGAGTCAAGAGAAGACACCTATGAGTTCTTTGAGTTTTTGTTAAAAATCGTGCGATTACCCAGAAGTCAGTGAACAGGACTAGGTAAAGGCAAGGACAGGTTAGTAAGCTCTAAAGAGGATTTACAAGCTTCTCAAATGCAAACTATGAAACTATATTTTCGTAGCTGATAAACTTACATGGTAACATGCAACAGCTTCCAATCCAGTCGAAGTTCTGGAGGCAGTTTAACCTTGGTTAATCAAGCTTCAGGCAGCACGATGTCTCAGTGATCCCCTCCTCTCCCGTTACAGCCCAGTGTTTTGGATGCTCTCATTACCTTACCAGCAGTGATAAACTGGCTGGTTCTGCAGTGTGAATATGCTTTAGATCAGGTCTACACTATGTATAGTTAAAGTTCTTGTATTTCTCAGTAGGGTTATTGCAGAACTCCTGTCATCCAAGCCCATGACTTGAGATGCTCTGGTAAATGCAGTTATGGTCTCAGCAGTGCAGTTTCAGTGAGGTACTTGATGCCCAAGTAGGAAATGGACTGACTGTCCCAGTACACACCAGTTTGGGCAGTGAAGGGTGGTGTGTTACGTTGATGAGCTGTTCTTAGAATACACTTAACATAGAGAACCATCATCTGAATGGCTGTCATCAGTGCTCAGACTGTTCTAAGAATAAAATGTCTTTGCAAACAGGATTTAGGTTAAGTAATTTCAGACACCTTATTATTTTGTAGTTGTCTTAGTCATATCTATAGCTTTTTAATTCTTGAAGGTGCTGGAGTATCTTACCTTGCTGAAAGAAGAAATGTTAGGGAAAAAGGATCCTTTTATTTCTGAAAAAATCTTTTTAAATTGACCGTATTACATTGGTTTTGGTTTCGTTTTGGTAAAACCTTAAGCTGATACGCTTCCCTCTCTTCCCCTACACCCCCAACTTGCTGCCATAAATGATCAATGCAGTAAAGCAGTCTGAGTAATGGGTGTAATTCTAACCTCCTTTTTGTGTACGTACCCAATCAGAAAACCATTGATGTAACTGAAGTAAACAAACACTAGTTTCTGTTTTATTCTTTCCAGTGCCCAACAGATTTGTACCTGTATGAATAATTAACTGTGGATGCTACAGCATCTTAGAGATAATATCAAGAATATCTGTCTTCTATAAAGAACATAATACAATTTAGTGTTTCCAGCATCACAAAGCTATGCCTACTTGCATTCACAGAGACTTCATCCTTGAGAAGACACAAAAGTCAGTAGAGGAACTGCCCTTTTGATGGTCTTATTAACTTAAACTTCTCCACTTTTTTTGGTCTCTTGACCAAATTTTGAAGGTTGCTTTTAAAAAGAATTGTCCTGTTGGTGTTAAATTTTCAGGTTGCTAGAATAGTGCTGTTTATTTCCATTTCCAGATCCTTGTTTACTTGGTAATGTTTTGTATCTTTATTAGTTAATTTATTGAGAGAGATGATTAAAAACAAAGCAGAAGAGACATGCTGGGTGTTGATGCTGAGTGCAGCTTATTAATAAATAAGCCCATATGAGTTGGCAAATCTGAAGCAAGCAGATGAGAGAAAGCAAGCTTGTTGAGCCAGAGAGTCTGAATCACAAAGTACACTTCTAAACTTCTCAGTTGTTGGGGACAAAGGTGTCTGCTTGTGAATGTCCTGGCTGCAGTTACAGTGGTGGTGAATTTTCTTTTCAAGTCTCGGCTGTGTCACTTATTTATAGGTAATTTTGAAGGTTGCTTTTAAAAATAATTGTCCTGTTGGTGTTAAATACAGACTATTTTTTAGTAGGTAGATTGGAAAGTTGGTCTGGGTCAGCATTGACTTGTTTGTGAAGTGGAATACTACATCTTTTTGTGGGACACAAGCTGATAGTGAGTCATATGCTTGAGTACTGATGAAGAGCTTACTGTTCCTGTTAAAAGGTGACATAATTATTGTCATACAAATGCACTGATCTATAAATTCAGATTATTTGCCACAAAAAAGCACGTACTTCAGCAAAGGAAACAAAAATAAAAGATCACAATAGAGTGTTTGCTTCTTCCTTAGGAATAGTAGCTGAGAGGCCCCACTTCCAAATACTAGTTTTAGTATCTTCAGATATTAATATATGGCAGTAGTGGTATTTTCATGCTGTCATAGCAACAGAAGAATGTAAGAAGATAAATAAAAAGAAGATAAAAGACTGGGAGGCAAGGATGGGGGAAGAAAAAGCTGGAAATTGTAGTATAGACAGCTAGATCTGGTGTCAGCTTGACACCAGTGGAATAAATCTGCAGACATTTGTGGTACAAAGAGAATGGGCAGCAAATGGTTCAGCTGTGTTGATAGAGATTGTTTACTTAAGCTGTACTGTCTCCTTATGATCCCATGAGAGCCATATGAGGCTATTTCTACAAATGAATCAGTATTTAGAGGTTTTTACTATTTTTTTTTCCCCCCTTACAAGGATCCATAAAGAAATACTAAGCTATTCCTAGTGGAATTAGGGTTGTGAAGAAACTAGAAGCCTCTATTTGTGGAGATCCAGCCATTGCTTTCAGAGCAAAACTGCTTTTGTACTGGTCTTAAAAACAAAAGCAAAATAAAATTGTGAATTGGTTTATCTAAGGTTATGAAAGCAAAGCTGTCTTAGAATAAATATTATTTCCCCTTCTGCTCTCAGATAATTGAAGATTTAATATTACTTAGGTATGTTTTAGAGCTGATATTCTCTGCATTTCACCTCTGCTTTTTTCTAGAATGAGATGCCACTCAAGAAATGGCTCTGTAAGGCCCTTGGAATCAGTTCATGGAGATATCTATAACAAGTAGGGATATAAACTAATACTAATTAGACTACACAAAAGATGGTTTGGGATAAACAGATTTACATCAAATGTTTCAGATATCTTAACTGTATTTCTGTTCACTTGGTCATAATGGCTGAAAGCGTCAGCCTCCTGCTCTCAGTAGGATATGCAGTATTCTTGCACTACTGGGATTTTGCATTCACTCTGGTTATTTCACATTTTTCTATACTTGAGCATTAATTGTGTAGTTATTCAGTAACAGAAATAAACTAGAAATTAGTTGATCAAACTTGAAAAGGAAACAAACATTTAACAAGCAATGCTGAACAAATTTTTCTAGTCTCCTGGAACTATATATTTCATTTCAAGTATCACAGTTTTGGGAAGAACTGGAGATAACCCACCTCAAATCTTTAAGGTGGATGTCTGCTTTGAAAGGTAGTAGACTTGAGTTAATTAATTTTTGATACTAATAGGGTTGACTGGACTGGTAATCTTTAGACTTTGTATATTCTTTTTTTTTTTTTTTTTAATAAGAGGAACACCACCACAGGACTGTCTTTGAAGACCCTTGTGTAGAAGGTTGTCTGGTATTTACTCATTATTTCAGAAATATTTTTATTTATACAAAGTGCAAAAGTTGAATAGGATAGACTAAAGAGACTGTTGTGGAGTGAAATAGGGAATTTCCAAGCAATGGAGTGGAAACTTAGACTTCCAGAAGTGTTCTGTAATCTGATGCGCCAAGTAGCTAGATTAATTTCTTCCCCACTTATAAATATCTTAGACTGTGTCTTTTACTTTCATTCCCTTTTGCCTTTTTCTCCCTTCCCTTTCATTTTAAGTCAGGAAGAAGTTGTGTTGAATGTGTGTTTACAAACACATTGTAAAGGAATGAAGTGGGAAGGGGTTGGTTTTTTTCACTGTATCTTTGCTTTTGGGGAACCAGAAAGTATCTGTTTTGTGTGTGGTGTTTCGTGAGGCTTTGTTTGTTTTCTCCTTCAGACCCCTGGTAGGTGCTTTATACCTTTTACCCAAGAGGAAACTTAGGGCCTTAAAACTTCAGTTAAATTTTAATTTAATATCAATTTGTTTTCAATAGACTTACAAAAATTCTGGGTTTACATCTGAGACTACATGGACTTCATGATGCATTGAGTCAGTGAAATTGAATTAATACATACTATTTTTAACATGACAGAGCCATATAGCAGAACTCTCCCCTCCCACATTGTTTTGCTGCTTTTGTACATGTATATTTGTCCACTGATGGCTCAGATGAGCTTTGCAACACTTTACATTACATTAAAATTTAGGAATTTCCTTGAGTGTTGTGGTGCAACTGATTAGTACCAAGAGAGATTAAAGGAGTCATGTGTAATTCAGTTAAAGGGGATGGTTTCTTAGTATGTTGATAACTCTGCCTACAGGTGACAGAAATAATGATTATATGTAGCTAAAAGTATTGTTTTGTCTTATCTGTATAATTCCTGTTGACTGTACTGTCCTCTTCTCCCCTTCCTTTCCCCTCATTTTATTATAGTCCTAAATGTTACCTGAGCTCCCTGTAGTTACTTAGTGGTGGCACTGAGAATGGTGACTTGTGAAGTTTGAAGTGAATGGTTAGAAATGCATAGACTGTAGAAGCAGAAATTCACAAATTCAGTCAGTATGATTACAGGAACTTAAGAGGAGGATATGAGAAAATAGGTTTACCCTTGACTTTGAGCACAGGAATATAAAAAACATTGGATCTATCTTGTCATTTGAAATAAAGTGATGTTTTGATCGAATAAAGCTTTCTTTGAGTGTTTTTATGGATGTAGAGGTAATTATAAGATTCTTTTAACCTATGAAATCGAATTTACAATAAACAATGATGCAAGATCTTTCAGTGCAGCTTTTGTTATCTTTTGGCAGCTTCCATACAAAAGTAGAAGTGGGAGTTCTTAGTAAATGCACTGAGAGCTACCAGGCCTAGGAATCATTAATTCAACACACATCTGCTCTGTGTGTATTTTGCAAGTACAGATTCTGTATTTAAGATAGTTACTTTGAGTTACTATATAAAGTAACTTAGTATGGTAAGAATCGTGCCACAAATGCTTTTTTGAAAATAAAAACATTTGGCAGTAAGTTAAAATACTGAGCACAGTATTTTATAGTTCCTGAGCACCAATCAAAAGGGAAGAGTCATACTGACAAGATAAGTAATTCTGATGTAGTGGCGTTGGTTTAGGGGTTAAGTATCCTCTAAAAATATGACAAACTCTTGGGTTCCCTCTTTTATAATCTCCCTGGATACTGTCCAGGTTTTAGACGTTCTGACAAATCTTCAAGTCTGTTAGTATTGTTCCAGTTTGGAAATGCTTGATCACAGAAGCAGAAACAGTACATCTTAAGACTAACAACTAAATTACATTGTACATTGGATGGAACATTAGAGTTCTTTTTCCTCCTCTAGAAATTCTTTATTTATATGTATTGCCCTAGAACCTAGAACTGGACTCCTCAGTCCAGTCCCATTGCAGAGAGCGGTGCCTGCAGTGAAGGAAGGTAAGAAATGTCTTTTACCAGCAGAGAGATGAATTCAGTTGAATTCAGAGCAGGTTTCCTTTATGCCTTGTTTAACCTCTTGTGTCATGTGGGATGTAGTAATGGTACCATATGTATATATTTACAACAGGTACTCTATTACTATATATTGTGAGTGTCTGCTGACTTCTAAAATTCATTTTAATGCCATAAAAAATGTATTGATTGGATTAAGTGCTTCCTATGTAAAACAGTAGTAGAAAGTGTACTATAAATCACTGCTAATTTAAATGTTAATTATTTTAATTTTTAAAAATTAATCTTATTTTATATTTTGATTCAACTTTTTGCTTTCTATCTTTCTTGCATTTTTTGGCAGTTTTTATTGTACAGGAATATTAAACTAGATGGTGTGGTTTTGTGGTTTTCTTTAAGCTAAAAGCTCATCAACTCTCAAACACAGGAAAAAGGAAGAATAGCATAAAGGAAAGCAGTAGCAGGGTTTTTGGTCACACTGCCATCTTATCAGCTTCCATGAACATGTATGTGTTTCAGTGAAAGATGTTTTTTCACACTGTGTCCATTTGGACTACCTTTTTCAGTTTTCCAGATTGAACTTTAAAGAGGGAAAATAATCTAAAATAGGCTTTATTAAAAAAAGGCAATGAAATCTCTTTGAGCTTATCTTTTTAAAAGCCAGTTTTATTGTTGTAGAAGTTAAGGAATAGAGAGGTTATTTCCATCAATTTTAGCGGGAAATGAAATGGATTCACATTTCAAGATCAGTTGGGTGCTTTAAAAGATCTCACTAGGTGGACTGTTACTTCCCCTGTTTTTTAATCTCTATCTCTTTCTCCAGAAGTCTTCCTTCCCCTGAGCAGTCTGTCTGACCTTTCTGTTCTGCCTGTCATAAGAGTTAATAAATTCCAGAGAATTTGGGAGAAAACCCATGTTCGTTTGAGCTGACTCAATCCTCTTCTAGCTGTGCAGAAGTAAAGGAGTGCATACCTTTCCTTTTCAAAGAGGGATGTCCATGAGGTCAGCATGAAGAATGGTCTTTCTGTTGTCATGTGCATGAGTGTTCCAGGATCTTGTGCAGTCCAGCAGAAGTTGCCCTACCTGTACAGATGAGATGCTTCATTTGCCATTGGAGGGCAAGAGCTACAGTACATTCTGGAAAATTAAATTAAGATTGGATACAGAAAAAACCAATCTATAATTAAACAAAAACTAAACAAGAACTGTAAAAAATCTGTAGTAATGAATGAATATTCCATTTCACAAGAAATGTCTTCCCATTCTTTGTTCTTTTTATCAGCAAATATGTTTGTAGCTGCTGCTGTTCTATTGGAGTGGAACTTTCATAAAATACTGTGATATATGTTAGTATGGGAATAATAGTAGTTCCTTAGTAGCTCTGTTTCTGTAATTACTGCACACCTGTAATACAGGCTTTTTATTCAAACTTACTATACTTAACAGTTCCTTTTTTAGCAGTAAGAGCATGGAAGATGACAACCATGTCATATATTGAATGTATCATTGTTAATTAACAAAGTCTTAATCATTTATTCAGCTATGATTTGAAACAAATTCTACACTGTGTTAAGTAACTTTTGGCTAGCTTGCTTTTTAATTTGTAAACTGTGAGTGAAAACCTAATAACAATTGTTACATGTTAACAGGCTTTGCTTCTTCTTTTCTAGGTGATACTTTGCTACTCTTGCCACTAGTTAACAATAGCTTTTTTTGGATAGAGGTTTTAGTGACAGACTGTTACACTTCCATTCCTTCCTGGGATGAGCATAACTCCTACTATCAGGATTCTAGTGCAGGTGCAAATTACAAATTTTCTTTTCAGGAACATTTGCTAGTAATTCAAGACTTCATTGAATGTTCATGCCAATAAGCTAAGTGTTAGAAAGTCAGCAGAGCGTATGTAAAGCTGTGAGAACACTTGAAGTTCTGAAAAACCCACTTGCGTGAGGCGGTATGCGTGATTAATATAACTTCAAGGAAGGAATCCAGTCTGTCAAACTTCTCTGCCAATTGCATTGATGACAACCTGGTGCCTTTTTGCAAAACCATTCTCCTTACATAACACTGCAGGCACTTGCTGTCTGAGAAGCAGTAATCTTGATAACAAACAGCTTTTAAATAAAACAAACCCTGAAGGTTTGTTTTTCTTTGCTAATAGTTTAATGGATTTTTTTACAAAATAACTTTCTTTTTTTGTACTGAAGTACATCTATGTAGATGTATCATTTAAGCTTGAAACCTCATATGTCCTCTGGAGGATTCCTCACAGCTTTTAACTGAAGAAAACGACCCTAGAAAACTCAGTCTATAGCTTGTATATTACCTTGTCCTGATATTAGGACTTCAGAAGTGAAGACTGTGCCGAAAGATCTTCTTTGATATATCAGAGCACAGGCTGTATTTCAGAACAGTAAATGTTGTTCTGATGGCACTCAAGCATAAAGTGTTTATTTTTCCTAAAAGTATCCTTAGGCATGTCTGTATATTAGTTCAGAAACTGTCACTGACTTGTGACTCCTTGACTAACAAATATTGTTACTGGTAGAGCCAATACTGATGTGATCCACTTGAAATTCTGGGTAGTGTCTCAGCGGAAATGGATTTCTACTTTTGGGGTTTTGTTATTGATCGTACTTTTGGAAATTATGGATTTATAAAACGCAAAGATGAGCACCTGAAGTGTTGTTTTGCATCAGTCAAAAAGGAAGAAATGTTTCTCCATCAGTGCTTGGTTCATGGAAACCCTCACTGTGCATCAAGTAAAAGACAAAGCTTTGCTTTGTTTAATGTGTGGAATCCAGTACCTTACTTGTCTGCATTTTGACAGTAAAGAGCTTCCATATCTTCAAGTGCTATCAGTAGAAATGCAAGCAGGAATTCCTGGTGTAATTTTAAATTCAGAATAAGTTGTGGGAAGTTACAAACACTGTCAGAATCCATGAAAAATAGAAAATAATTCCAGTAGGCTATGAATAACATTCTTGAGTGGCTAGATGAAGCAACAAATTAAGGGCAGAACCCTGGCTATGATGTATGATTTTATAAAAAGTAGATAGAAATTTTTATTTCTAATAACCATAGTAAGTAGAAGGAAATACAACATAGTCAGATCTCTAGGGAATAAGAAGTATTTTGGTCTGACTATGCTATAGCTTGCAAAAGACTACTGAGAGAAGTGACTAATACCACAGTTGTTAGTGTAATTATGACTATAAAAACAGGATCAGTTTTTTCTTCTGGCCAAACTCTGCCCTGAAGTCATTGTAAAAGAACACTCCAGGAATCCAGGCCTCTTGCTGGTGGACCCAACTTTTCAAGCCCGTATCCTGATATGAAATCCTAAATCACATCTGTTGTGGTAGCTTGAAACAAAGCTTGTCAAGGTTGGTACTTGGACAAAGGAAACCTGTGTATACTCCTAAGTGTTGAAATTATTTGGCTAAAGACAGGATAAGATCAAAGAGATCCAAGTCTCTTTAGCTGGAAAGATACATGAAAAGCAAAGGAAGTAGTTTAGTAAATATTAATTGGATCACAAAGGGCAAAGCTGGAGTTGGCAAAAACAGTGTTTACTCCTTGTGGCAGTGGAAGGGAAGGAAGATGCTTAAGGAAGCTTTAAGCGTTTATGAATGTGTAGGAGACTGTGAAATGTTAATAAGCAAAGTCCAGTACTTATGAGCTTGTAAAAGGCATGCTTTGTGGCACAATGTAATTCAGATTTGTTGAATCATCTCTTGAAATATGTATCTGTTTGACTTCACCTTGTGGTTTTGGTAAACTAATATATATATTGCAATATTCAAAATATTTGAACATGATAGACTTCTCAGCTACTGCTGAGACTAGAGTGTTATGTACAGTCTAAATGGGGGGTTCAACTTCTGAATTGCATTCTCAGATGTAGTCCTTATCTTTGCTGAACTGACAAACTTCACATAAGAAATGGGGGCTTGAGGGATTGATCTGGTAGTCGTGCTGCCACTGATGTGGCAACCTTCTAATACACACCACCATAACCAATGACATAACATACATGACAGAACACCTCTTAAGGAAGTGCTGTGCTCTGACAATGGCTTAGGAGCTGAATTACTTTCATTATTATTTCAGTGTTAGAGATTGAGGAGGATCCTTTGCAGCATAAAGCCCTGCCTCATAAGAAAGTCCAGGAATCTTAAGTAAATGGGAGGAAAAGTAATAAGAAAAAGACAAATAATAACTGGAATATAAAGAGTTACAAGTCTTAATAGGAAAGGACTACTTCTACATGATATGTAATATCAAATGCTGGGAGTAAAGCAAGAGGATGACATACAGTAGGATGGTGTGGGGGGAGTGGAGAATGTATGCCAGTAGACTGAAACAATTGAATAGATTGTAAGGCAGTAAAAGCTATTCAGATTACAGAAGAAAATGTCATGGTAGATGTTCTAAAAACAATATTAAAACCCCAACCAAATAAAATCCCAATGTCACATCTTTGATATTCTATTGTCTTTGTTTCTGAGCTGGTGAAGTCTTGTTTTGTGTAAATATTTCTAAACTAATGATTTTTTGTTGGAATTGTCACTTCCTTGCCAATATCTCAAGGTGTGATATGTTCTATAGGCAAAGAACAAATTTTTCCTAGATCTAATAATTCTGTGTTGCCCATCTCCTCCCAATAGGAGTTCAATATTCGTAGCTATTATGTTCCTTTTGTTTGTATGTAGCTTTGTATCCATAAGTGATCAAATGTAATGAAAGAAATCCCAAAACATCAGTAGAAGTTGATCTCTGTTACTTGCTTCATATTCTTCAAGTGGTTTAAAGAGGCAACCCTAAGTAGTACAAGTAAAAATGCATTTTACGTACCAAAATTTTTGGCAGGCTAATGGTGGTACTTGTGAAAATAGCAACAGCAGTCCATTCAAAGCTGCTAAAAATATTGCATGGCTATTAAAGCTTAATCGTGGAGCACAGGGGACTAACATAACAAAGTAAAGGTCTACCCTTGCTCCTGCCCTTCTGTGATTGTTTATAACTTTTACAAAAATTGTCATTTTTATAGCAGTGCATCTTGTATCAGCCACTATTTCTCATTCTGTATTAATGTTACTAATTCTGTAACATGTAGCATATTTCTCTGAAACTTTAGTGCTTAGATAGCTTTGGTAGTCATGATAGTTCAGTATGTCTCTATTGACTTAATTTATTCTTTTTATACTGTAAGTTTCTTTAAGATACATATTTTAATACTCTTCTTAGCAGCTTAATGCTAGAAACATTGTCAGCCAGCAGTATATAGCTTTGTGCAGGTGCAATTAATGGGATGAGGCAAACAGTGAAACCTAAAGAGGCTGTAATTTCTTGGGGGGTGTCCTAGAGCATCACTTCTGCTACTGTTCTGGACCACAAGATTGGTGATGTCTTGAGAACAAATGTTTCACTTCATTTACTGTGCTGGTGATTTTTCATGAAAATTTTTGATATATTAGAATGTCTGTTAGATTTTATTGATCTTTTCAGGAGAATCTCCCATAGATGCTCTCTGGCTACAGCTACTAGCACAGTGTAAATTGAGGATGTGCATAGGAACAGGTTTAAGAGTAGTTTTCTCCTCCCTTGTTATATCTCTTCCTCCTTTGGTAGAAAGCATCCATTCCTGAGGAGTATGGCAGAGAGAAATGCAAAAGAATACTTCAGGACATCCTTTTCTGTGTCACTGTTTCCAAGTGGGGCAGTGCTACAACAATGCTGAGTGTTATCTGTCTATATTAGCACAGTAGGAGATGCTTTGGTGCTGGATGGTTTTATAACTGTGGTACGTACCTCACTTGTCTAGATTTGTCAGAGTTCATCCTTTTTATAGTATCTAGAAGACTGTTCCTTCTCTAAGGAATACCCAGGTTTAGTTACAGCAGTCTTTGGGACTTCCAAAACAAAGTTTATATTAGAGGACGCTCAAACTTTGTAGTGGTTTGGGGGGGGTCACTGCAAAGGTAGTTGCTGAGACAGTATTGCTTCCTCCAGTGCTGAGTCAACAATTAGATGTTAATTGCAAAGTTGGTAGCAGCTGTCTTATAAATATCTCTTTATGCTAATGACTTCCCAAAATGATAAGTTTTCAGGATCAATGAAGCTGTTAAGGGTTATGGTCCTGGGAGTGGCAGATAGCCACAGAGCTTAGACTGTATTTATTGCTACTGAAGATTAGAACAACTATTTTAACCATTTATTTGCTTGCATCCTTAATTTTTTCCCATAGCCTTCCCCATTGTTTCCCATAGCAAGTCCCTTCTTTTTTTTTTTTTATTGTGGTTAATTATTCTTAAAGTATTTTGCTTATCTTCTGTAACTTTGATTATACGTATGTATAGAAAGTAAAGCAGAGTAACTACAACATTGACACTCCATAAACTCAGTTCTTTTACACAGTGGACATTTTCTGTGATTATTTACTGACAGCAGCATCTCTTTAACAATGAATTCTGTGGTTCAATATCTTAATTCAGTTATTTAGCTATAGTGGTTGCTAGCTGTACTATGTCAGTAGCTAAATTACAGAAAAGTTGCTTATATAACTTGGAATAATAGGTTTTAGTGGCAATTTTCCACTAGAAGATCAACCCTGGTAGTTGACTTTTACCTCACCATTTGCAAACTCTTAAAATGGAACTTAAAATATATATTAGCAAACTTTTCAGTCAGTATTCATAATTTTTAAAGTAATCTTCACTCTCTTAATATCTTGTTGTAGGGTAGGTATGACATAAACTGAAGTGGTAATGGAATATATTTGTTACTGACTTCCTGGCTTCTCTATCACATAATTTGCAAGGGAATACTATATGTGATGCCAATATAGTTTTGATAGAAGTTGGGAGTAAACTGTGACTTTTTTTTTTTTTTTTTAATTTTTCCCCTCTTGAAAATATGTGAAGTATGAACATGCCTGATAATGGTATTTTACAGTAGTATCATATAAAAGGAAGAACCTTGTCTCGTCACAGTTGTGAAGCATCACTACTTTTAAGAAGAAAAGGTGACTGTTAGTTTTAACCATAACAAGCAAACAATGAAAGGTAGGGCACAGGAAAATGTGATTACACTACACTTGGCGTCTAACTAGATATTTAATTTAGATAGAATTAAGCATTTCTTTAAAGGCAGAATTACAATAGGTTTTCTAAGTTAAGCTGATAAAATTATTTCTCAATAAAATTATTTTATTTCTCAATAAAATTATAATTTATAATTATTTCAATTATAAAATTACTTGTGTAAGTAATTTCCTGTACAAGACTGCCTTATAAATGTGCCTTCTATGTTTACTTTAGCACTAAAACCCAAAACAATATTTAAATTTTCTCAGACTTCTCTTCAAGAACAGAGTGGGTTAGCATTGTGTGACTTCTTTGACCTTTCATACTGCTTTTTAAGACATCTGGAAAGAATTGGAATTGCTGGGAGATAAGTTTATATTACAGCTATGGTATTTCTGTGTTTCTTGGAGTTGATTGTAATTTGATGCTAACAGTCCCATTGTGATCTGAGTAGTGTGTGATGTAAACTGTCACCAGTGACATTCTGATACTGTGACAGCTTTGTTTCTAGCGTGTGGGTAATTGGAAATTAGGCTAATAGACTTTTTAGCTAGAAGAAAGAGACCTTTTGTTCACCTTGTTCTTGAATGTGTGTTAAGTAAATGTGTACAGTAATTACTCATTTTGTTTAAGTATGTAATATTTTACCCTTAATCTTGCACTTGTCCCTGTCAATAAGTAATGATGTAACTTTGTGTAGATTGCTGAGTATCGTGTTCCCTAACTGGCTTGGCTTTTTGTTTGTGGCTTTTTCCTTTTTTTGTTTTTCTTATTTTCTTAAGCGAAAGCTTGCTTCTCTGGGAAATTACTATGTGCCCATATTTGCAAACCTGCTCAATAGTGACTCCTACTATCCTTCTGAAAGCGTTTTTAATCTATAATTAATCAGAAAATATAATTCAGTACTCTAGATCTTTAACTATTCTATATACGTAAAAGCAAGTAATCTTCAATTACACTAATCTGGTAGACATTCTTAAATGAATAATCACCTAACCATAATTTTATAACTAGGATTGTGTTGTTTTGCCCTATATATTCTTGCCATGTTTGACATGAGAGCTTTTTTTCACAATTTTCCCTATTAAAGATTCTTAAAAAAACTTTGAATTAAGGTTTTCTCCTAAATATACAAATGAACAATGAATTAGAAGTGACTAAATAGAAATGACTCAGCAATTTATTAGATGCCTCCTTGGAATTTGTGTTTACATAAAATACAAAGGACTTTTTTGAGCTAAGAAAGAATTTTTTTTTTCAACTAACAAATTTTAAGAATTAATTTGCTGGATAGTTTCCTGATGCAGCAGGAAAACTTTTATTTCCCTCTCCCTCCATTCAGTTTATCCAAGAGAGAAACTTTTTCTTTCTATCAGCAGCATCCAGGATTAGGTTTCTTGTTAATGTACCTGGATAAGGTAAGAAATATTTTACTAAAAAACCCCAACAAACTAGTCTATGTAAACATAATCAGCTAGGGAGTGTCCTACCACTGGTTTTCAAACAGAACTGCCACTCTGCTGTTATTATCTAGAGATTGGCTGTGTAATATAGTCTTAAGCATCTCATAATTCTTGTATTCCTATGTGTTTGAGAACTATTTGCTTTTAATCTTTCAGAAGGTTAGGATATCTGCAGTGTAAAATACAGTGATACCCAATAAAGAATAATTCCCACTTAAAAATTTTAATTGTGCTATGGAATAAAAAGGAAATGCATCCTTGGACTGTGTAGTAAAAATAGGTTTGAAATATATTTAGGAAGAGTTAGTCCTAAAAGATGACTCAGATCGTGACTATCTTCATTATAATAGTTTTCTCTAATTGTGGGAATTCAACTTTTACAGATAAGAACCCACTGAATAATTTCATGGTAAGAAGACATCAGTTATGCAAACTAACTATATTTTCTGTATGTATGATTGGGAAAGCTTTAATTTTACTAATCTTATGCGTTTTTTGTGGAAGTAATACATACCTGTTAATAGATTCTTAAAAATCTCTTTACTCTCCTTTTGGAGCATAAAAATAGCATGGCTATTAAAATAGATTAAAGTAGTAAAACAAGTGAAGGTTAGGACTTTGTGCTAAGGTTTCCTTTTGGAGGCATTTCCAGATATCTGAGCTGTGTACCGGGTTGTGGGGTTCAGCCTTACAAGTTCTGCTTTCAAAGCAGGAGAAGGGGGGTGAAGACC